>CM032447.1:64613005-64628057 GCA_019049505.1 Pachyrhynchus sulphureomaculatus | reverse complement strand
TTTTGCGATTTCGTAGTACAACTACATTTTCAATCGCCTAACTAAAGACTAAAACAGATTTTTGTATTTATTTTTATATAATGAGAAGATGTGGGTAGCTTAGGTGCTATAAAAGTTGGCAAAGGATGGAAATTTCGACGTCTACTTGACTATTTTAGTAAATTTATGAATGTCTGTAAATTTCTATAGATTTTTAAGAAAATTAAATTTTGACCGTTTAGTATGGAGTACTGATAAACAATTACTATTAGGAAATGGATGATCCGTTTCCAAAAAAATGCTTAGCAAAGTGTGATTTTTCAATTTTTTTCTTAACCTGCATTATGTTTGGCGAATCTTGTTTTTAAATTCCGTCCTGTTTAGCTTACGTAACAGCTATTGTATCTTGGCACTTAAGTTATAATTTATTATGTTTTATTAGTTTTATCTTTGGCATTGAAAAATATATTGGATAATTTCTGGGGCGGGTTTCAAAGCTATTCTTTTTTTTTCGACTGAATAGAATCCAACAAATGCAGTGTATGTTTGGCTCCCTTTGTTGTGCTTGCAAAAATGTTCATGCCAAGACATATTTGCTCCCAAAAAATAACACCCAGCAAATTGAGTGACGATGCTAGAGAAATGGAGCTAGTGCCCCGACATAACTATGTCGGGTTCAGCAACGTTAACTTTTTTTAAAAAACCTGCCGCCTGGGTTTTTGTAGTGTTAAATTTTATTTGGTTACTATCACCCTACGATAGAATTTCTTCCCCAGGTCTTTATTAAGTTGAACGACCTCCTGTTGTCTGCGGATATTTGCATGAGTAGCCGATGTTCGAGCGTTCAAAGTGAATGATGAGATAAGCGTACTGTCATCTACAAGAGTGTAGATTGGATTCCTGGTCTTTTCCAGCAGATCGTTAATGTAAATGAGAAAGAGAGTAGGAGACAGTATGGAGCCCTGGGGCACACCGGCGTTGATAGTAAAGGTGTTGATTACCACTCGTAAAGAACGCTCTTTGAGGGAACTTGAAAGCCATAAACAGAACTTTCCAGACATACCATAAGAGCGTAATTTAGCCAACAATCCATCGTGCCAAACACGGATTATAATTATGGCGCTCATGGCTTTCCGTGTTCCTCTCTTTGGTCTTTCTCTTTTCCGTGTTCCGTGAGGTGTCCATTTCAATACCTGTTTTGGAAGTCTGTGATTCTCTTTGAATTGTTGTGGCTGCTACTTGATGGAAATTCATAACGAATGTAATGAAAGACTGATTTTGTCAAATTTCCACTTTATTTAGTTTCACTGAAACTGTATGAAACTGTATCATTTTGTATCAGAAGAAGCTATAGTACAGTGAAACTAAATAAAGTGGAAATTTGACAAAATCAGCCTTTCATTACATTCTGAGATTCTCCTTTCTTTGTACGTGGCCATACCATATTAATTGTTTTCGTTGGATATCATCAGTAATTGTACCCTCTATGCCCATACGCTGTCTAATTTCTTCGTTACTTATTCTATCTATACGTGAGAGTCTCATTGCTCGTCTTATTGCATCCATTTCTGTTGCCTCTACTTTTTTTCTATTTCTTTCTGCGAGCCTCCACGTTTCGCAGCCGTAGGTTAATGTACTTTTAATCATTGTTTCGTATATGTTATAGTTTTGTTTTTTTGTAATTTCCTTGCTCCACAGAATTCCATTTAGACATATAATTTCTCTCCTTGCCTGTATCACTCTAACGTTAATTTCTTGATCGTCTGTTCCTTTACAATTCATTGTTACTCCCAAATATTTGTACTTTTTGCATGTGGTAATTTCTTTTTTGTTGTCGAGTACTAAGTTTGTTTCCTCTGATCCAATACACAGGCATTTAGTTTTGACTTTCAGTCCCCATTTCTCGTATTCTTCAACTAATTTTCTGATCATATACTCTGCATCTTCCTTATCGTTTGCTATTATTATCTGGTCATCTGCAAATTGGAGAGTATACAAGCATTTTTCATTTAATTAGATCCCTATACCATGGCATTTCTGTTTGCTTTATTTATATATATTTTAAACAGCGTTTAGGAGACCCAACACCTTTGGCGTAGTCCTTTGGTCACCGGAAATTCTGGTGATAGGCTGTTGTCAGTTTTTAGTCTAGCTTTTGATCCTTCGTACAAATTTTGTAAGGCTTTTATGAGTGTGTAGTTTATGTTGGATCCTTGTAAAACTTCCCATAATTTATTTATTGGTACAGTATCGTAAGCCTTTTGGAGATCAATAGATACTATATGTTCTTCTTGATTTCTTCCAGTCTTCGTTATAATTATTTGTTTCAAACAGAATATATTGTCTACGCAGGACCTTCCAGCTCTAAATCCGCTTTATTCTTCTTTTTCAGAGCTCCTAGATTCAGTCTCTATTAGGTCTCTCAAAATTCTTCCATATAAGCGACTTATTGTGCTCGTGACTGATATTCCGCGGTAGTTGTTGGGGTCCTTCTTTGATCCTTTCTTATGTATCGATGAGATGTATGCGAGTTTCCATTGGTTTGGAGAGGGATGGCCATTCAAACAGCGATTGATGATCGTTGTGATCATGCGGTATAGCTTTTCTATGTCGTACTTTATAAGTTCGGCATACACGTTAAGGCCCAGAAGCTCGGTTGTTTTTGATGCTGCAATTGTAACTGTTATTTGTTCACCTTGTATATTTATGTGGGATTCTGAGGTTTTCTGTTTTCTGTAAGCAAACTGCTGTAGTGCTTTATCCATTCCTGTTATTGTATTATTTGTATCGATACTTTTTCACGTTTATCCGTTGTGTTATTTTTTATAAACCTTTACACTTCTGTATTTCCTGTCCCACCTATGTAGGTTTTTATTTCATTACATTTTTTATCCCACATTTTATTTTTTTTTCATTCCTTATTCTTCGTCTAACATTTCAAATACAGTGTCTTCTTTTCTTGAACTAGTATGTCAATTTCGTCTGTCCATCATAAATTCTTACTTTTTATTTTATCGATTATTCCTAGCGCTTCTTCAGCAGCTTTATGGATATTGTCATATATTTCTTCAAACGATTCATCTTCATTTTCTGTCAATTTTTCGTCTAGCCACTTTTGATTTAAGTATCTCACGCTATCATGAGTCAGGCTGTCCAGTTTATATTTTTGTTGTTGATTCTATCAACATTTCCTCTGTCTGCCTGTTGTGTTTTGTTATGTTCATATGGAAAGAGTATCTTTCTAGCTGGTGATCCGAGTCACATGTCGTTCCCCCGAGTACCCTTACGTCATTTATTCTAATTTATGCGCGTTATCTGGTAATTACGTATTCCATTATAGACTTTAGGTGTCGGGTTGGTTGTATCCAAGTATACTTATGAATTTCTTTATGTCTAAAGGGTTCAAACTTTCAGAATATACTGAACATTCTGAACAAATGTCTTGCTGGGCACAACGCAATTCAGTGAGTAGATTTTGCACTGCAAACGTTTTAAGGGGTTACATATACCTGGGCGCTGCAAAAATTATGTATATTTAAAAAAAATACAGTAATACCCCGCTTAGCGCGACCCCCCGTTACGCGCGGTTTCACTATAACGCGAATTTCAAATTTCGCGCTCATGTAGTCATTAACTTCTCTATGGTCGCGGGGGGATCCCCGCTTTCTCTGAATATTCTCTTTGAAGAATTGGGAATTCCCTGTCCTTCGACTTTGTTCTATGGGGATTTCCTCGTTCGTTTCGTGTGTTCATTTGTTCCGTAATGTTAGTTCGGTCGGCTGGCAGTTTTGTTTTAATATTTATTGGAGATACATACATACATAATTTAACCCTACGTTAAAAATGCCGCCTGTAAAGAAAAAAGAGCGTAAAAGCGTCACTTTGGAATTGAAGATGAAAGTGTTAAGAAGAATGGAAAATGGAGGCAAAGCAACAATTGTTGGGAGAGATTTTGGACTCTCAGAATCGACTGTGAGAACGATTTATAAAAATCGGGAAAAAATTAAAAATCTCCAGCGAAGGTTCAACACCTATAAGTGCAACAAAACTTTCTCGTTCGAGATCATCTATCTTAGAAAGAATGGAGAAATTACTGTCAGTCTGGATCGAAGATTTGAATAAGAAGAACACACCACTAAGTCAAGATCTCATATGCACAAAAGCAAAATCTTTGTATGAGATGCTGAAAACAAAAGAAGGAGAAGGGAGTGCCACTCCGACTTTTGCTGCCAGCAGAGGCTGGTTCCATCGGTTCAAGCAGCGTTCTAATCTTCACAATATCCACATAACAGGCGAGGCGGCCAGCGCGGACATTCAAGCTGCAGCTGAGTTTCCAGACAAGTTTCAAGACTTCGTTAGACGAGAGAAAAATTCCTGCTTGTCTCATCTTCAATGTTGATGAGACCGCACTTTACTGGAAAAAAAATGCCATCTCGAACATTCATTTCTAAGGAAGAACGTCAAGCCAGTGGTTTCAAAGCTGCGAAAGATCGACTAACACTTCTGCTGGGTGGTAATGCCACTGGTGATTTCAAACTGAAACCTTTACTAGTGTACCATTCAGAAACACCCCGTGCAATGCGAGGCACAGACAAGACAAGTCTACCAGTTGTGTGGCGATCAAACAGAAAGGCGTGGGTTACACGGGAAATTTTTCAAGAATGGTATTCTAATAGTTTTTGCCCATCAGTCAAATCATACTGTGACAGAAATGGGCTTGAACCTAAAGTTATATTACTCTTAGACAATGCCCAGGACATCCAACCTCACTTGATACGCCCAGAGACTTAAAAGTGTACGTAAAGTTCCTTCCACCAAACACTACGTCAATATTACAACCTATGGACCAGGGAGCAATAGCAAACTTCAAAGCTTATTACCATCGCCGCACTTTTAGCCAACTAATTCATGAAACTGACGGGGAAGGAAGACAGTCTATGCGAGAGTGGTGGAAGTCATACAACATTATGAAGTCTATTCACAACATAGAAGAGGCTTGGAAGGAAGTTAAAATGAGTTGTATGAATGGGGTGTGGCGTAATCTTTGGCCAGATGTAGTGGAAGCACCTAGAAGAATTGTCCAGATGCAGAGACAAGTGCTTGAAGACATTGCTGCAATGATTGAGGGGTCTGAACTTGAAGATGTCACGGTAGAAGATCTCGTAGAACTTGTAGCAACGCACGACGATCCTATTAGCAATGAAGATCTGATCGAGTTACAGAATAATCCTATCTACGATGAGGAAGAACAAGTAGAAGAGAAAGTTTTATCTTCAGGGAAATACAAAAAATGCACTTTCAAAAATTTATTCAGGTTTGGACATATTTGCAGAGTATAGACAATAATGATGACCGTGTCTTGACCGTGTGTCAAACAATTAAAAACAGTGTTGGGTGTTATGAACGTATTTTACAAGAACGTAAACAAAACGTTACCCAAAAGACAATAGATGTATTTTTCCGTAAAAAATAAGAGTATGTATTGCATAAAGTGTTCTTAGAATTAAAGTGATTGATTTAAAATGATTTGTATTTTTTTGTATTAAATTTTGACTATGTTTAATCATAAACCTCGATATACGCGAATTTCAGTTAACGCGATTTTTTTCGGAACGTATCCCTCGCGTAAAGCGGGGTATTACTGTATATATTTTAATGGTTATTAAGTGAATAATACAAAAGAATGGCGATTATATATTTTCATTGTATTTTAAATTATAGGAATTTTTTTTAAATATGTTTTAAAACAATGACGCCAAGAATATATTCTGAAAGTTTGAACTCATTTGAGTGAAAATCACTTTCCATAAAGACTTTGCGGGGTCCTTTTATATTTCTGCCGTTTTTGTATTTAAATGTTTAAATTAAGTAAAAAATAAGCTTAAAATACAATAAAAGCCGTTTTTATATAATCACGAATTTATTTTCAACGAATTAATATCATTCTGTGCTGTAGCGCAGAATTCAATCTAACAACATTAAAGTTTAGAAAATTATTTAAGAGCCATAGCAGTCGGTGTCATCTGTTGGTAAGATTTCTTCAACTAAGGCGTAGAAATCATCGTAAGGGCAGAAATAGTTACATCCTGGTATATTTATAGCAATTGGTTCCTTTTTGCTGTTAGAATAGTTTTGGTAAAATAGCTAAAAAATAAGTAAGAATTATTTAGTTAAGAGACCTCTATGTGTTCTCTAAATTGTGAAGAAATCTACGATAATAAATTAGAACAAATTTTGAAACCATGGCTTAAGGTTATTGCGGCTAAAATATTATTATTTTCTGCTAATTATTGTAAAGCTAAAAAAAAGTCCTTGATTCATTGAAATTTTGTGTTCATGCATTGGGGTAATGGGATATCTTTCTTAGTATCTTTGCAGATGACACTACGCTTATCCCTTCATTCACTTTGAAGGCTCGAACATCGGCTACTCAGTCAAATCCACATACAGCAGGAAGTCATTTAACTTAACAAAGATCTGGAAGAAATTCTATCTTGGGGTGACAGAAACCAAGTGGAATTTAACGCTACAAAAACCCAGGCGGCTGTTTTTTCTAAAAACGTTAACGTTGCTGAACCCAACATAGTTATGTCAGGGCACTCCATTTCTCTAGCATCGTCACTTAATTTGTTGGGCGTTAATTTGGGAGCAAATATGTCTAGGCATGAACATATTGTAAGCATAACAAGGAGAGCTTCTCGAAAGCTGGGAATATTATTTCGAACTAGAAAGCTTTATACTCTACAACTGTTAATTCTGTACAAAGCTCAAATTCGACCAACTATGGAATACTGCTCCCATGTTTGAAGCTCTGCTCCCAAACATACACTGCATTTGTTGGATTATATTCAGAGTCAAGCTGTTCGCCTAATTGGAGACCCGGAACTGACCGGCGGCCCCAATTAGTTGGAACGTCGAAGAACGGTTGGCGACTTGAGTCTATTCTACAAGACTCTCTTGGGAAAGTGTTCGATGCATGTAGCCCGCTTAATTCCTCCCAGAGCGGAGCATACTAGAAATACACGTCACGCTAATACTTCACATCCGTATGAGGTTCAGCTTGTTACTTCTCGTACAACGCTTTTCAAGCAGTCTTTTATATGGAGAACATCATCCCTTTGGAATAATTTACCCAGAACTGTGTTTCCCACCGAAAACAATTTACAGCGATTCAAGAGCAGCGTGAATCGCTTTTTTCGCACACGTGCCGCTCCTGTAGCGCTTTAGGGACGTCCCTGCAGCACGTGTGCTAGACTCATAAAAAAAAATTAAAATTAATTAAAAAGAAATCATAAGGTAATCCCACTATTTTTCTTCTAAAACCGTGACTTCTGAGAATCTTTATTGCCAAATAAGTTTTTTCTAAAACTAATCTCATAACTTTCTTTCACAAAATTCAAAAAAAATATCCTGAAAATCTGAAAAAAAAAATCATTGTGCCCGTCGGCATTTGTTCTGCTGTTAAGATTGCTCGTCTGGTGACCCTTGTTGAAGAGGGTTATACCCAATGCAATGTCGTG
The DNA here is from genome assembly GCA_019049505.1 of Pachyrhynchus sulphureomaculatus. Taxonomy (NCBI): domain Eukaryota; kingdom Metazoa; phylum Arthropoda; class Insecta; order Coleoptera; family Curculionidae; genus Pachyrhynchus; species Pachyrhynchus sulphureomaculatus. The sequence goes on along the minus strand of CM032447.1, from coordinate 64,620,558 downwards.
AATTTAATGGGAGTAAACCAATCTGTTGTGAGTCGCACCTATAGTCGATTCGAAGAGACTGGTGGCCATGGTCAACGTGCGGAGCAGGGTAGACCTCAAGTCACTACTGCGCGAGATGACCGGTTCAGCTTGTTACTCCTCGTACAACCATTTTCAAGCAGTCTTTTATATGGAGAACCTAATCCCTTTGGAATAATTTGCCCAGAACTGTGTTTCCCACCGCGTACAATTTACAGCTATTCAAGACCAACGTCAATCGCTTCTTCTGCACATGTGTCGCTCCTGTAGCGCTTTAGGGATTTCCCTGCAGCACGTGTACTAGACCCATATAAAAAAACTATATTATTTTTATCTTACAATTTTGATTTGTATTAATTATTTAGAATTTACTTCCTTATTTTATGAACATAGTATTTTTCTAAATATTAATCGATATTTTAACCTTTTATTATGGTTCTAAAGCACTTTATAAATCACCAATTTTTAGACATTTTTTATGACAAACGTTGGATTATTATTTTAACAGGCTCTACAGACCAAGAGGGCGATCAGAAATTTTGACCTGTCGACTAACCGTCTGCCTAGTTGTTCATTCTATCGGGCGAGTCGAATAAAATCCTTTAACGTTGATTTTGCGTCCCCCGTGCCCTGAAATGCCCAGATAAGGCCCAAAATGGTACCACTTGCATCAAGTACCATCACATTTGTTGACACTAAAAAAGTCGAGTGCCCCAAAAGGCAGACACCGCCGAGACTTGACCCAGCTTTAGGGCTCAAAAAACGTCGATCCAAAAATGGTCATTTAACCATATAAAATCAATAAATTTAGTTTGTTCTTGATAAAATAAGAGGGAACCTGGAAAAGGCAGATGCCGCCAATACCGGAGGAGGAAGCTGGACCCGCTTTTTCCAGCCAAAAACAGTCGTTTTTCGAGTTTTTGAATAAATAAGACCGTAAGTCCCAAGTTTTGGGTCCTACGCGTCTGCCTAAGTTATTTTTAGAAATTTAATTTTAATTAATAAAATATACGAGGGCAGACGCCTCGCTTGTACCCGAACAAGCCAAAGCGTTTTCAAACTTTAAAAAAAAAAATCGAAATTCTGATAGTATAGACGCTAATATAGGTTCTATCCTTTTTCAGTACAAAATATTTCAATTATCGTGGTACTGATTCGTTATTTTGCCGTTATTTGTTCTACGATTTCAAAACCAAAAAATTCTTTCTTCCTTGACGTCAGCTTTTCAATTGTAAAATGGATTACCTGCAGTGGCGTACCTAGGGTGGGGCAAGGAGGGCAAGTGCCCTGGGCGCCATCCAAAGGGAGACACAAAGTTCGCAAATTATTAAACTTAAAAATCAAAATAAACCGACAATATAATTCATGTTCAAATAATCCCGCCATTCCCGCTCGTGGTGAGCTTTCGCGAACGAGCGAGAGAGAATAAATGGTGCGACGACGGCCACCGCACCGGGCGGCGTAGGTAGATTGCCTAATGCTGTCACTCGCTCGTCTGTCCATTGCAATATCCACGCAAATTGCGAGCGATCTTTCAGTAAGCTAAAACTAATACTTTCGTATTTGAGGGCTACAAGTGGTCAAAAAAGGTTAGGCGACCTAGCTTTGCTCAGTGTAGAGTGAGAAGAAACAGATTTCGAAAATGTTATAAATCTATTTGCGTCGCACAAGGAAAGGAGGGTGCAATTTTAACGTCGATGCTCGCCCCAGACGCCATTTTCGATTGGTACGCCCCTGATTACCTGATACCTTTTTGATGCATATCGAAATAGTTTAAGTAATATACGAGGCTGGTTTGAAAAGTCCGTGCAAAGATAAAAACTACTTATGTGTTTGGGGTAAACCTTTTTTATTTTTCGACATAGTCTCCTTTTAGGCTTATACACTTCGTCCAACGATGTTCTAGTTTGTTGATCCCTTCCGAATAACAGGATTTGTCCAAGTCTGCAAAATATCCATTAGTGTCTGCAATCACCTCCTCGTTTGAATAAAATCTTTGTCCCGCCAGCCATTTCTTCAAATTGGGGAACAAATAGTAGTCCGAGGGAGCCAAGTCTGGAGAATAGGGGGGATGTGAAACGAGTTGGGATCCTATTTCCATTAATTTTGCGACCACAAGTGCTGAGGTGTGTGCTGGTGAGTTGTGATGGAAAAGGACTTTCTTGTGGGCCAATCGCGGGCGTTTTTCTTGCAGCTCGGTTTTCAAACGGTCCAATAACGATGAATAATATTCACCTGTAATAGTTTTAAAACCCTTTTCCAGATAGTCGATGAGGATTATCCCTTGCGAATACCAAAAGACAGTCGCCATAACCTTTCCGGCCGAAGGAACGATCTTCGCCTTTTTTGGTGCAGATTCCCCCTTGGTAACCCATTGTTTAGATTGTTGTTTGGTCTCAGGAGTATAGTAATGTATTTATGTTTCATCCACAGTGACGAAACGACGCTTAAAGTCCTCCGGATTCTTCTGGAACAGCTGCAAACCATCCTTGCAAACACTTCACACGATTCCGTTTTTGGTCAAGCGTGAGCAATCGCGGCACCCATCTTGCGGATAGCTTTCTCATGTCCAAATGTTTATGCAAAATATTATGTACCCGTTCAGTCGAGATGCCCACAGCACTAGCAATCTCACGCACCTTAACTCTTCTGTCATCCATCACCATATCATGGATTTGATCAATGATTTCTGGAGTCGTAACCTCCACAGGCCGTCCAGAACGTTCAGCGTCACTTGTGCCCATATGGCCAGTCCGAAAATTTTGAAACCACTTATAAACTGTTCTAATCGAAGGTGCAGAGTCACCATAATGTTTATCAAGCTTCTCTTTAGTCTCCTGACGCGTTTTGCCTTCATAAAGTAATTTTTAATCACCACACGAAATTCTTTTTCGTCCATTTCTTGAAAATCACTCTACTTCCTTGATTCACACGAATGCCAAACACAAAGAAATAGACCAATATGGCTGAAACTTGGTGCGCGTTCATTCAAGAGATGCTACTAACTAAACATGACCTCGATACGCGCCGGTGGTGCCATCTCTCGGACTTTGCACGGACTTTTCAAACCAGCCTCGTAAGTCTTTAAATGAGGTAATGTTTTAAAATACTTTTAATAATCAATAATGAGTTAAATAATAATTAAAACTATTTTAATATTTGCCACGTAATGTGATTGCGAGTCGGGAGTTTTGATTGGTAACTAAATAATAAAATGTACCATATACGATCATGAATTGATGATTAAAGTAATTTTCACGTTTAAAAATTGCGCGCATATGTTTATAACTCTCTTCTCTGACTAACTAACGTAAATAACTATTATTACCTTAATGCCCCATACTCCATTAATTTCATGTACTTCAAAAATAACATGAGCACCATACGGGGGAATATCAGTTAGTTTATAGGCATCTAATGATAATATCATTGATGCAACATTCATTTCATGAGCCGAATAGAAAAACACTTTTCTATCTGATGGACTGATGGTACCGTTGATTTTTGCTTTGGTATCAGCTAGAATTTTTCTTAGTAAATACCCTAAAAAATCAATTTCAGTTATTCATAAATGATGATTCTTACTTTGTGAAACACTTACTGTTTTTTTAGTGGAAACACTTATAAGATAACTTCGATGTCTGTCTGTCCGTCTGTCCACCCGATTTTCTCCGAAACTATTTGATATAGAAAGTTGAAATTTGGCGCTAATATAGGAATTAATGGCCCCATAGGAGTCGTGTAGGTTTAAACATTAAATTTCGACTTGGCTTAGTTTTGGGAGGTAAAATCGTGAAAAAAAAAATTACCCGGTCATCGAGTGGGATGTCAAATGAAAGCTTGTGAAAACACGAGTTCAAAAATATATATAATGTAATACTTGCACACACTTTTTTTCGTATTATTTTTAGAAAATTGCCAAAAATTGCTGCCCCCCCCTCTTATCTCGAAAAGTACTGATCAACAAATTTTGAAAAAGTTCTGGAATATTCTTAACGCAGTGTGTAGATTGAATGAAAATTATTACGAGTGGTCAAAAAGGTTAGGCGACTAGACCTTTAATAATTTTCTGATATATAAAAAAAAAAACAAAAATTTCACGGTCATCAGTTTTCAACAAAGATCGGAAACAAGCTTTGTTGAAAACTCATCGGGTGTGTTTGGTGAAGTCTTTGATCATTTTATACCTCTGTAACAAAAATTTTTATTTCAAAAGCAGTCAACGTACCGAACACTAATTGCGCAAGTCCGACTTGCACTTGACCGATTTATTTTAATTTTAAAAGTTTGTCTAGATAGTTATAGACAAAAAGCGTTCGTGTTTTCAACCAAAATATATTGAGCCAAAAAATAAAAATGTAATCAAATTAAACAGCTAATCTCCCTTAGACAGCATGTTTTTTTTTTTGTAATTGTAGTATAGTGAATAATTTGACCTCTCTTACCCAATATGCTCAACAGCAGAGCTTGGACAATGATAAATAGATAGATGTGGTTTATACAGACTTTTCAAAGGCCTTGGACAAAGTAAATTATTCTATTTTGTTGCAAGAATTTTCTCAGATATGTTTTACTGAGAGTCTGATATATTTGAATTATTTTTGAGAGATCGCTTACAATATGTTGAAATCCGTTGGCATTAAAGCAATTAGCGACATTTCTCAGGGTAGCAACCTTGCTCCTCTATTATTTTCAATTTTATCAATTATGTAAGTAATAATATTTCTTATTAGTTATTGTGCTCAGAGTGATCTTAATGTTTTGGATAATTGGTGCAGTGCCAACAAGTTACCTCTTAATATTAACAAATGCTTCGTTACAAATAAATTGGATCCTATTAACTTTAATTGTTATCTAGGTGGTATCCCAATTAAGAATTTTGAAATATTTAAAGATCTGTACTAAAAAATGCGGGTGATTTTACAAAATATTTTTATACTAAAAAAGTTTCGTAAGATCTAAGCTAGAGTTTGGTGTCGCAGTATGGGATCCCACTTTTTAATCAATATATTACTCAAAAAGTTTGTTAAATTTCTTGCATTTAAAAGGAATGAGGTATATCCTCCTAGAGGTTTAGAACAGAGTATCCTTTTGGATAGATTTCAAATACCGTCGTTATTTAGTCGCAGAAAATATCCTTTAGTTCAATTTATATTTAAGCTATGTAGATCCCTTATAGATTGCTTTTAGCTCACAAATAAGTTTTAATATTCCTTCACGAATTATCAGATTTGCTCCTATGTTCTACCTCGCTACACCTTAAACAAATTTCGTAATTAAAACATCACTATATCAGCCTATAGATATCATTACTAAAACCTGCAGAGACATTGATCTATCCGGCCTATATTCATATTACTTTACTAACACTTGAAAAAGCATATTATTGCAAAATCCGTAAATAAGTTTCTTCTTTTGCTGAATAATTGTTTATTTACTTTTCTTAATTCGGTATGTCTTTATCTTATATATTAGGTCATCTTGTCTTATAAATGGCTGTACTTTATTAGACAAAAAAGATTATTATTATTTGTTATTATTAAAAAAGTTTTTTTTCTGTTATGATCAAAGACTGATAGTCCTGCTTCAAGATTGTCCGGCGAATTTTTTGTTTCTTTTTATAAAACAGAGACTGATCCACCAGGCTTTGTACTGGAATGCTAAGCTCTACTGTATATTATATAGTAAAAAATTCACCCTTATACCCCCCCTACCCATACTCTCTCTAACCAGTATCACGTACTCGCCCCATGCTTCTTAACCCTTCTTATCATGTTTTCCTTTTCTAGTTCCCCTTACTCTTTTTCCTTTTATTCCTAATAAATATTAGAAATATTTGGTAGAAATTATTTTTCAAAATTTGTATGAAAACTACGAAATTTTAAAGTGTCTAATGCATTCTGAGAGGAAAAGAGGAAAGAGCCTTTGTTGGTCATAACAAGTTAAAATTTACTTAGTTGTTCTTGTTCAGATCTATTTTCCCTACAGAAAAATTAATCAAAAAGTATCTATTTTCTGGACGAATCCGCAAAATAGTTATTTACAATGCATAATGATATTGCGCCGAAAAAATATTCATCCCTACCCAGGAACAACAATTCAGCTATATTAACAAAAATATTTTTACCTGCCGTTATACGTCTGATGGCAGTTGTGTTAGTAATGGCGTAATAAAAGTCAACTGCAGCAGAATGTATTGGTTCAGGATATACGGCTGCGGTCCAACTGTCCAATTTGTAACCTAATTCAATCTAAGGAAAATACAAAATTTAGAAATAATAATAAATCAAGATTAAAGTCATGATAAGCCAGCAGTGAAGCTGAAGTAGAAGTATTTGTTATCATTCCTTCCTATTTTCCGATGATGGCTCATAACCAATGAATGAATACTTAAACGGATGTTAAAGCTACCGGCCATGTTTGTTGAGTTTGTTTATAGTTAAATATTTGAGTACGCATGTTATACTTTTTCAACAGTTGTATTAGGATAAACTTTATTATTTGAACATCCAACATTTTATGTCTGTTATCGAAAACTCCATCTTTATCAAATTCCCTTCAGTTGTTAACAATATAATATTATCGGAAAAAACCGACTTTTGCGAAAATCCCAAGGAGATTGCAATGGTTCGGATATTTGGAACTAAGAAAGAAATTCCTAATATATATATATATATATATATATATATATATATATATATATATATATACCATATATATATATATATATATATATATATATATATATATATATATGTATGTATATATATATATATATATATATATATATATATATATATATATATATATATATATATATATATATATATATATATATATATATATATATATATATATATATTTATATATATATATATATACATATATATATATATATTATATATATATATATATATAATATATATATATATATATATATATATATATATATTATATATATATATATATATATATATATTTATATATATATATATATATATATATACCATATATATATATATATATATATATATATATATATATATATATATATACCATATATATATATATATATATATATATATATATATATATATATATATATATATATATATATATATATATATATACCATATATGACAGATAACAAATATGTATATAATGATTCTAGGATCACCGAAATTCTATCTATATTAAATATATATTGCAATATAGATATTATATAATATACCGTATATTATTATATACGACATATATATATATATATATATATATATATATATATATATATATATATATATATATATATATATATATATTATATATATATATATATATATATATATATATATATATATATATATATATATATATATATATATATATATATATATATATATATATATATATATATATATAATATATACATATATATATATATATATATATATATATATATATATATATATATATATATATATATATATATATATATATATATATAATAATAACGAAATGCGGTGGTTTGACAATGC
>CM032447.1:64580816-64612905 GCA_019049505.1 Pachyrhynchus sulphureomaculatus | reverse complement strand
ATCTACGTAGCAAAAGTAACGTAATTTTTTTTAATGCGAAAAAATAGCTTTCTGTAATATTTTAGCATTACATAGAAAACAATTGATTAGGTAGGCTTTAAAAAACAGGAAAAAAAATTAACTTTTATAAACAATGTAAATAATTATTAAAAATGACTCAAGAATATTTACCTTATCTAAAGATTTTGGCACTGTATTGTACGGAATTGGTTGCCAGAAAAGTAATGACCAAATTTGACTGTCTCTTGGTGGATATAGGGAAGCTAACATTAATTCTGCAGACATTTTGGTTCTGTTACTATCAGTAGTTCTTGCATCCAGGTAGTTTATATTCCAAGTTTCTGTCAAAAAGTCACTATATCTATTACGTAACAACTTTCCTATTTTGTATTCTGTTTGTTTGCCAGCCTAGAGTAAGTATTAAATTAAATACAGGTTAAGACGTATATTCCCCTTTTGGACCATATAGATTTTAGAATAGAGGAGGTTAGTTCTTGCGAGAAGCGTAGAGCTCGTAGAAAGAGAGAATTCTGTCTCTCTTACTCGGCGCACGTCCACAACCCTAAGTTAGAGTGCGTATCCGTGCATGAATGTTATTCGTATTTCGTCCGGAGCCAACGAAAAACAAGGAAAATCCTTTGTTCTTCGTTCGCTCTGAGTGAAATGGGAGTAATATTCTCGCACGGGTAATGCTTAAATACGAATAGAAGTGGTGAAGGATTTTAAAAGATGAATAAATTAATGTGTATGAATAACGAGTAAGAGAGTCAGAATTACTCATATTATTTCTTTCTCTTTTTAGTGACGACACGCTTTTGCTTACAGCAGGCTCTATACTTTTTCTCCTCTATTGTTTTGGACCCAGTGTAAACAGCAGAATATTAATTTAAACGAGGTTTGATTGATAAGTTTGGTAAATTTCGACGAGATATCGAGAAGTTTTGCGGCATGGCTGTTGGTAAACGTGATTCTTGTAACAGTTGTATTTAAAGTGTCAAACAAATGCAACACGCAGTTGTTTGGTAGCAGCTCTTGTAAGTGATCGAGGTTACACATTTCGTAGAAATGGATAAAGCCGAGTATGGTGCAGAGAAAACATTTTTATTTCAAAAAGGGGACTGCGGTGGAGATAGAAACTGAACTGATGACAGTTTATAGGAACTCAGAAATATTTATTACTGAATAAATTAATTTCAACGTGGCCAAACGAGCGCTGCAGATACTGCACATTCAGGGCGCCCGACTGAGGTTTCTTCTGAAAAATTGAAAAGCGAGGGCGCGAGGGATGTCGCGTTTGTTGATGCACGAGGAAGAGCACTTCAAAATCGTGTTTGGAAAAGTTGTAGCTTAATCCAAAAGACTTCTGGCATTGTTTTGTAACTGTAGACGAAACGTGCATCCACGATTACAGCACAGAAGCAAAACGGCAGCCAATACAGTGGGTAGGCGAAGGTGAAAGTATACCGAAAAAAGCGAAAACAGTTTTATCGGCGGGAAAAATGATGGCAACTGTTTTTGGGACTTACAGGGTATCATCATGATTAACTATTTGGAAACGGGATAAGTCAGTGACTAGTTTTTATTACGCAACGTTACTGGATTGTTTGCATAGTAAGTTGAAACAGAAGCGACCAAGATTAGCGAGCAAAAAGTGCTCCTTCACTAGGACAATGCACCTGTTCACATATCGGTTGTTGCCATGGCAAAAGTATATGAGCTGGGTTCGAAACATTTCCCCATCCTTCCTATTCTCCAGATTTGGCCCTAAGTGACTTCCTAACTTCAAAAATTGGCTTCGGATGAAGAAATTTTCGTCGAATATAGAGGTTATCTGTTCTGTAAGCGAATGTTATGCACAGTTCAAAACAATTTGTTTTTCTGAGGAAATAAAAAAAATTTAGTCTCGCTGGACCAAATGTGTTTGAAATTTGAAACGATCTAGCATGCATAAACCTAATTTTACAAGATTGTATCAATAGACAATGAAAATGATGGAGATGTTTCCAAAATTATTAATGTATATTTTGTTGTATTTCACCAGTATTTGTTATTGTTTGATATAAAAAGATATACTTTTAAGTATTCGAAGAAATAAAATTGAAGTTCATTTAGTATTTTCACATTTCATCAAGTTGAATCTTTGATTTAAACAAAGACAGTGTGCTTTTTTTGATTGGGTTGAGTCTTACGTTGGTAAGTTGTCCATAACCTTCTGGATAGTAGCTTTCGTTATAGTATGGATTATCTGTGAATAGACTGTCTTCGTCTGGATTTCTGTCTCCATGCCGAAATACCTAAAAAATACAAATTTTTTAGTGTTTTTCGCCAAATACTTGAGTGATTTAGTGTATGTTAGCACTAAAATGAAATATGAACTTTGGCGGTTAACGCAAACATTATCATGAATACTCTGTTACTATAACGGTTGACAATTTTCTTAAATCTGAAGATTAGGGATGATGATCCTTTAACTGAGATTTCTAAATGGTGTAACTTAAACCAGACGATACGCAGGAATACTTCTCTTTTCCTTACTCAGATGTCGTGAGCATTTTCGATAGATAGGCAGCGGGCTTCCCATCAAAGATCGGACTCCGTCTCGTCAATTGTGGTTGTCATATTTGTAAATTTGAAGTTTGACCACAGTTCTGACAGTTTTCATCAGCCTGGCTGGTTCCCCAAGAAGAGAGGTTTTAAACTCAATTTCTTAGTCTTGTCAATAAAATGCCGATTTGAAATACTACACTTTTTTGAACATCTAATACTTCTAATACTTCCTAGGCGTACCACTGCGCAGTTTCATCGTTCTTTTAGTTATAAGGTCATAAACAATTTCATCTATTGCCATTTTTAAATCCAATTAAAAATGTACTTTGCATTAGAGCAAAATTAATGAACACTATTCCCAAGTGTATACTGGAAAGCAACATCATATATACTTTAATCTACTACTCGAATATTTTAAGCTGCGGGGGAATGTCTAGACTACAACAGGTCGCCTAATGACACCGATAAAAATAAATATACAATAATATGCAAAAAGTTATGTGAAGAATATTGGGACTTTGTGTTCGATTTAAAAAAGTGCTTCCCTCTATAATCTCTCCAAATGGATTTATTGTTATTCTTCTTACGTCGCCGTCTCCTCACGAAGGGTGACGATCCATATAGCTAAATGAACTTTAGAAACTGCTACTCGAAAAATATCACTCGAAGCACATTCAAACCACCTTCTCATATCCTTCAGCTCAGAATTCTGTCGTCTCTCGATCGATCGTTTGCCCTTTATTTTGCCTGTAATAATTAAACGTAGCACTTCGTACTTTGGGACCCTCATTATATATCTGAAGAATTGAGTTTTTCTTATTTTTATGGTTCATTTTGTTCATTCTTTCCACTACTTCTGTTTTTTTTTTATTTTCTGCACCCAATAAATGCACATTTCAAAAGATTCCAGTAGTTTCTCTGAGCTACGGTCAAGGGTCTAGTACTCCCATACAATAGCACGGAGAATACATACACTTTTACGATTTTCATTCGGAGTGAGACTTGTGCGATGGAAAAATTTGCCTGTTCAATCCGGGAATGTATTTCCTTTCTTGGGTCACACTTGTCCTTTATATTGGTTCCCATATATTTAAATGTGGAGACCTGTTCTGATTTCGAGAGATTCTGGTGGTAGATTTTTCTTTGTTATTGCCATCCACTTGGTTTTTCTTATATTCATAGTTAATTCAAATCTTTCGCTGGCTGTTACGACTCGATTGATTAGTTGCTGGAGATCTTTGATATTATTTGCTAATAAAACAGTATCATCAACATACGGTATGTTGTTCAGTGTACTCCCATTAACTGTTATTCCTTCAATGGATTCATAGATGAGATAATATATATCTGTCTTACACCTTGGGTTATTCTTATGCTTTAGGACTTTTCTAGCCCAATTTTAACTTCCACTGATTGAGTCGAAAGCTTTATTGTAGTCTATAAAACATGCATATACATCTAAATTTATATCTTTACATCGCTGGACCAATACATTTAATGAGAATAAAGCTTCCCGTGTACCCATGCCTTTTCGGAATCCGAATTGTGTGTTATCTATTTCTGCTTCACATTTTCTATATATCTTGACAACGTGAGAAAATAAACTTAATTATTATTGTAATTATTAATTTTTTAATTTTATTTTGAACATCACCAAGCTTGTTAGCATTATAGTTTTTTTTTGCTATCAAAGTAAAAAAAAATATTGAATGTTAACACATATTATTATCAAAAGTCACTTACCACATGGACTAGCTTTAGGGTGGGATTGCTGCTCTCCTTGTCAAAAATGGCGAAGGCAGATAGACTACCCCATAAGGCGGGGAGAATTATCAGAAATAATTGGTTCATCTTAAGTTTGATCAATATTTGATACTGTACCGAGGCGAAGTTTTTAATTTATATCGTAGTTTGTTTGAACGTGATATCTACGTGCAAGTCATAAATAATTAATAAATTTTTGAAAAGTATTTACTATTATTAGGGGATTAAACTTTTCATTTACTAGAAGTGATTATGCACATTTTTTGAATCTTCGTTCTTGATTCGATCGGTCTGAGCAGATTTTTGGTTATTCAATATGATTTTTACTAATCTATCCATATATATATATATATATATATATATATATATATATATATATATATATATATATATATATATATATATATATATATATATATATATATATATATATATATATATATATATATATATATATATATATATATATATATATATATATATATATATATATATATATATATATATATATATATATATATTGCTTTTTTCAAAAAAAAAAACACCTCGTTAGGCAATAAAATGAGTCTCAGTCACGTAATTTTCAAGGAACCTCAATATTTTTTCATGTTCTTGATTTCTCTATCGATCTGTCTGGGGGTAGTTTTTCAATAAATATAGTTTTTAGCCATTTACACCGAGAACATCAAACCTATTATAACCCTATGCAAAGAGAAAAAATGATCAGATGAACGTTTCCTAAACTTTGGGCTTTTAAACCTGGAACTCCAAACCTAACATAACCTAATATAGCGAAGACCAAACCTAACATAACCTAATGTAGTGAACTCCAAACTTAACTTAACCTATTGTAGCAAACTCCCAACCTAACATGACCTAATGTAGTGGACTCCAAACCTGACATAACCTAATTTAGCGAGTTCCTGGTTTAAAAGCCTTAAGTTTAGAAAACGGTCATCTGATTATTTTTCCTCTGTGCATAGGGTTATGATAGGTTTGATGTTGTTGGTGTAAATGGCTTAAAACTATATTTATTGAAAAGTGAGCTCAAGTTATGGTCAATAATCAAAAATTCGCCCAGACAGATCTATAGAGCTATCAAAAATGAAGATTATAAAATAAAAAATAACTTGAACTCACTTTTCAATAAATATAGGTTTTAGCCATTTACATCAAGAACATCAAATCTATCATAACCCTCTGCAAAGAGGAAAAATGATCAGATGACCGTTTTCTAAACTTAAGGCTTTTAAACCAGGAACTCGCTACATTAGGTTATGTTAGGTTTGGAGTTCGCTACATTAGGTCATGTTAGGTTTGGAGTTTATTACATTCGGTTATGTTAGGTTCGGTTTTCGCTATATTATGTTTGGAGTTCCAGGTTTAAAAGCCTTAAGTTTAGGAAACGTTCATCGGGTCATTATTTCTCTGTGCATAGGGTTATAATAGGGTTGAGGTTCTTGGTGTAAACGGCTAAAAACTATATTTATTGAGAAACTCTCCTCAGATAGATCGTTACAGAAATCAAAAACGAAGATTATAAAAAAAAATTATGGAGATTCCTTGAAAATTGCGTGACCGAGACCCATTTTATTGCCTAACAATGTGTTTTTTATATAATATAAAAAAGCATTATATACATATATATATATATATATATATATATATATATATATATATATATATATATATATATATATATATTGACAAATTAGTAAAAATCATGGTAAATAATCAAAAATTCGCTCAGACAGATCGATAGAGAAATCGAAAACGAAAATTTAAAAAAATAATTAAAAAAAATTATCTCTTGTTTCCATTGTGCGTCTCCAACCGAGTGTATTAAATACTTTTTGTCAAACATAACCTCTAAAACTCTCTCTCTAAACTCCTAATAACCTTGGTGTTTAAATCCTTATTGCAATTTAATTGTGTTCTAAAATGGCATAAAAACTTTTTATTTGGGCAAAAGAGTATTTAAAGACTCTGAACGTTATCAAAACAAGTGTATTTAAATTCTTTGGTTAATAGATTGAACTTGATTGATTTTTTAAATATTTTTTTTTTCCCATCTATGATCTCCAAATCAAGTATTTTATAGGTAGTGTTCAGGTGTTATAGATAGTGGCCGATTACTTTGGATCTCTAGCCTATAGGCTATGTAGCCTAGGGCAGGTAATGAACTCCATTAACTTACGAAATTCAAATAACTGAAAAAAAAACTGTAATATGAAAAGATGTTTTTTGTTATTTTGCGTTTTTATTTATTTAAACTAGGGTATTTGTTTTGCAAGTTTTGGGCTAAACAAAGCTACGATACTTCGGGGAATATTGAAAAGAGTCAAATTTTTTAATATTATTCAAATTAGAGTAAACAGTTTCGAATTATTTTACAGTAAGTTTAGAGTAAACAGTTTCGAATTATTTTATGAATATGATAGACGAACAGAAATCAACATATCAAAAGTCCTAAATCAGGGGTCGGAAGAAATTCCAAAGATCACAGAAGAAGAAATCACATCTGCCATGGAGGACATGAAAAATGGCAAAGACCCGGGTGAGGACAATATTGTAGTAAAGGTAATTAAACAAGGAGGACAACAAATTATCAAAGCTCTTAAAATGTTATTTAATAAATGCCTCCTGGAAGGAATAACTCCATCGCAATAGAATAACGCAACTATTGTCATCATGCATAAAAAAGGAGATACTTCAGATTTTACAAACTATCGACCCGTTAGCCTCTTCAGTCACATATAGAAATTATTCACTAAAATACTTACCAAACGTCTAAGAAATAAATTTGAGTTTTTTTTTTTTCAAAAGAGAGGCAGCTGCTTACAGTTAAAGTCCTCATCGAAAAATGTATAGAATATAATAAGCCTCTGATGCTCATATTTGTGGACTTTGGAAAGGTTTTTGATTCTGTAAACCAGCAGAGACTCTTAGAAAGACTTGCTAAATGTCGTATTGATAATCGATACTCCAGTGTAATAAAATACATATATGATAATGCTACCGCTCATATTAAAACACAAACTAACCAATCCACCAGCAAATTTCAAGTCGAAAGAGGAGTGCACCAGGGGGTGATACGATCTTTCTCAAGCTTTTTGTAACGCTTGTAGAAAATATGCTACAATGAATAAACTGTGAAAAAAATTACTATTGACGGTGAAAAGTTAAGTCACCTTTATTTTGCCGATGACATTGTCTTAATAACAGAATATGCAAGAAGCACAAACTATGCTGCACATGCTTCAAGAAGATTCAGGTTGGTTTAAAAATCAATCTATTCAACACTAGTTTATGACAAACCTAGTATTAAACGACAGAATAATTAAAAAACAGGATATTGAACGAATGGGAGAACATGCCAGCAGAAGTTACTAGAAAGCTGGTTGCAAGCATGACAAAAACGTTACAGAAGATTATCAAGGCCAACGGCGGTGCCACTAAACATTAGTTTAAACGAAGTTGTTATTTTCCGTTAAACTTCGTCACTCGTCAACTATTATTGGTAATTGTTAAGCGTATGGACTTTTTTGACATTAACTTTGTTTACATTTTTATAACAATGATATAACTTCTAAATAAGATGTTGTGTAGTTGTTTTTAATACTAATCCTCATTGCTTAAGTTTCAAATATTAATTTAAACATGTTTTCTAATAGTTCCAATTAATTAGCTAAAACATAACAGAAAAATAGTATAGAAAACAGGTGGTGTATGGAGACTTTTTGGACTGAGTGTATATTCCTATATATACAGACAGACGTTAAGTCTTTGATTAAGCGTTGCAAAGTATGTGATTCTTTTAAATTAGTCGAAAAATATTTATTTTGTTTTACTTATTTCTGATTTATTTGTTTCTCGAAAAAATTACGCAATTAGACAATTATGGTATTGTTATTCAGTTTTTATTACCACTTAAGTTGGTATACAACCATAAAGAAATAAATAACGTAAATATCGGAAATTTTAATTTTATTTTTTATTAGCTGCTGGATTTAAATTAGTATGAATAAGGCTTCAATAAGCTTCAGTTTTTATTTATGTCAATAATAGCATGTATATAATTACTTCTTCTTGAAGTGCCATATCCTATACGGACGTCGGCGACCCTCTAGCTGCCTGTGGTTGGAGTCTTTTTTTTTTAAGTGTTCCACAGTTTAATTCCGCTTCCGAACGGCCAAAGTGAGCATGATACTACGGTTAGTTTGCCATTGCCTTCCCGAGAGAGGCGACCGTCACATTGTATTTTTTTTTTAATTCATTCTTTTTCTTTTATTTATTTATATATTTAATACACGTGATATATTTTACTGATAGGTACTGAGTTGTCCTGATAGCTTGGTAGTCCTACATTTTTTTTTGTTTTTCATAGTGATAACGTATGCAATAGAAAATTTTATTTGAAGCCTGTAAAATTCCATTTTCAGTATAAAAAGTTGATTTATTTTTTTCACATTTAGTCATGTCGTAAATTAATATGGGTTACAGTACCCTTACATAAATAAAAAATATTTTTTCTGCCTCTTGATTACACAGGCCAATATTTTTCAAGTCCTGAGACCGGACTATACTTTTTCGAAGGTTTTTGGTGTACTGAATTTAAATCAGACCTCAGAATTGCTCCATTACATCAGGTTTTCGAGATATCCTAACCTAAAAATGCAAGAACTGCGGCTTTTCGGTATATTTGGGATTATATTACACCACGAATTAATTTTTCTCCATAAAACTCGTTACGGCATCTGAAAGTACTACTCTTACCATTTTAAATTTTTCAAATATTTTATTTCTTCTCGGAGAAATCGTCCATTAAAATTAATTATTTTGGCGTTTTCGTTACAACCATACCAAAAAAAAAGGGGCCGGCAGGCAAAAGTAATGTAATTATATGATTTTTGGGACACTGAATCCGAAGTTGTCGGTTTCTTACATTTATCTGAGATCATCGCAAATTACCATTATAAGGTATTTGTATGCGACTTTGAAAAAATGCGTAATGGACAAATAGTGAAAATACCTTTATCTAATAAAGAATACATTGTTAATTTCGATGGGCATTAAAGGATATCAGGTCATAAAATGAGCAGAATAACCACTTTGAATTCATTTATATTTAACAAAAAAACAAAATATGATTATAGCACGCTAACATATATTTTACCAATTTATATTAACATACTGGGAGGGCAATTTAGGAACCATAACAGTCAGTGTCATCTGTTGGCAAGATCTCTTCTACCAAGGCGTAAAAATCGTCGTAGGGACAAAAATAGTCACATCCTGGTATGCTGAGAGCATGTGGGTCATCGTTTTCGTAATCTTGGTAGAATAACTGCAAAGAAAAAATTAATTGGGATTAAATTTTTCAAAACTCAGTGGGATAGTTAAGAAACTAGTAACTATAAGTTCCGCACTAATATGTACATATGTATATATATATATATATATATATATATATATATATATATATATATATATATACATATATACATATATATATATATATATATATATATATATATATATATATATATATATATATATATATATATATATATATATATATATATCGCCGAAATTGTTTACGTTGGCGCTAAAGGATCTTTTCAAATAACTTCCATGGATAAGTAAGGGTATAAATATATGAGGAGAGCAACTCAGTCATTTGCGATTCTCGGATGATATTGTGCTTATATCCAACAATAAAGAAGAATTGAAAGAAATGCTGAACGAAATTAACAAGTCCAGAGAGATTGGTCCGAAGATAAACATCGTCAAAACCATGTTCATGACAAATGACAACTGTGATAAAGAAGCAGTACTGAACATTGAAAATGCGAAAATCACAAGAACGGATTCATACGTATCTCTTGGGCAAAAAATAGTAATATTTAGACTACACTAAAAGCGTGTTGCCAGTAGTATTGACGTACGGAACGGAAACGTCGGCTTTGAATCGCCTATAAGAAGCTCAACGAGAGATGGAAAGGAGGATATTGGGACTAGCTTTAAGGGATAGGCTGACCAATAAGAAAATTCGAGGAAGGTTCAAGTAGCTGAGAGGGTAAGCAGGTTGAAGTGGAGATGAGCGGGTTATATTGCAAGACTCTCTGATAATCGATGGACCCACAAAGTAATCAACTGGAGGCCCTGGAATCAGAAAAGAAGTAGGGGGGCTTATGTCCGACGATGAACTGCATAGCTGATGTATATATATATATATATATATATATATATATATATATATATATATATATATATCCAGGGTATATAAAAATAGTTTAATGGCTACCCATCGTTGAGTAAAACTAAAGAAGCTACGCGGACTTATAGTTTCAATTTAAAAATTCAAATGGCTATATCAGCTTTATTATTCAACTTGTATATAGGCTGTATTTGATGAAATGACTATGCCATAGCCTAGACAATACCCTATGTATTTTACCATAGTAGATTAGTTAACTAAATACTAATTTGCTTAACTTATTTACATTGCATTACAATTTCTTACCTTAATTCCCCATATTCCGTCAATTTCATGTACCTCAACAAGTACATAAGCACCATACGCGGGTATGTCAGTAAGTTTATAAGCATCTAGGGACAACAAGAGGGTAGCAACATTTATTTCATGGGCAGAATAGATGAACATTTTTCTTTCTGATGGACTGATAGTACCATTAATCTTGTCTTCGGTGTCGCTAAGGATTTTTCGAAGCAAATATCCTACAAATGATGTATAAACATAAACACTCTTGAATAACATCTATTAATGACACCTACAGAGATTTTTATAAACTAAGTACTAAATATTATTGAAAACAATGTGGTTATTTGTAACCGCCCCGTGCTATAATTTTTATCACCGCATGTCTATACTGATTTCTGAAACAACTCTGATATCAGAATTATTTTATTACGTCAATATGTAGAGAAAACATTAACAACTAGCAAAGTTGGCACATCTGTTTAAAATAATGTAAGAATACAAGAATTTTTTTAGAAATTATAAGGGTCAGCATTTAAGGAGCAGTAAGCTGATGTTCTCTTTCGAAAAACACAATTAGCAGCTACGGTTAAGTGTTTTTTTTTTTTTTAATTTATGTATGCTCATAAAATTATTAAAATCATCAATTTGACTATCTTGAAGTTATGTTTTCCAGAAGCTTGTCTCAGAGGTACCGGCTTAACTAGGACCGAGGGAACATTGTTGTCCCTAATGGGACGTTCTACTCAACGACTGTTGCATTGTCATTAACCGAAGATGACAATGCATTGTCACTATGAGCTGAGGGCATTCTTGCCTTTTATTCACTTTGGTGGGTTGATATCAAACAGGATTCTAAATTTTTGGGTTTTTCGCGATCTAGCCGTGATCTGTCAACTGCTTCTTTTCTTTTTTCGTAATAATGAAAGCCCAAATTTTCAGAAGAGACTGTAAAATTATTTTTTAAACTATTATCTTTAAAACCGACACAAAAAAAAAGATCAGAATGCTTCGCCTGTCCTTACGTGTATTATGTGATGAGTAAGAACTTATGTATATATAAGTGTGAGTAAAAGTAATATTTACATTAACATAATAAATGCACTTTGAGAACAAGATTCTATAAAAATACACTCGTTAAATGTGAAAACCGTGTTTTATTTTTTAAATTTTAAGCCGATTTGACCGATAATTTTGAGCCTAATTTTATCAGTATAGTCGACCAGAATCCTCTTAGTCATTTTGCCAGTAAAATTACCGACGTCAAAAACCATAATTAAAATCCATACCTGCCACAGTTCGTCTGATTGCAGTAGTATTTGTCATTAGATAGTAAAAATCAACAGCTGCAGAGTGGATTGGTTCAGGATAAACAGCTGTCGTCCATTCTTCCAATTCGTAACCTATTTCTTCCTGAAAATAATAGATAGAAAAATTTGTAAATGAGATAGGGAGAGAGAAAAAGACATAAAAGTTAAAAATATAATTTTTATGGAGAGCTTATAAGGTTGACAGTTACAGTCGGGCCATAAAAATGACTTTTTACTAATAGCAAACATGTTTTTTAACGTTTAAATTTATGATATTCGTATTTCGCTAAATGATTCTAAAAAGTTGATAACGTTTCACACTGTGTTGAAAAACATTATTCTTTCTTTCCTTGCTGAAGAAAATATTTTTTGCTTTTCTGCATTTTTGGGGGTTCCTAGATCCCGAAAAACATAGTCACTCATTTCCGTCTGTCTGTTGGTCCGTCAGTCTGTAGGTCTGTTGGAACGATAACTCTCGAACGAAATGAGATATTAATTTCAAACATGGTACATAGATACTATGTAACGAGCGGATGTAACCCGTAGTTTTTGAACGATTTTGTTGGGGAGTTGAAAAGGGTGGAGGATAATAAATTTTATATGGTTTTAATTTTAATATGGTAATTTTTCTGGTTTTCTGTTGAAATAATAAACAGATTTTGTTCTTAAATATTTAGAGTAAAATATAATGGGGTGAGCGGGGTGGGGGAAGAGATTGGAGGGATTGCTTCGTATATATCCTGTTATATGTCCTTTTCACGGTTTTTGAAGTTGAGGAAGCCAAGGTTATTTTTTCATTGCATACCATTTTTACCTAAGAAAGGGCTTAAAGGGGCAGAGGTTGTTTAATCTTGTATAATTTCAATAGTATTTTGAGATATATACAGGTTTTTTGGTTAATGTACTTGACAAATTTTAAGCATATTATTTATAGTCAAATATATAAAGATGGGGTGGGGGTTAATCAGGTTACTTCGTTTATATGGTGTTGAAGGTGCTTTTTAGTGTTCCGTACGGAACACTTATAAGATCACTTCGGTGTCCGTCTGTCTGTCTGTCTCTTCGTCTGTCTGTTACACCTGATTTTCTCCGAAACTATTTGACATAGAAAGTTGAAATTTGGTACTAATATAGGAATTGATGGCCTCATCAGAGCCGTGTAGTTTTGAAAGTGAAATTTTAGCTTAAGGGATTAGTTTTGGGGGGGGGGGGCGTGAAATCGGAAGTGAAATTTTTTTTCCAGGTCATCGAGTGGGGTGTCAAATGAAAGCTTGTAAAAAGACGAGTTCAAAAAATATATAATGTAATACTTGCGCACAATTCTCTTTGTATTATATTTTTAAATGGTGCTAAAAATCGCTGTCCCCCCGCCTTATCTTGAAAAAGTACCGATCAAAAAATTTTGAAAAAATTCTGAAATTATTCTCTACGGGGTGTGGATTAAGCAAAAATTATCACTAGTGCATTACCTTTAATAATTTTACTGGTATATAAAAAAACAAAACTTTCGAGATCACCAGTTTTCATCGGAAAACACTTTGTTGAAAACTCATTTGGGATGTATTTTTTGAACTCACCGATCATTTTATACTTCCGTAACGAAAATTTTTATTTTAAAAGCAATCAACGTACGGAACACTAATTGCCTAAGTCCAACTTGCACTTGACCGGTTATTTTTATTTGTTTTTGGATTCAAGGAATTAAGTTATTTTTTTATTACTTTTAATTTTAATGGGGGAAAGGACGTGAAAGAAGTGGAGTGATCAAATATTGTATAGTTTTAATAGTATTATAGGCATTTTTCCTGGTTTTTGTTTCAGAAAATGCCTAAATTTTGAGCAAAATTATCTGTTTACTATATATAATTATGCAATGTATAGGGGATGGGGAAAGCGAGTTAGAAGGGTGATTTCGCATTTTATTTGTGTTGTAGGTCTTTTTAAGGATAAATAGTTAGTGGTGATATGTTGTCTAGTTTTATGGAAATTTTCTTCTCTTCAATTGAGAAAGTCAAATTTAGTACTTATTTTTGGTGTTCCATACGGAACATTTATAAGATCACTTCGGTGTACGTGACCGTACAAGTACTACAGATGCTGCACGTTCAGGACGCCCGATTGAAGTTTCTTTAGAATAAATGAGCGATAAAATTCATGGTACGGAGATGGAAGATCATCGCACTTTGTTTGAAACAGTTGCACCGTAATCCGAAGAACTTCTGCCGTCGTTTTGTGACTGTAGACGAAACGTGCATTTACCATTACACCCGGAGATAAAACGGCAGTCAAAACAGTTGGCGAAGGTGCACCGAAAAAAATAAAAACAGTGTTATCGGTGGGAAAAGTGATAGCATCTGTTTTTTCGGACAGGGTATCACTGTCTGGAAAAGGGCAGCATTGGTATAACAACTAAAGACGAAACGAAAAGAATCACATTTTTAGAAGTTACTAAATGTGTTCTTCGTATTTGCTGAACCATCCCAAGACGCGTTTCGCCGTATTACGGTTCATCAGCTGGGCTAGGTTCAGCAAATACGAGAACATATTTTTAGTCCTTTATCCAGGTAACTAACGGAAAACTATAACAAATAGATGCTTATACTGCACTCTGTCGGCGACTTACTAAGTCTATTCTAAAAATGCGATTCTTTTCGTTTCGTCTTTAGTTGTTGTACCAATGCTGCCATCTATGCCTTCGAGCAGTAAGCTCGAGAATGGTGCGTTTCTGCAATAAGTGCCAGCCGTGCTGTGCCGCTCTGCTTGAATAGACTTAGTAAGTCGCCGACAGAGTGCAGTGTAAGCATCTATTTGTTATAGTTTTCCGTTAGTTACCTGGATAAAGGACTAAAAATGTGTTCTCGTATTTGCTGAACCTAGCTCAGCTGATGAGCCGTGATACGGCGAAACGCTTCTTGGGATGGTTCAGCAAATACGAAGAACACTTTTGGTAACTTCTAAAAAAGCGATTCTTTTCGTTTCGTCTTTAGTTGTTCTACCAATGCTGCCATCTATGCCTTCGAGCAGTAAGCTCGAGAAAGGTGCGTTTCTGCAATAAGTGCCAGCCGTGCTGTGCCGCTCTGCTTGAATAGACTTAGTAAGTCGCCGACAGAGTGCAGTATAAGCATCTATTTGTTATAGTTTTCCGTTAGTTGTCTGGAAAAGGGTCAAAAAGAGACTGGCTCTTGTTAAGTAATGTTATTGGACCGTTTGCATAGTGAGTTGAAGCAGAAACGACCAAGATCAGCAGGTAAAACAGTGCTTCTTCATCGGGATAATGCGCCTGCTCACACGTCGGCCGTTCGCAATGGCAAAAGTGCACAAGCTGGGCTTTGAAATAGCTCCCCACCCATCCTATTACCCAGATTAGGTATGTGCCTTTTTTTGTTTCCTAACCTCAAAAATTTGTCTTAGGGGAAGAAATTTTCATCGAATTAAGTGGTTTTCTGTGCTGTAAGCAAGTATTATGCACAGTTCGACACAATTTTTTTTTGAGGGAATAAAAATTTCGAAATCTCGCTGGACAAAATGTATTAAGCTCAATGGAGACTGTGTTAAGAAAAAAATGTTATTTTTAAAAGACTTTTTAATACACCTTCGTACATTAGGGATAAATTTAGGATTTTAAGTGACTTCTTCCTTCACATACACTGCCTATATTATATTTTGAAATTAGATATACCATATAACTTACTTTCGTGCAATAGAACTTTCATATTTTTTTAGTGTTCCGTACGGAACACTTATAAGATCACTTCGGTGTCCGTCCGTTCGTCTGTCACATCCGATTTTCTTCGACACTGTTTAACATAGAAAGCTAAAATTTGGTACTAATATAGGAATCGATGGCCTCATCAGAGCCCTGTAGTTTTGAAAGTTAAATTTTGACTTAAGGTGTTAGTTTTGGGGGTGAAATCGGAAGTGAAAAAAGTTTTTTTACTAGTTCATCAAGTGGGGTGTCAAATATAAGCTTGTAAAAACACGAGTTCAAAAATATATATAATGTAATACTTGCGCACACTTTTTTTTGTATTATTTTTAAAAAAAAAAATCGCGAAAAATCGCTGTCCCCTCCCTTAACTTGAAAAGTATTGATCAAAAAATTTTGAAAACATTCTGGAATATTGTCCCCAGGATGTAGATTGAACGAAAATTATCACGCGTGCATTACCTTTAATAATTTATCTGGTATATAAAAAAAATAAAAATTTCAAAATAATCAGTTTTCAGCAAAGATCGGAAACAAACTTTATTGAAAACTCATTTGGGGCGTATTTTGTGAAGTCACTGATCATTTTATATATCCGTAACAAAAATTTTTATATTAAAAGCAATCAATGTACGAAATAGTAATTGCGCGAGTTCAATTTGCACTTGACCGGTTATTTCATTAAAACCTGTTTTTAATACGGCAATAGTTTTGAGATCATGACATTAACAGACGAACAAGGAAACTGTTCCCCAAAAATTTGACATCAATTGGGAAGATTTACTGTTGTTGGTATCTCTAAGCTATAATATTATATAATATACAAATTTACTGGGTATACCTGAGTAGCAAATCCGAAATAGTAGTTAAATGCACTCATCATGCTGCTAACAGTACTTCCTACTTGAGCACTCAAAATGGCGAACATTTCATCGTATCGTGTCAAATATTCAGATATTTCTGAACTACTTGTTATATTGCTAAAGAGTGGAGCCCAGATAGCACTGCAAGCACCTAGAGCATATGTTTCCTAAAATAAAACAAAAAGGAGTATTTATTTTGGGTTTACCATTTCCTTCTTAGGTATATATTGACACTTCAAAAACAAAAGCGAACTCTAGTAGAATATCATCTATTTCTAAAGATAGTAGGAAATGAGTAACTTCATTAAACAACTTGACCAGGTTTGTTTCAAGATAACTTTGAATCATTTATGAATCAGTTTTGAATTTTTAGCTATTAAAAATTCTCGGATGATCATTTAGAACTGCCTTATTTACTTATACAAATGTGTATTTAATTTTTATTTTATTATTTAATTACAGACTCAACTTTTTGAATTTCTTTAGTTTCAGGAACCTTAGATCATGATATCCAATTTCCGTCTGTCTGTCGATGTGTCTGACTGAGCGTCTGCCGGTCTATGTGTCTGTTGGTAATATTTTTGAGCAATATCGCTTAGAGGTTTAGAGACAGACGCTTAGAGGGTTGATAATTTTTAGTGTTAGAATTGTGAAAATTTGCCGGTTTTAGATCGTGATAATGAATAAATTGTGAGCAGCGATATACTCAGACATATAAAAAGTTAAATTGGTGGAAAGAGGAATATATTGTGTTATACGTCTTGTTCAGGATTTTTAGAGACAAGACATCTATTGTTTTATTATTGTCTTAGTAGAAATATTAAGTAAGGGAAGGCGATTGTAGAGTGACCTCAAAAAAATATATTTGTTTTACGTTTTATATTGATATTAAGTAAGAATATTTAATTAACAAGTGGACGCAACGGTTTAATTCGCCGTATAGAGTTCGTATAGAGTTTTTTTTCTAAGAACTTAGTCTAAATACTACTGATAGGACAACCGAAATCGATTTTTCACCAGTGAATTATTCTGGCTTACAGGAATGAATTCATATTTTATTTTTATTTACCAAAATATTTTGGATCTACCTTATCTTCAGATGATAGAAAATAATTGTACGGAATCGGTTGCCAGAAAAGGAGGGACCAAATCTGATCCCCTCTTGGTGGATATAAACTTGCTAACATCAGTTCTAGAGACATTTTGGTTCTGTTAACATTAGTAGTTCTTGCTTCCAGATAATTGATGTTCCAGGTCTTGGTTAAAAATGAGTCGTATCTACTACGTAACTCGTTTCCTATGTTATATTCAGTTCGCTTTCCAGCCTAAAAAGCATATAACTTCTGAAATAAGGTTATTAATAAAGCATTTTTTTCATTGTGTTAGAATGTTATCGGTTCCTTGGACCTAGTGTATAATATTTTACAAATTATTATTATGAGTGAATATGTTACAAGTTATAATGATACTTATTAGTTTCTAAAATGCTGTGCAAAAAGTTCCAACAAAAAGCCATACACGCAGTATGGCTAGAAACCGCTGTGTACTGACAAAAAGGTTGCTGGTTTATCAAAATACCACTTTTCGTCTTGATCTTTAATAATATTCCTACTTAGTATATATCACCACTACACCAAACACTTTATTTTTGCACTCGACGCGCGTTTCGCTAACCATGTTAGTTTCATCAGGAGCAATGATTTACAGTCAATCATCGCTCCTGATGAAGCTAACATGGTTAGCGAAATGCGCGTCGAAGGCAAAAATAAAGTGTTTGGTGTAGTGGTGATATATACTCAGTAGTGTCATTGTGCCAAAGATTCCACATTCCCAACTTAGTTTAATAATGTTGAGAAGTTACTGATTATTTATTACTACTATATCATTATTTAGCAATAATACTTACGTTTGTGAGTTGTCCATAACCTTCTGGATAGTAGCTTTCGTTATAATATGGACTGTTTGGTATTAAACTGCTACTGTCTGGATTTCTATCGCCATGCCTAAATAACTAAAAAATGGGTTTTAAAAAGTGACAAGTCATGTATAAAACAAAATTATATACATATATATATATATATATATATATATATATATATATATATATATATATATATATATATATATATATATGTATGTAATGTACAAAAGAAAAAAGTGAACAAATTCTCTCTCGAAACAATTAAACTTATGGAAGAAAGAAAATCTAAAGAAAGAGGTGTAGATCAGTATGAAACATTGAATAAAGCCACAAAAAAAGAAACAAGGTACCACGTTAAAAAATACAATACAAACTTAATAATTAACACCACTGAAAAAAACAAAAATGTGAAAGTATTGAAATCCAAGATGTCACAAGATAAAACTAAAATAATAAGATTACGGGATAAAACAGGTAACTGACAGGATGGAAATAACGAATGAAATAAAGGATTTCTATAGAAAACTCTATTTCTCGACTATACCAAAAGAGCGAAAACATGTTTTGAACGTTGGTTCGAAAGAAATTGCTGAGGTAAGCCGGAATGAATTGGAAACTGCTTTAAAACAAATAAAGAATAGGAAATATCCAGGTGAAGATAAAATAACCTCTGAAATATTGAAAATGGTAGGAAAGGAACTTTTTCGAGCAATACGGATATTAAACAAATGCTTTGAAGAACAAACAGTACTTGTACATTGGCAAAACAGTGAGGTCATACTTTTTTTAGTGTTCCATACGGAACACTTATGGGATCACTTCGGTGTCTGTCTGTCGGTCTGTCTTTGTGTCTGTCACGATTTTCTCCGAAACTATTTGACATAGAAAAATTTGGCACAAATATACGAACTGATGGCCTAATCAGAGCTGTGTAGTTTTGAATGTAAAATTTTGTCTTAAGGGCTTAGTTCTGGAGGGGGAAATCTGAAATGAAAAAAAAGGTTGCAAGGTCATCGAGTGGGGTGTCAAAGGAAATCTTGTGAAAACACGAGTTCAAAAATATATATAATGTGATACTCGCGCAAACTTTTCTTTATATTATTTTTTAAAAATAGCCAAAAATCGTTCTCCTCTCACCCTATCTCTAAGAGTACTGATCAAAAAAATTTTGAAAAAATGCTAGAATATTCTTCATAAAGTGTAGATTGAGCGAAAAATATCACGAGTGCATTACGTTTAATAGTTTATCTGGTATATAAAAAAAAACTATTTGACTTGAAAATATCGTGGAGATTTTTTTTCGTGGAAATTTGTGAATTTAA
Source organism: Pachyrhynchus sulphureomaculatus (assembly GCA_019049505.1). Classification (NCBI taxonomy): domain Eukaryota; kingdom Metazoa; phylum Arthropoda; class Insecta; order Coleoptera; family Curculionidae; genus Pachyrhynchus; species Pachyrhynchus sulphureomaculatus. Next base: position 64,592,970 of record CM032447.1, on the reverse strand, counting down.
TCGGGCTAATAGCTACGGTGCAATCAGGAATATACTCATATACTTTTTAGTACATTACTGCTTTAATCATTTGGCCAATCAGAGATAAAATAAATTTCCATGATGACTGGTGACCAATAGATAGATGGATACTTAGACAAAATAATTTTGTTTTATTGTTTATAATTAAACAAATATTTAGGTAGTAAATATTTGTTTTAAACTTTTACTACAAAGTCTCGCTTTTTATATATTCTTGGTAATTCTTATATTGAAAAATAATGTGTGACTGAATTTCATAGAATACTTCAGCAATCACCTTACAGAACACTAATTGTGCAAATCCGACTTGCACTTGGCCTTTTTTATGCTATCATTACCTTGACATAAAGATATTTACGAACAAAATCAAGTTTTAACAGGTACCAATATCAAATTTTTTGAGAGAGAGACATTGACCGACTAGGAATTTGTCTTCCCAAAAATTTAACTTTGACTTGGAATATAGAAAATAGATTTATGCTTTTTCTCATTTAACAGTCATCTGCAACAACATCACAGATTTTTCATTTTTAACTTTAATAAGTTGAATTAAATCAGATGACATGAACTGCTTCAGTATAAAATAACCGGTCAAGTGCAAGTTGACTTGCGCAATTAGTGTTCCGTATGTTGATTGCTTTTAAAATAAAAAATTTCGGTACGGAAGCATAAAATGATCAGCGACTTCAAAAATACATTCCAAATGAGTTTTCAACAAAGTGTTTTTTTTCCGATCTTTAGTGAAAACTGATGACCTTGAAATTTTTTTTTTTTTTTCATATACTAGATAAATTATTAAAGATAATGCATTCGTGATAATTTTCGTTCAATCTACACCCTGTAGAGAATATTCCAGAATTTTTTCAAAATTTTTTGATCGGTACTTCTCGAGATAAGGTGGGGGGACAGCGATTATTCGCACTTTTTTAAAAATAATACAAAAAGAATTGTGCGCAAGTCTTAAATTTGACATATTTCATTTGACACCCCATTCGATGACCTGGTAAAAAAAAAATTTTTACTTCCGATTTCACTTCCCAGAACTAACCCCTTAAATCAAAATTTAACTTTCAAAACTACACGGCTCTGATGAGGCAATCAATTCCTATATTATTGTCAAATTTCAACTTTCTATGTCAAATAGTGTCGGAGAAAATCGGGTACGACAGACAGACGGACACTGAAGTGTCTTATAAGTGTTCCGTACGGAACACTAAGAGGACTAATTTCGCACTTTCTCATGTTCCTTTTAAATCAAAGGCATCACTATGACGTATTTACAGATTACTCTTAGAAAAAGTATATTTTAAGAACTAAACTTACCGCATGAACAAGTTTTAAGGTGGAGGAGTTGCTGGCAGACAGACTACCCCACAGAGTGAGGAAAACTGTCAGAGTCAGAACGAGACTGTTCATCTTGATTTTGGTCGAATGATGCGTTTTGGAGGGACATTTTCTAATTTATAGTTTTTTAGATATCCCAAATACATTCGCGGCTAATAAAAAAAATTAAAAAGTTGAAAATGAATCCCCAAATAAAATCATATATTATAATTTATTGATTTGTTAAATTGTTCTATAATGTCGTAACGATTATTATCAGTCTCTCTCTTTCCCCCATATTTTTTTTCCGATTGTAATATTTACTAAGCGGCTCATAAAAACTTAAATTTACTCTCACTTTTAAATGCTTGATGATTTTTAAATATTTCTTAATCCATATTAATGGACTTTGAGTTCAGTGTTTGGACAGAATTAGGATATGGTTACCAGAAATCCATAAACTGCCACTTGGAAAGAACGGAACTCCCAAATTTACCATAAGAGTGAAGCTTAGCTAATAATTTACCCTGGTCGAACGCCTTTGTTATATCAAGCCCAACTATTTTAAGCTCTCCATAATGTTCAGTTGTATTGTTCCGAAGCTATGTGACATAGGGTAGTGTTGATCTTTGTTTACTAGAGCCACATCGGTGGTGATGATGATGATCACAATGACATTAAATTCTTCAAAATATTTTAAAAAGGCTTCGTTCATAACTTAACATTACCGGGAGAAATGCGACTGGCCGATCGATGTTTGGGATTGTCTGTTTGCCTTTGTTAGGTATCGGTCTGAGGACATTTCCAGCGGGTAGGAAATATTCCTCTTCTGCATTGAAATGTCTACAAAAGTCTGGTCTAGTTCACTAACAAATTTAGCACGCTGAGAGGAATTTTATCATGACTTGAGATTTGTTGATATGTACCTTCATTAAAATACGTTTTTTGTTATGCATATTGCATATAGTGGGTAGTGTTTTTTCTTAGTTATTGACAGTGCGAAAAAAAAGTTAGCTAGCGAGGTGGCCGTCTTAATACGAGGCTGGTTTGAAAAGTCCGTGCAAAGTCCGAGAGATGGCACCACCGGGGCGTATCGAGGTCATGTTCAGTTAGTAGCATCTCTTGAATGAACGCACACCAAGTTTCAGCCATATTGGTCTATTTCTTTGTGTTTGGCATTCGTGTGAATCAAGGAAGTCGAGTGATTTTCAAGAAATGGACGAAAAAGAATTTCGTATTTCGTGTGGTGATTAAACATTACTTTATGAAAGGCAAAACGCCTCAGGAGACTAAAGAGAAGCTTGATAAACATTATGGTGACTCTGCACCTTCGATTAGAACAGTTTATAAGTGGTTTCAAAATTTTCGGACTGGCCATATGGGCACAAGTGACGCTGAACGTTCTGGACGGCCTGTGGAGGTTACGACTCCAGAAATCATTGATCAAATCCATGATATGGTGATGGATGACAGAAGAGTTAAGGTGCGTGAGATTGCTAGTGCTGTGGGCATCTCGACTGAACGGGTACATAATATTTTGCATAAACATTTGGACATGAGAAAGCTATCCGCAAGATGGGTGCCGCGATTGCTCACGCTTGACCAAAAACGGAATCGTGTGAAGTGTTGCAAGGATGGTTTGCAGCTGTTCCAGAAGAATCCGGAGGACTTTAAGCGTCGTTTCGTCACTGTAGATGAAACATGGATACATTACTATACTCCTGAGATCAAACAACAATCTAAACAATGGATTACCAAGGGGGAATCTGCACCAAAAAAGGCGAAGACCGTTCCTTCGGCCGGAAAGGTTATGGCGACCGTCTTTTTGGGATTTTGGGATAATCCTCATCGACTATCTGGAAAAGGGTAAAACTATTACAGGTGAATATTAGTCATCATTATTGAACCGTTTGAAAACCGAGCTGCAAGAAAAACGCCCGCGATTGGCCCACAAGAAAGTCCTTTTTTATCACGACAACGCACCAGCACATACCTCAGCAGTTGTGGTCGCAAAATTAATGGAAATAGGATTCCAACTCGTTTCACATCCCCCCTATTCTCCAGACTTGGCTCCCTCGGACTACTATTTGTTCCCCAATTTGAAGAAATGGCTGGCGGGACAAAGATTTTATTCAAACGAGGAGGTGATTGCAGACACTAATGGATATTTTGCAGACTTGGACAAATCCTATTATTCGGAAGGGATCAACAAACTAGAACATCGTTGGACGAAGTGTATAAGCCTAAAAGGAGACTATGTCGAAAAATAAAAAAGGTTTACCCCAAACACATAAGTAGTTTTTATTTTTGCACGGACTTTTCAAACCAGCCTCGTAAATGTTGCAATAGAATTGCTTTACTGCATAAGTAGTGATTGGATAGTTGAATACATAAATTTTTGACTTACTACCTTAACAGGCGACTCAAAAGGTTCACTTTTGGGATAGGCTAGAGGTCTACTTTTTCGTCGGTTATTTAATTGCATTTGTTTTAAGCAGTAATAAAAATATTATGGTTTCTAACGTTTTCCCCACCCCCGATTTTTGAAAGTATCAGCTTCTTTACATGTTCGATTAACCTAGTGAATACCTCTTCGAAAATGGGATGTAAGATCCCACGCTTGCCAGAATGACATCTGGAACCTTCTTAGCACAATCAGATGTGCCTTCAGAGCTGAAACAAAGCCTAAGTTCGAAACTGTTCCTTGAGTTCTTCGCACTTAGCAGATTTGTACTGCCAATTGCGTTAATGCAATTACACAAGTCTGCAAAAAAAAAAATTGAGAGCTGTTTTGGTTTTTTTGCGTAATCTTATGTTTTTGGGTGTACTGAATCCGAAAATGACTTTCATTGTGTCATAGAACGTCACGTTTCCTGACAATGTAGGTATCTATGTTAAACAAGTTATCATCTTAAAATAAAAGATAAAAGACTAAACATTTTTTTTTTAATATATAATTGCGTAACAAAACTTATTTTTTTATCTAAAATACATTCATTAGTAAGCACTAAAACACATTTCTTTTTCCCAGTGAGACTCCTTTTGGTACATTTTCGCTTGTAGGAAGCATCTGGAAGGTCTCTCTGAAGCGTCCAACAGTAGTCTCCCATCATTGAGACGCTCCATCTTCCCTGGTATCTTTTTTCCATCTCCTTAATATCTTGGTGAAATCGTTCACCTTGCTCTTCACTCAGATCTCCTAAATTTTCTGGAAAGTAGTCGAGGTGGGAATGAAGAAAATGTACTTTTAAACTCATTAGGCAACCTAAAGCTTGAAATGCTTTTTAACATTCTTTTGACGATTTGTTTGTAGTTAGGGTCTTTGTTATTGCCTAAAAATTTCTCTATGACCTCTTTAAAGGCAATCCACCCTTCTCTTTGAGGATCCGTTATGGTTGTGATGAATTGTGGATCAGCCATAAGCCGTCTAATATCTGGTCCAACGAAAACACCTTCCTTCAACTTTGCCTCCGAGAGGCCTGGAAACTTTGATATTAAGTATTTGAAGCAATTTCCATCTCTTGGAAGTGACTTTACAAATTGCTTCATCAATCCCAGCTTTATGTGAAGCGGTGGTAGAAGAACTTTATGAGGAAGCACCAAAGTTTCATGCAGGACGTTCTTTTCGTCAACTTTAAGCTCCCTCGGAGGCCAACACTTTTTGGTCCAGTGATTTGCTCGGTCTCTACTATCCCATAGACACAAAAAGCAAGGGAATTTGGTAAACCCAGATTGTTGTCCGAGCAACATGTCCACCGCACACTTGCCAACCGTGGTCTTTATATTTTAATTTGCAAAGAACTAATTCCAAGTTCTTGTAGGTTTTCTTGAGGTGTACGGATTGACCGACAGGAATGGAAGCATAGAAACCGCCATTGTGAAGCAGAACTGCTTTAAGGCTTCTTTTTGAAGAATCTATGAAAATACGCCACTGTGCTGGGTCGTATGAGATCTTAAATGTATCCATCAAACCTTCAATATTGGTACAATAAACCAACTCGTCCTCTTGGGCATAGTAGGAAGTGAACTGCTTCTCACGATATCTAAACCAGGAGGAAGACACTCCCGGCAAAAGTAATTTCCTGCTTTTGAGCCTTGATCCAAGCGTTCAAGTCTCTTACCAAATCATTTAGCTCGCCCTGGGAAAACAATTTCGGACTGCTGTCATCTTCAAAATGAAAACTTGACTTGTCATCGGGTTCAGGTACAGCACCATCTTCGTCAGAACTTGGAATCTCTTCCAAGGTAGCAGGGGCCTTGGGCACTGGTATTTCGGTCCCATGAGGGATGGGGCGAATAGCTGATTGCAGATTGGGTTATGAAATGCACTGCTTTCATTTTGAATTATACCCTTTCACATTACACGAACAAAAGTAACAATCATCACTATGGTTCTTTTGCTCGCGCCATACCATAGGAATCGCATATCGGAAAGCTTTTTTCTTGCCCTTAAACCAATTTCGAAGGTCTTCAACACATCGTTTGCACACTTTATGAGGTGCCCAAACTTTATCTTGATCTCCAAGTTTTAAGCCAAAATACGTGAAGTATGCTTTTTTTACAAAGTCCGTAATATTAAGTTGTTGCTTTAATACCATATATTCGCCACATATATAACAGAAACTGTCAGACGAATTCACACACTTCCGCACAGATGGCATCACACTATATTGAACCAAGATCTATAAAACAATGACGAGTTAACACGTAATTGTACCGCGCCACTTTCTACACTATCGGAGCGCGCACGTTCTGGTTATAACGTTTATGTTTGTTAATTTAGCTCACGCAGGGCGTTCTTTATTTAGAAAGTAATGATAGTTATTTCCTGTATACATTTAAAAACAGTAATCAAAATAAAATTGTACCTATTTATTTATGACTTCAAGTTAGCCCAAAAAAAACCCTTTTTTTATAATAAAATTTTGCGTTTTGCAAAATAACCTGACGTTCTGGAATTTTTTGAGTATTTTTTTAGTTTTCAGAACACCTAAATACATAGAAATCAGTTGAAAACATCCAGATAGCATTTTTGTTGCAGACCTGTGTTATTTACGACTGGTAGCACATTTGGTATAGAAACGAGTATAAGTCCAGGAAAAATTAAATATTTACGGTGGTAGTGTAAAACTTAAGATTTATAGTTAAAAAAACATTAAGAAGACTAGCAAACTCTCCATCACGATTCCTGTTGCTCCATCAGTTTAGCTGAGTGGGGCTAGAACTAATTACAAAAGATTACGCTTAAAGGTTCGTCTATGTTATTTGAATGTATACAGTCTGTCAGGTAAAGACGTGTCCGCGTAATTCATTTTTGGTAGATGCCATTCGATAAAAATCGGTGGGGGAACTTTTGTCTACGACGCATTTTAGTATAAGTTTGCGTCTAAAATGACACATTCTGCGGTCGCTAAATATATTAAAAAGCCGGTATCGTTTGTGAAGAAGTGGATAAATCATTTTAACGAGACGAAAAATGTCGATAACTTGCCAAAACGTGGGTCTGTAGGCAAAGTCACTCCGAAAATCTTGTCTTTATTTTCACGGGACCCAAAATTGACACTGCGTCAAGGAGCGGCAAAATTAAGAAAATCGAGTTTGAATGTGTCCCATAAGATCATTCGACAACATCTTCGTGCTCATGATGTCAAATTCCGAAGCATGTTGAAGAAACCTTTGCTGGGCGAAAATCACGACGCGAAGCGGCTCGCTTGAGTCCCACGATAAGATACTGGAGTGATCTTCACAATCGCCGGATGTCAACCCTATTAAAAATGTTTTGTTCCTTTTACAGAGAAAGCTCAGGGAAAAGACTCTGAGGACTTTGTGTCTTACGAGATTCGAAAGATTTGCAGAGTATGCAGAAAATCTCGTCGACAGCATGCCTCGCAGATGCCAGGTGATTAGCATACTAAAGAATACATGATGAACGTTCTCGAAATATATTTTTTCAAGAGCGGTCACGTTCTTATTTCATAGATTGTAAGCCATTTAATATTGTAAACATTTGAATTACCTAGGACAGCACTTGAAATACTGATCTGTAAGATATCGTTGGAAAGAAGCGAAAAGTCCTTTAAAATTAATGTCGCTTGGTGGTCGACAAAGACGGCAGAAGAACCTCGTGGTTTGTTTGGTTATTTTTAACCACACAACATTAGAGTCTTTGAGATACAGATATTTGTCTGGTTGGCAAAAGAGCTTACTTTTGATGAAAAGATAAATTCAAAAGTTATATGTGAGCTGGGAATAAAAGTCGTCCTCGGGTTATAGAAACTTAACTGTGCTAGTTGACATACCGATTTTAGTTGCACAGAGAGCGAGTATATGAGGTTTATTTGCTGGCAAGTCTGATGTATGGAATTAGTCTACAAGTTTAAACGTCTTATGCTTTGCAAAATGTCATTTTAAAATTACAATTTTCTTGTGACGACCCCCTGAATCAATCTCCATACGGAGTTCCAAATGGGGGGCTATTTTATTTACAGAATTTTATATCCTTTGAGCTTCACTTAGCTTTTACTTGTCCCACCATGACTTCCGGGAACATCTACACAGCCATGAAATGTTAGCTCAGCCTATGCGATGCCGGGGGGAATCCGGATAACCAACCAGATTCATTGTGTTTTATTTCATTATTTATTGGGCTGAGATCAGGACTGCAAAAATAACAAAAAAGATCAAAATAAGTGAGGAACGGCAAAGATTTAGAGAAAATATATCGACAGTAGATGGATGCTATATTTACAATCCGACAACTGATTGAAAAATCTTTAGAATTCAATAAACCTCTATTTCTATGCTTAGTTGATCTAAAAAAAGCATTTGATAGGGTACTGTTGAGTTGTGTTACAAATTTTACGAGATCATGACTTCAACAACAATTACAATAGGCACGTATACAGATTCAGCAAGGATTAAATGAAGAAGGATCAATATCATCACATTCAACAAGGCGATAGCATGAGTCTAACACTTTTTGATTTAATAATTCACAAAACAATAAATAGTTGTCGATGGGGTCAATAGCGGATACAAAATTGGACGAAAAACTCTGAAAATATTGTGCGTAGCTGATGATGCAATATTAACAGCAGAAAATGAAGATGGCTTACAGCGACTAATACATCGTTTCCAAATGACAGCAGAAACTTACAACTTGAGAATATAAGTGGAACAAACAGAATCAATGGTTACAGCTAAAGATAAAAGATGTAAATTAGCCGTCCACAACAAAACAGTACTACAGAACATCTATATCAAGAAGTACTTAATCAGGCAAATAAAGTATCGAGAATATCTGGTTGTATGAGGCACTTAATATGGAAAAATACCTACATGTCTACAGAAAGCAAAGGGCGTATATATAGAACCGTGGTAAGTCTGGTTCAACCGGAGGCAGCAGAAACAAGAGCAGAAATATGTAAAACCAAAAGCCTCATGAGAGCTACACAAATGACAACACTGCGCACTATCAAGGAATAACCTTTAGAGATCAGGTACGAAGCTCATCTATACGAGAAGAACTCAACATTCAAGACATCGTCCGTTTCACCAGATCAAGACGTCGATATCGAAGTGATCACGTAATTAGGATGCCAGCTAATGGCAGTCACTTCGAAAGTTGAAGTTCACGGGATTGTATGTGTCCCATGAGACCATTCGACAACATCTTCGTGCTCATGCTGTCATATTTCGAAGCACTTTGAAGAAACTTTTGCTGGGTGACCTCCGATAAGATACTAGAGACGCCCTCACAATCGCCGCCCCCCAACCCTAATGAAAATTTTTGTTCCTTTGTAAAGAAAAAGCTGAGAGGAAAGGTTTTGAGGTCTTTGGCTCAGTTGTCTCGCGAGATTCGAAAAATTTGAAGATCATTGCCGTAGTATGCAGAAAATCTCGTCGATAGCATGCCTCGAAAATGTCAGGCGATTATTGATGCAGAAGGCGATTGAACAACTAACTAAGGTAATTGCGCCGTCGTTAGCACACCAAAGAATACATTGATGGTGAAAAAGGTTCTCGAAACACATTTCTTCAAGAATACGAGCGATTACGTCCTTACTTGACAAGACTGTATATTTTAATTAAAATCCTCATCTCGTAAAAATGATCATAATTAGAAAGGTAACATATAAAATGCATGGGGTTTATGTCTCATAATAAATACTTAACGAAAATGCCCTGGTCATTTTTAATAGACAAACTCGCAATAATAAAATGAATAGTCATTCCTATTAGGTAATATGATTTTTAGTTAGCAAAACAATTAATTTAATTAATTAGAGCAGTTAAATTCAATGTTTATTTTATTACTTATATTTCCAAGGAAATTATTGGATAAATAATAATTTTTTTTCTATTTTAAGATTGCCAAATCGTTAAAATTTCTAATTAAAAAGAAGTAAAAATAAAAATTCACATAATTCTTTATTTGTCCCTCAAAACATCGTATTTCCTTTATTTTAAATTCAGTCACTTTAAATTTTAGTTATACTATTCTTTTTACCCTGTGGCGTTACTAGGGGCATATTCCCCCTGCGCCTCTAGGGTTGTTGAAAATAGGCTTATACGAATGTTTTAGGATCAAGAAAACACTCGGTGGAGAATATTTTATGATTAGTAATAATAATAATAAATATTCTCCTCAAAACTTTCACCGTGAAACGATGGAACTGAGACAATGACCTCGCCTTTTTGAAACGACTTGAGTAAAAGTATGTTTCTTACAGGCGTGATCGTGCATGGCTTATCTCATTCCACGACAAACATTTTGAAAAAGCCTAAAGAAAATTCTTATTCCTTTTAAGAAAATTTATGTTATTTATATTATAAACTAAAGAATAAGGAAACTAATTATGGTAACACCACTTACCACGGCGTTGATCAAGAAGCAGTGGCGGCTCGTAATGGAATTTGGTGGAGGTTCACGTACCTCACAAGGCTCTGTTGTATGTAGCATTATGAGCCCATAAGAGTGTGAAAACACGATTTCCAAATACCTACTAACTACTACTTAATTTTAAATTTTATGTATCTATTTGTACCTACGAGGCTGGTGCAAAGTCCGAGAGATGGCACCATCGGCGCGTATCGAGGTCATGTTTAGTTAGTAGCATCTCTTGAATGAACGCACACCAAGTTTCAGCCATACTGGTCTATTTCTTTGTGTTTGGCATTCGTGTGAATCAAGGAAGTCGAGTGATTTTCAAGAAATGGACGAAAAAGAATTTCGTGTGGTGATTAAACATTACTTTATGAAAGGCAAAAAGCCTCAGGAGACTAAAGAGAAGCTTGATAAACATTATGGTGACTCTGCACCTTCGATTAGAACAGTTTATAAGTGGTTTCAAAATTTTCGGACTGGCCATATGGGCACAAGTGACGCTGAACGTTCTGGACGGCCTGTGGAGGTTACGACTCCAGAAATCATTGATCAAATCCATGGTATGGTGATGGATGACAGAAGAGTTAAGGTGCGTGAGATTGCTAGTGCTGTGGGCATCTCGACTGAACGGGTACATAATATTTTGCATAAACATTTGGACATAAGAAAGCTATCCGCAAGATGGGTGCCGCGATTGCTCACGCTTGACCAAAAACGGAATCGTGTGAAGTGTTGCAAGGATGGTTTGCAGCTGTTCCAGAAGAATCCGGAGGACTTTAAGCGTCGTTTCGTCATTGTGGATGAAACATGGATATATTACTATACTCCTGAGACCAAACAACAATCTAAACAATGGGTTACCAAGGGGGAATCTGCACCAAAAAAGGCGAAGACCGTTCCTTCGGCCGGAAACGTTATGGCGACTGTCTTTTGGGATTCGCAAGGGATAATCCTCATCGACTATCTGGAAAGGGGTAAAACTATTACAGGTGAATATTATTCATCGTTATTGGACCGTTTGAAAACCGAGCTGCAAGAAAAACGCCCGCGATTGCCCACAAAAAAGTCCTTTTCCATCACTACAACGCACCAGCACACACCTCAGCAGTTGTGGTCTCAAAATTGATGGAAATAGGATTCCAGCTCGTTTCACATCCCCCCTATTCTCCAGACTTGGCTCCCTCGGACTACTATTTGTTCCCCAAATTGAAGAAATGGCTGGCGGGATAAAGATTTTATTCAAACGAGGAGATGATTGCAGAAACTAATGGATATTTTGCAGACTTGGACAAATCCTAATTATTCGGAAGGGATCAACAAACTAGAACATCGTTGGACGAAGTGTATAAGCCTAAAAGGAGACTATGTCGAAAAATAAAAAAGGTTTACCCCAAACACATAAGTAGTTTTTATTTTTGCACGGACTTTTCAAACCAGCCTCGTAGAAGATATTTTAAAATTTTCTAAGGTCCATGGTCACAAATGAAAATTCTTTACCTAATATTAATTAAAAATGCTAAATGTCAATAGGTTAAACATAATATCAAATATAAAATAACTTACCAATACAGAAGGTCCAACTATAACAGGTAAATGGGCGCAGTGTTTTGACATATATATATAAACGCTATCATAAATACAGTCCCTGGCCAAATTATTAGACGCACTGTATTTTTTTTAGTAATTTTATGTTTCTTAAGAGTTTTTATGCAATAATGGTATATTTAAACTACAATATTATTGATTTTTATTTAAAAGAATTGTTGTAGACTACATATTTATATTTATTTTTAACATATGGCAATACTGTGTTGACAAAGTGATACATGAACGTAAACAAGTACAAACCTGTATCAGTCGCGATCGGAATCGAGTCAGGTACGGACGTGTTTCTGTGGCTTTATGGACTGTGATTGTTTGTTT
>CM032447.1:64447226-64580716 GCA_019049505.1 Pachyrhynchus sulphureomaculatus | reverse complement strand
TCCCAAATACATTCGCGGCTAATAAAAAAATTAAAAAGTTGAAAATGAATCCCCAAATAAAATCATATATTATAATTTATTGATTTGTTAAATTGTTCTATAATGTCGTAACGATTATTATCAGTCTCTCTCTTTCCCCCATATTTTTTTCCGATTGTAATATTTACTAAGCGGCTCATAAAAACTTAAATTTACTCTCACTTTTAAATGCTTGATGATTTTTAAATATTTCTTAATCCATATTAATGGACTTTGAGTTCAGTGTTTGGACAGAAATTAGGATATGGTTACCAGAAATCCATAAAACTGCCACTTGGAAAGAACGGAACTCCCAAATTTACCATAAGAGTGAAGCTTAGCTAATAATTTACCCTGGTCGAACGCCTTTGTTATATCAAGCCCAACTATTTTAAGCTCTCCATAATGTTCAGTTGTATTGTTCCGAAGCTATGTGACATAGGGTAGTGTTGATCTTTGTTTACTAGAGCCACATCGGTGGTGATGATGATGATCACAATGACATTAAATTCTTCAAAATATTTTAAAAAGGCTTCGTTCATAACTTAACATTACCGGGAGAAATGCGACTGGCCGATCGATGTTTGGGATTGTCTGTTTGCCTTTGTTAGGTATCGGTCTGAGGACATTTCCAGCGGGTAGGAAATATTCCTCTTCTGCATTGAAATGTCTACAAAAGTCTGGTCTAGTTCACTAACAAATTTAGCACGCTGAGAGGAAATTTTATCATGACTTGAGATTTGTTGATATGTATCTTCATTAAAATACGTTTTTTGTTATGCATATTGCATATAGTGGGTAGTGTTTTTTCTTAGTTATTGACAGTGCGAAAAAAAAGTTAGCTAGCGAGGTGGGCCGTCTTAATACGAGGCTGGTTTGAAAAGTTCGTGCAAAGTCCGAGAGATGGCACCACCGGGGCGTATCGAGGTCATGTTCAGTTAGTAGCATCTCTTGAATGAACGCACACCAAGTTTCCGCCATATTGGTCTATTTCTTTGTGTTTGGCATTCGTGTGAATCAAGGAAGTCGAGTGATTTTCAAGAAATGGACGAAAAAGAATTTCGTATTTCGTGTGGTGATTAAACATTACTTTATGAAAGGCAAAACGCCTCAGGAGACTAAAGAGAAGCTTGATAAACATTATGGTGACTCTGCACCTTCGATTAGAACAGTTTATAAGTGGTTTCAAATTTTCGGACTGGCCATATGGGCACAAGTGACGCTGAACGTTCTGGACGGCCTGTGGAGGTTACGACTCCAGAAATCATTGATCAAATCCATGATATGGTGATGGATGACAGAAGAGTTAAGGTGCGTGAGATTGCTAGTGCTGTGGGCATCTCGACTGAACGGGTACATAATATTTTGCATAAACATTTGGACATGAGAAAGCTATCCGCAAGATGGGTGCCGCGATTGCTCACGTTGACCAAAAAAACGGAATCGTGTGAAGTGTTGCAAGGATGGTTTGCAGCTGTTCCAGAAGAATCCGGAGGACTTTAAGCGTCGTTTCGTCACTGTAGATGAAACATGGATACATTACTATACTCCTGAGATCAAACAACAATCTAAACAATGGATTACCAAGGGGGAATCTGCACCAAAAAAGGCGAAGACCGTTCCTTCGGCCGGAAAGGTTATGGCGACCGTCTTTTGGGATTCGCAAGGGATAATCCTCATCGACTATCTGGAAAAGGGTTAAAACTATTACAGGTGAATATTATTCATCATTATTGGACCGTTTGAATGAAAACCGAGCTGCAAGAAAAACGCCCGCGATTGGCCCACAAGAAAGTCCTTTTTTATCACGACAACGCACCAGCACATACCTCAGCAGTTGTGGTCGCAAAAATTAATGGAAATAGGATTCCAACTCGTTTCACATCCCCCCTATTCTCCAGACTTGGCTCCCTCGGACTACTATTTGTTCCCCAATTTGAAGAAATGGCTGGCGGGACAAAGATTTTATTCAAACGAGGAGGTGATTGCAGACACTAATGGATATTTTGCAGACTTGGACAAATCCTATTATTCGGAAGGGATCAACAAACTAGAACATCGTTGGACGAAGTGTATAAGCCTAAAAGGAGACTATGTCGAAAAAATAAAAAAGGTTTACCCCCAAACACATAAGTAGTTTTTATTTTTGCACGGACTTTTCAAACCAGCCTCGTAAATGTTGCAATAGAATTGCTTTACTGCATAAGTAGTGATTGTATAGTTGAATACATAAATTTTTGACTTACTACCTTAACAGGCGACTCAAAAGGTTCACTTTTGGGATAGGCTAGAGGTCTACTTTTTCGTCGGTTATTTAATTGCATTTGTTTTAAGCAGTAATAAAAATATTATGGTTTCTAACGTTTTCCCACCCCCGATTTTTGAAAGTATCAGCTTCTTTACATGTTCGATTAACCTAGTGTTTGCCTCTGAAAGAATACCTCTTCGAAAATGGGATGTAAGATCCCATGCTTGCCAGAATGACATCTGGAACCTTCTTAGCACAGTCAGATGTGCTTTCAGAGCTGAAACAAAGCCTAAGTTCGAAACTGTTCCTTGAGTTCTTCGCACTTAGCAGATTTGTACTGCCAATTGCGTTAATGCAATTATTTATGACTGGTAGCACATTTGGTATAGAAACGAGTATAAGTCCAGGAAAAATTAAATATTTACGGTGGTAGTGTAAAACTTAAGATTTATAGTTAAAAAAACATTAAGAAGACTAGCAAAACTCTCCATCACGATTCCTGTTGCTCCATCAGTTAGCTGAGTGGGGCTAGAACTAATTACAAAAGATTACGCTTAAATTAAGAAAATCGAGTTTGAATGTGTCCCATAAGACCAGTCGACAACATCTTCGTGCACATGATGTCAAATTCCGAAGCATGTTGAAGAAAACCTTTGCTGGGCGAAAATCACGTCGCGAAGCGGCTCGCTTGAGTCCACGATAAGATAACATACTAGAGTGATCTTCACAATCGCCGGATGTCAACCCTATTAAAAATGTTTTGTTCCTTTTAAAGAGAAAGCTCAGGGAAAAGACTCTGAGGACTTTGTGTCTTACGAGATTCGAAAGATTTGCAGAGTATGCAGAAAATCTCGTCGACAGCATGCCTCGCAGATGCCAGGTGATTAGCATACTAAAGAATACATGATGAACGTTCTCGAAATATATTTTTTCAAGAGCGGTCGCGTTCTTATTTCATAGATTGTAAGCCATTTAATATTGTAAACATTTGAATTACCTAGGACAACACTTGAAATACTGATCTGTAAGATATCGTTGGAAAGAAGCGAAAAGTCCGTTAAAATTAATGTCGCTTGGTGGTCGACAAAGACGGCAGAAGAACCTCGTGGTTTGTTTGGTTATTTTTAACCACACGACAGTAGAGTCTTTGAGATACAGATATTTGTCTGGTTGGCAAAAGAGCTTACTTTTGATGAAAAGATAAATTCAAAAGTTATATGTGAGCTGGGAATAAAAGTCGTCCTCGGGTTATAGAAACTTAACTGTGCTAGTCGACATACCGATTTTAGTTGCACAGAGAGCGAGTATATGAGGTTTATTTGCTGGCAAGTCTGATGTACGGAATTAGTCTACAAGTTTAAACGTCTTATGCTTAAGAAAATTTTGCAAAATTTTCATTTTAAAATTACAATTTTCTTGTGACGACCCCCTGAATCAATCTCCATACCGAGTTCCAAATGGGGGCTATTTTATTTACAGAATTTTATATCCTTTGAGCTTCACTTAGCTTTTACTTCTCCCACCATGACTTCCGGGAACATCTACACAGCCATGAAATGTTAGCTCAGAGTATTTTACTCCACCTAAGCCTATGGGATGCTGGGAGGAATCCGGATAACCAACCAGATTCATTGTGTTTATTTCATTATTTATTGGGCTGAGATCAGGACTGCAAAAATAACAAAAAAGATCAAAATAAGTGAGGAACAGCAAAGATTTAGAGAAAATATATCGACAGTAGATGGATGCTATATTGACAATCCGACAATTGATTGAAAAATCATTAGAATTCAATAAACCTCTATTTCTATGCTTAGTTGATCTAAAAAAAAAAGCCTTTAATAGGGTACTGTTGAGAGACTTCAACAACAATTACAATAGGCACGTATAGAGATACAGCAAGGATTAAATGAAGAAGTATCAATATCATCACATTCGACAAGGCGATAGCATGAGTCTAATACTTTTTGATTTAATAATTCACAAAACAATAATAGTTGTCGATGGGGTCAATAGCGGATACAAAATTGGACGAAAAACTCTGAAAATATTGTGCGTAGCTGATGATGCAATATTAACAGCAGAAAACGAAGATGGCTTACAGCGACTAATACATCGTTTCCAAATGACAGCAGAAACTTACAACATGAGAATATAAGTGGAACAAACAGAATCAATGGTTACAGCTAAAGATAAAAGATATAAATTAGCCGTCCACAACAAAATAGTACTACAGAACATCTATATCAAGTAGTACTTAATCAGGCAAATAAAGTATCGAGAATATCTGGTTGTATGAGGCAATTAATATGGAAAAATACCTGCATGTCTACAGAAAGCAAAGTGCGTATATATAGAACCGTGGTAAGTCTGGTTCAACCGTATGCAGCAGAAACAAGAGCAGAAATATGTAAAACCAAAAGCCTCATGAGAGCTACACAAATGACAACACTGCGCACTATCAAAGGAATAACCCTTAGAGATCAGGTACGAAGCTCATCTATACGAGAAGAACTCAACATTCAAGACGTCGTCCGTTTCACCAGATCAAGACGTCGATATCGAAGGGATCACGTAATTAGGATGCCAGCTATTGGCTGGCCAAGATGGGCAAAAGATGAAAAACAAGAACACCTCCCGGTCGACCACCAAAAAGATGGCACGAAAATTGGACATCTACGTCACAAGAGGCTTAAAAACAGACGAACCAAGATCTTGTCTTATAGGAAGAAGAAAAAAATTTATTGGGCACTCGAACATCTAGCTAAAAATAAATGTAAAACTACTTGCTGATTACTTCCCTCGATAAGGGAAATGTATTCCTGAAAAAAATGTCCCTCAGAAATGTTCGCATTGCGTTTCAAATAGTATTCATGTTATATTTCTTTTTTAGGAGTTTTTGAGCTGGGAAATTTAAAGGAGCTGGGATCAGATTCCCAAAAAAAATTGTTAAAATTTTCTGATTTTTTTTTATATTTTTGAGAAAAAGCTAATTTAAAATGTAATTATTTTTAAATAAACCTATTAATGGTTGGTGGGGAATGAGTTTTGATGAGTTTCAAACATTTTGTTCATTTTTCATGGAAATTGAAAAGAACGGGGAGGCAATTAATATAGTTAATTCAACATGTTTTTTTAATTTGAGGAGCTCAAAGTTTTAAATGCAATTTTGGGTGGTGTGGTGTCTAGTTTGAACTGGGTTTTAATATGCTATAAATATCTACGATTTAAAATAAAATATTTAATAAATGTTGTTGTACAGTTTGTTAAGTATGAAAGTGTCTGCGATAATTCATTTTTGGTAGATGCGATTCTAGCGATTCAAAAAAAATCGGTAGTGGGAACCTTTGTCTACGACACATTTTAGTAAAAGTATCAGTCGATTCCGAACTTTCGAAATCACCTAAAATCCAAAAAGAGTCACTTGTTTGCTTACATTCCGCTGCCGCTAAATATATTAAAAAGTTGGTGTCGTTTATGAAGGAGTGGGCAAATCATCTTAACGAGACGAAAAATGTCGACGACTTGGCTCGGTAGGCAAAGTCACTTCGAAAGTTGAAAAATGAATCTTGTCTTTGTTTTCACGGGATTGTATGTGTCCCATGAGACCATTCGACAACATCTTCGTGCTCATGCTGTCATATTTCGAAGCACGTTGAAGAAACTTTTACTGGGTGACCTCCGATAAGATACTAGAGACGCCCTCACAATCGCCGCCCCCAACCCTAATGAAAATTTTTGTTCCTTTGTAAAGAAAAAGCTGAGAGGAAATGCTTTGAGGTCTTTGGCTCAGTTGTCTCGCGAGATTCGAAAAATTTGAAGATCATTGCCGTAGTATGCAGAAAATCTCGTCGATAGCATGCCTCGAAGATGTCAGGCGATTATTGATGCAGAAGGCGATTGAACAACTAACTAAGGTAATTGCGCCGTCGTTAGCACACCAAAGAATACATTGATGGTGAAAAATGTTCTCGAAACACATTTCTTCAAGAATACGAGCGGTCACGTCCTTACTTGACAAGACTGTATATTTTAATTAAAATCCTCTCGTAAAAATGATCATAATGAGAAAGGTAACATATAAAATGCATGGGTTTATGTCTCATAACAAATACTTAACGAAAATGCCCTGATCATTTTTAATAGACAAACTCGCAATAATAAAATGAATAGTCATTCCTATTAGGTAATATGATTTTTAGTTAGCAAAACAATTAATTTAATTAATTAGAGCAGTTAAATTCAATGTTTATTTTATTACTTATATTTTCAAGGAAATTATTGGATAAATAATAATTTTTTTTCTATTTTTAGATTGCCAAATCGTTAAAATTTCTAATTAAAAAGAAGTAACAATAAAAATTCACATAATTCTTTATTTGTCCCTCAAACATCGTATTTCCTTTATTTTAAATTCAGTCACTTTAAATTTTAGTTATACTATTCTTTTTACCCTGTGGCGTTACTAGGGGCATATTCCCCCTGCGCCTCTAGGGTTGTTGAAAATAGGCTTATACGAATGTTTTTAGGATCAAGAAAACACTCGGTGGAGAATATTTTATGATTAGTAATAATAATAATAAATATTCTCCTCAAAACTTTCACCGTGAAACGATGGAACTGAGACAATGACCTCGCCTTTTTGAAACGACTTGAGTAAAAGTATGTTTCTTACAGGCGTGATCGTGCATGGCTTATCTCATTCCACGGCAAACATTTTGAAAAAGCCTAAAGAAAATTCTTATTCCTTTTAAGAAAATTTATGTTATTTATATTATAAACTAAAGAATAAGGAAACTAATTATGGTAACACCCACTTACCACGGCGTTGATCAAGAAGCAGTGGCGGCTCGTAATGGAATTTGGGTGGTGGTGATCTCTTGAATGAACCGCACACCAAGTTTCAGCCATACTGGTCTATTTCTTTGTGTTTGGCATTCGTGTGAATCAAGGAAGTCGAGTGATTTTTAAGAAATGGACGAAAAAGAATTTCGTGTGGTGATTAAACATTACTTTATGAAAGGCAAAAAGCCTCAGGAGACTAAAGAGAAGCTTGATAAACATTATGGTGACTCTGCACCTTCGATTAGAACAGTTTATAAGTGGTTTCAAAATTTTCGGACTGGCCATATGGGCACAAGTGACGCTGAACGTTCTGGACGGCCTGTGGAGGTTACGACTCCAGAAATCATTGATCAAATCCATGGTATGGTGATGGATGACAGAAGAGTTAAGGTGCGTGAGATTGCTAGTGCTGTGGGCATCTCGACTGAACGGGTACATAATATTTTGCATAAACATTTGGACATGAGAAAGCTATCCGCAAGATGGGTGCCGCGATTGCTCACGCTTGACCAAAAACGGAATCGTGTGAAGAGTGTTGCAAGGATGGTTTGCAGCTGTTCCAGAAGAATCCGGAGGACTTTAAGCGTCGTTTCGTCACTGTGGATGAAACATGGATATATTACTATACTCCTGAGACCAAACAACAATCTAAACAATGGGTTACCAAGGGAGAATCTGCACCAAAAAAGGCGAAGACTGTTCCTTCGGCCGGAAAGGTTATGGCGACTGTCTTTTGGGATTCGCAAGGGATAATCCTCATCGACTATCTGGAAAAGGGTAAAAAAACTATTACAGGTGAATATTATTCATCGTTTTAGGACCGTTTGAAAACCCGAGCTGCAAGAAAACGTCCGCGATTGGCCCACAAGAAAGTCCTTTTCCATCACGACAACGCACCAGCACACACCTCAGCAGTTGTGGTCTCAAAATTGATGGATTCCAACTCGTTTCACATCCCCCCTATTCTCCAGACTTGGCTCCCTCGGACTACTATTTGTTCCCCAATTTGAAGAAATGGCTGGCCGGACAAAGATTTTATTCAAACGAGGAGGTGATTGCAGACACTAATGGATATTTTGCAGACTTGGACAAATCCTATTATTCGGAAGGGATCAACAAACTAGAACATCGTTGGACGAAGTGTATAAGCCTAAAAGGAGACTATGTCGAAAAATAAAAAAGGTTTACCCCAAACACATAAGTAGTTTTTATTTTTGCACGGACTTTTCAAACCAGCCTCGTAGTAGACATTTTAAAATTTTCTAAGGTCCATGGTCACAAATGAAAATACTTTACCTAATATTAACTAAAAATGCTAAATGTCAATAGGTTAAACATAATATCAAATATAAAAATAACTTACCAATACAGAAGGTCCAACTATAACAGGTAAATGGGCGCGGTGTTTTGACATATATGTATAAACGCTAACATAAATAATATACAACACTTGACGAAAGAAAATGCAGTCCACATTAGAAATATAGCAAAATTCATTGTTTTGTTTAAAACATCTAACTATAAGCTGAACATTCTAAACATAATGTTTAAACGAAAAGTCCATACGACGATTTTTTAAATTTGTCAATCCTAATTAATTAAAATCATTAATATCTTCTATCATTTCCTTTTCTATTGACAACATTCCCAATGCTGAAAGTCTTTTTTCATTCATGATAATTCTCAAAAACGACTTAATTCTTTTTAAAGTGGAGAAATTTCTTTCAGCTTCAGCAGTTGTCATCGGAATGGTAATAATTAGCTTAGATTATAAATCGCAAACGATGCACCTCTTTTGGCAAATTTCTAAAATCTGGTCGTTTATAAATAAGTTCAAGTTCAGTTTGTAATCTAATTTTGTTCAAACATGGATATGCCTAAACTATATCATTTAAATAGTGCGATGGGAATTTATTTTCCAAGACATAAACAGAATGGAACCATTTAGATGACTATTAAATGAAAACTTTTCCTTAATTTGAATTAATATATAAACACATGCTTTTTTTGCTGTAACTACTTTCGTTAAATAAGGATCTTCCTTACGTATTTTATTCTGAAAATCGAAGTAGGAATTTCTTCAGCATTTTATCTTTCAGTCGCTATACGTTTTTCAAATATATTAATTGCTGTGGCTACCTGTGCAGGACCAGAAGTCGATTTTTGCACACTGTTATATAGGATATCGGCGTGTGGCATAATTTTATGAAAAAATGTTAGCCAGAATACAAATTGTGCATCGTATAACATTCTACGGATTGTAGAGGCTTGATTAATTGTGGTAGATTGTTTCTCTGTTCTCGAAAATAATATTTATAGCTCTACTTTTAAAAAGCCACCGTGTCGTAGAAGTTCTTGGAATATGGCAGCGTACAACTTCATTTAATATTTCAACCCGCTGAGGAGAATTTGAGAAAAAAAATTCGTAATATCTATGTTAGAAAAGAAAATACATACTTCTGTATTCTGGCTAGTTGCATGAGCTAAAATTAAATTTATAATCATCTTGAATAATTCTGTTTACGCCACCATGGCGGCTACTCATAACATTTGCTCCATCACAGCTTTGTGAAATTAATTTATTTTGTGTATCTGTAACTTTGAGCAAAACGTCTTTAATACAATTTGCTAAACTAATTGCATTATGATCTTGTGGATTCAAAAAAGCCCAAAATCGTTCATTTGGGGTACCGTCGTTTAAAATGTATCTGAAAACTACTACCATTTGAAACCAGTTGTTGTTTTATATAAAACTGTTCCCAAAGTCTTAGTTCTAACAGTGAATTTATATGAACCTGCGAACTTTCATGCTTTTTAATTGTTTGTTAAGTGTGCCAGTTCGACTGCTCCATTTTTCACCCAACTCGCTTCAGTACTTTCAGATGCAAATGGAAAACAAAACAAGCTGTTTTTAACACTGCATCCGCATAGCCATTCATGTTTTTCATATAATTCACTTTTAAAACTTCTTTTGAATTCGCGTTTTTGTCCCTTATTTACTTGATTAATACTAAGATTCGGAATCGGTTTTCCCGCAGCTTTCACTTTAAGTTTCTCTTCTAAAGGCAACTTCGAAAATTTTGTTTTAAATAATTCACTGTATATTCAAAGTTTCTTTTAACGCTTAACAATTTACTACACCCCGGCTGTGCATCCATTTTTTTCGTTCATTACATCAATTATAATAAGTTTATGTCTGTATGTAATTGCATTCAGGACTTGATACTACCAATACACCATTTGTTGCAAAATATTGAGCGTCAAAACCAAATTTAACTACTCTGACTGGAACTGCTTAGATTAGATGTAAAATATAAACGAATCAAGACGATGCTTCTATCCCAATCCAAATCCGCAAGCTCACCAAGAAAGTATTAACCATGGAGAGGAGAAAAACGACAAATTTACATCTACGTATTAGAGAGAGACACAGTTTGCCAGAACGCAAAAACTTATAAAACGAGACAGCGCCTTGTACCGCCTTGCTTTACATCCAATTCTCATAGTTTGTGCGCTTAGGGAGCTTCAGTGACAACTCGAGGTTTAACGGTTCGTAAAATATTAGGGTTGTTATAAATTGTTCTTGTCTTGCCGATATCAAATAAGCCGACAAGTACCATTGCTTACTGTCTATAGGTTTCCAGCAATAGGCTCGTTGAAAAAATTTTAAATATTATCGCCTTCTATTTGGATTAAGCGCTGTTTTAATACTGGCCGTTCTGCCACAGTTTCACCCAACTTTCAGTTACAGAAGTGCTTTTTGTAAATGGTACACTAGTAGTCGCTACAGAGTGTCCATTAAGAGGCGCTACTGAATGCCATAGACTAGCGAAGCAGTGTTGCTACTGAGCGATACTACTTCTTGTCTCGTGTGAAAGGGTTTGTTGATACTGAAAGTAATTTTGTTTTGTAAACTTTTTAGAAGCGCTGCAGTGCAGGTCGTACTCGGTGAGAAATACAATTTTAACAGTTCATTCCAAAGGAAAAAGGTTCTCTATATAAAAGCTTCTTGAAAAGGGTAGTACAAGGAGTCACAAGGTGTACCTTATAAGGATGTGATATATCAGCGCGACGTGTTTTCTCATCATGTACCGCTCTAGAAAAAATCCATCGGGCTACATCCATCGAAAACTTCCTATTAACTTACTTATAGAGTAAGTATCTTTTCTTCAGTGTTCCAAAAAAATAATATTCTTGTTCAGGCGAACAATTCGCCATTGGATAGAATGTAAAAATGCATATTACATTTGTATTGAACATAAGAACTGTATTCTATCGCTAAATTGAAGCGTTGTGTAGGACTGAAAGCTATTGAGAAGATTTCTTTCTTGCGCATACAAGATGATCACGGTAAAACAAATTTGGTCCAAAATAAACGACTAGCAAGTTAGTTGACAATGTTAGTGGAACAGAATGTTCCAATATACTTTTTTAGAAGAGAACATCTGCTTGAGTTCTTGCAGCCTTAGATTCGACTGGATTACTGTCAACCTAAGATAGAGTTTCTTGCAAGTCTTTGTTGAGTTGTTTAATTTCTTGCTGTCCACCGATATTTGCATTGTAGCGAGCATTTTAGATTATAGAAGACTATCACTATTTAAGCTACAGATTGAATTTTTCGCCTTCTTCTGCAGATCGTTATTCCAAAGTAGAAAGAAAGTATACGATAGTATGGGACCTGGAGTACCCCTGCGTTGTTTTTGAAGGCCTTGGAAAAAAATTCATCAACTGATGAAACTTGAAAGCCTTTAAAAAAATTTCAAACATTTCGTTAGAGCGCAGCTTAGCCAATAATTTGAGATTTGTTAATCGTTCGAGACCCTACATAATGTTCAATTGTGTTATTCCAAAGAGGTGTGACATAGGTTATGAAATGTTAGTTATTTTTTTTGGTGGGAATCCATAATTCAATTAAATGTAACGAACGAACTTATTGCCTCGTATTCTTTTCTACCCAGTATCTTACCTCTATACCTGTTATATCTTAGTCAAAGATGGCATGTCCATTCTCGATTTTAAATATAAACCTTGAGAACTTAATTTCAAGTTTGCGTTATTTGATCATAGCGAACCACTGAAACTAAAAGTGACCTGTGTGGAAGCCTACACCCCCCACAAAGTCGAGACCATTTAAAGTCGGAATTCGCAACTGCATGTAAAGCTACTATAGCTCGTCAGTTGATAATTAGTATTATTATTACAGATAAAAAAAAAATGCTATTGTCAGCAAGTTAGTACGTGAATAAAAAATTTTGTATGACAGATAAGGTGTGTTATTGGTGAGACGTGAACTACCACCATAAATAATTATAATTTACTTGAGTGGCACCTTTGAAGTATCCGTTTTACAGTTAAGATATTTGATTTTCGGAAAAAATAATCTGGCTAATAAACAAATATGATATAAACTCCAAAGTGGCAGCAATAAAGTGTGCCATAAAAAAATAAATAACTGCTTAAAATTATTACTTTGTTGTAATTTTTAATTAATTTATCTAAATGAAGTATGCGGCTATAAACCAAAAATATGTTGGGAATGACAAAGTTTGAAACAAGTCAATAATTTTGGTAATTTAAGGACCAGATTTATTTTTTTTTTAATTAAATGTTTTTATTTGTATCGATGATGTCGTTCAGTATTGTAGGATTAGTTGACAACGTTTATGATATCTAGAGGAGTGATTCAATGTTGTAAAAGTCTGCTTTATTGAACAATAAAGTATGTTTAGTACAAAATACACATACACCTAACTTACACATTTTAAAATAGATTTACTTACACGTGAAACAATAGTTGTTTAGATAATTCAAGACACGTTTCATGCGTTCTATATATCAAATTAAGTAGTTTCCAAAACATTGACAGATTAAATAAAACGTTTTGCAAATCCTATGCTGTTTTTTAATGATCTGTACAAACATATGAGTCTGGTTTGGACGGAAAGGGAAAATTCCGCACTTCCAGTTAACTAGGTCAGAAAAAAGTTAGTTGTTTCGAGATTATTTTGTTGAAATAAATGAATGTTTACATTCTTAATAGGTGTTCTATGAGGGCTGCTTTTTAAGTTTTTACAAACGACCGTTAGATGGCGGTATTGAGATGTGACATTACCATTGTTGTAAAATTTGACATTTGTTATTTTTACAACAGCAGCAGCTCAGAAACTGGTCGAGCAGTTTGTTTACAGTGAGCGTTTAAAAAAATAGTTTTGTGAACAAATGGAAATTTCACGTCAATTTTTTCGTTTTTAGTAAAGGTCTAACTCAACAACAATGCCTCGGATCGCTTCGTTCAATTTTTGGTAATGAATCACCATCAGAAAAGACTGTTTACAATTGGTTTGCAGAATTTCATCATGGTCGTGTTTCCGTCAGCGATGAATTTCGTGAAGGTCGACCAAAATCGTTTGTTCTAAAAAACATCGATGCTGTGCGCAACATGATTGAAGAAGATCGGCATGTGACTTATCGTGAGATAGAGACATCCTGAGACATATCGAAGACTGCAGTATATTCCATTTTGCATGAACATTTAGTTGTGAACAAGATCTGTTCCCGATAGAGTCCGCATAATTTGACCGCAACTCAAAAACAGTTTCGCGTCAATTAGTGTAAGGAAATGCTTAAAAAATTCAACCCAATAAATGCAAAATCCATATACAACATCGTAACAGGAGACGAAACTTGGATATATTCGTACGAGCCGGAAACTAAGCAACAATCAGCTGTTTGGGTGTTCCAAGATGAACTGAATCCAACAAAAGTGGTTCGTTCGCGAAGCACTTCCAAGAAAATGATCGCTTATTTCTTTCGTTATACTGGACATGTTGCAATCATTGCTTTAGAGGATCGAAGAACAGTTTGGTGAATGGTATATAACAATTTGTTTGCCAGAAGTAATCGATGAAATTAGGAAAAACAACCGAACACATCGCATCATTTTTCTTCATGACAATGCCAACTCTCATACAGCACGTCAAACAATTGATTATTTGACGGTTAAAAACATCAACGTAATGTCTCATGGCCGGTATTCACCGATTTATCACCTAGTGACTTCTTTTTGTTCCCGAATATTAAAAAAAAAATGCGACGGATACCTGAAGCTGTTGAATCCTTTCAAAACCATGCTTTCGAGGTAAGAACTTCAGAGTGGAAAAAAAATGTTTCGAGAATTGGTTCGAACGCATGCACAAGTGTATAAATCTTAAAGGCGAATATTTTGAGAAACAATAAAACGATTTGTACCCAAAATTTTTTTTTCTTTTATTGTTTTTGTAAAAACTTAAAAGGTAGCCTTGTAAACTAGAAGGAAACGGTTTTTTAATTTTCCATTAATTTCGGTTGAGAGCTTACGATTATAGAGGCAAATCAGCTTTTTTCACGGATTTTTTTTTATAACGTTAAATAATAGTTTATAGTTTAGACTATCGATAAAATGATTTTTAAGTTGACACATTATTTTTGGTTAACTTACAGTACTCACTAAATTCCTTCGTCAGATATAAGTTTTCGAAAAACTGCTTTAAGGGGTTAGGCCATTCCAGGTCGCAGAAAAAAAAGGCTAATTTCGGGAATTTTTTTCAAGAGTATAATAAGAGCAGTCGAAAATTTATTTGAAGTACTTTATTAAACAAATATTTAAGTTTACAAAAATATTTATTTTTATTTTTCATAGTCAGTAGATCACGAATTTCCAAACACTTATTTCCGTCGGTCTGTCTATCTGTTTGTTGGCACAATAAGTTTTGAGTCACATGAGATAACGATTTCAAATTTAGTTCACATACAACACTTGAAGGGAAAATAAAACCTATAATTGTTGAGCAATATAGTTTCAAGGAAATGGGTGAAACGAGTGGAGGTCGATAAATTTTGTATATTTTTTTACATTAATATGAAAATTTTCCTTAGTTTTTGATTGAGATAGTAAATAAATTTAAGCATAATTACTTGTAATTAAAGATATATTGGGTTAAAAGATTGAGGGAACTAAGAGGGGTTGGTTGCTTCGTTTATATCGTTTTATAAGTCATTTCTAGGGTTCTTGAAGTTTGGGAATGTAAAAATTGTGTTATTTTTTCATTATTTTTAACTCTTTATGGTCAAATATATGGGTGGAAAGAACATGAGATTAGAGTTACTACGTGTATAGTGTGTAATAAGTTCTTTTTGGGGGTCTTTAGAGTTAGGAAATCGGAAAATTATGTTCTTCTTTTTATTTATTTGTAGTTAAACATACAAAAAGTTATAGGAGTGGAAAAAAAAATGTACGTCTTTTTCTTAGAGTTGAGAAATCCGAGAATGGTATAGCGCATGTCAACGAGTATACTGACGTATTTGACATTTGGTAGTGAAAACGACTCTCGACACCGCGACGCCAAACAACTTTTTTTTTCCATCGACATCTTTTGTAAAACGTCATTGGAGAGCCCTAATTTTTTTCAACATTTTTTCCTTAAACTGTTTTTTTTCTAATTTGTTTTGAAGAAAACTTATGCAGCAAAAACCCCCCTAAAATATTATTTTTTAATCATCGCGGTTTGGCGGTTTTCAAACAATTTATGTAGTAGTCAGCTGTCTTACTTGAATTTGACAGTAATTATAATAATATTAGTTACTATGCTGTTGAGGTTTTTCCTTTAATTAAATATCTTTGAACAATAAAAACAAGAATACATTATTTTTATTAAAATCACAAAAAAACTATATAACTTTTAATACTACATAACTTATTACTATATATTATATTTATAAAATTAAATGTTTGAAACTTAAAAAAAGAAAAAAAAACATCAAAAGAAATTTTCTATATGTCTTCCTTCTTTTATCATGCATTTTTCCATTCTTTTCATTAGTGCTTGATGAGTGGCGTTGCAAATAATTTCTCTAGATATACTATTGCATGCTTCTGATATTTTTGCCTTTAAGTGCTCAGTATCATTTGTCGCAGTTTTGTTTACAATATCTTTAATCTAACGGCGTCAGGTCTGGTGACTTAGGTGCATGTTGAATAACTGGGCCGCGAACCCCTATCCATCTTCGTTAAAACCGTTCATCCAAACTCTCTAACAGCAACAGTTGTATAAGATGGTGCACCATTGTGTTGATACTACATATTGCTTCTTAAAATAAGAGGAACATTTTCTAATAAAACTGGTAGAGTATTAACCAAGAAATTAATTTTATTATAATATAATTCTATTTCCAGCCAGTATGGTCCAACCAAATGTCTCCCAATTATCCCACACCATACATTAAAGCCACAAAGGCCTTGATTCTGAATTTGATTAAAGTTCTATGGATTCTTGTCAGCCTAGTAATGATAATTTTTCCTATGAAGTTTGCCGTTGCTGACAAAATAACCCTCATCTGTCCATAATATATGATTCAGACAATAACGTTCTGCGTCATATTTAATTATCATTTCTGCTACAAAACTTAGTCGTTCCGAATCAAATTGTGTTAATAACGGAAGATTATGCATTTTATAGTCATGGTATTTGTCAGTTTTAAGAGATTTCTGAATAGCCCCATAAGACATATTCAATTGCCTGCTTGCTTGTCTGATTGAATTATATGGATAGTTTTAAAAATATTGTATAATTTCGGCTACTTTTCATCTGTTAAAACAGTTTTTTGGTTTAGAAATACCTTTCTGCCCAGAAAACGCGTCCCTATTGCTCCTCAAATTTCACATAGTGTGCTCCGAGATACACCTGTCGGGGTAACGTTCTCGATACAGTCTAACGGCTTCCCAAGAATTTCTTCTTGTTTCTCCGTAAATAAGAATCATATCTACTTTTTCAGCATGGGAAACCACTTCAACCAGAAGCTATTAATACACTGTTTACTTAGTTTAACTCTATTGAATTGAATAGGTGTGCAAACAAAAGCTATCAGATTAAAATATGACAGCCGCTGACTAGATAAATTGTTTGAAAACCGCCAAACGTGGCATACGATCCATGGCAACCGCGATGACCAGAAAAATAATATTTTAGAGGGTTTTTGCTGTATAACTTTTTTGTACAACAAATTAAATGTTGAAAAAAAATTAGGGCTTTCCAATACCGTTTTACACAAGGTATGTCGATGGAAAAAAAAGTTGTTTGGCGTCGCGGCGCCTAGTGTCATTTTCACTACCAAATGTCAAATACGTCAATATACTCCTTCACATGCACTATACCATTCTACAGTAAAAAAAAAATCCAACAATTTTCCATAAATCGGGGCCGGGCGTCTAAAAATGATAACCCTGTGCAAACATATATACATATAGACAAACGTTATTTTATATTTATGTAGTGAAGAGATGTAAGCGATTAATTCATTGCTTATCACTCAATACTTATATTAGAATTCTAAGTGAAAAATCACTCAATTACTTGAATAATCAATTATTGAAATGACTGCTAATTGCTTGAATATTGAAATTTGCCGTTTTTTGCCCTCACTAATATTGATCGATGGAATTATAAAATTCATCGTTAATTTATACAATGTGAAATGGTAGTTCTACTCATTATGTATCTTGTTAATTTTTGTTATAATTTTTAGAGGAGACCCATAAGTACGCCCAAGATTACCATGGCAGATCGGTTGAAAAGAGCAGGATTACTTCAAGTTCACCAAGTTACGAAAGAAATGGTAGTCCAAGTTACATGCAGAGGACCTCTAGTCCAAGTTACATGCAGCGAAACGAGAGCCCCAGTTACAGAGGACCTAGTCCAGCATATGGAAGGGATAGTCCTGACTTTATTACTAGTAAAAAGTGAGTGTTAAATCATGATCGATATTTGAGACCAATACCATAACTCAATGGCCTAGACAATGGAGGGCCACCGGGTTTATGCCTCACTGCCACTATAGATATAGAAAATAGCGCCCTGTAATGGATTTTTTAATTGCGTTTAAGTTTTTTAAGATTCGTTCACCCTCACCACTAGTTGTTAAGTTTACTGTATTGAAAAGGGCGTAAGCTTGAGTTCAGGTGCAAGAGTGTTACTTTTCTTCCGAAGGCCCTGTCTTCGGCTGTCGATTGGCGCCCCTTCGTTGGTCGATTGGCTCCACCTTCCTCTATAGGCACCTTCGCATTTGATGTTATCTTTTTTTCTTCCTTTGTATCCACTTGCTCATTCTGCCTCTTGAATGGGGCTACTCCAGAGAAAAAAAGTGAAAAGAACAAATACTTTAATATGGTAAAAATGACACTGTTTATATGGATATTTAAAGTTATGCGCTGTAGGTAATCGTTAGATTGCTTTTCTTTAAATAAAATAACTTATAGACGAATAAAAAATATCATGTATTGTCAAAGTCATCGTTATTACTATTTTTCATCGCCATTATTATTCATTTATAAAATAACTATCGTATCGGTCTATCTGTACAGAACCTCACGAAACATCTCCACAGCTATGCCTGTTACTGATGTTTATTCGTTGATCAGTTATCATCAGTCAAACTTAATTGCCTCAAAAGACTAGGCGAGCCAAAGTTAACAGTTTTTTACAATTTCATTACCAAGAATCGAGGTGAGTTACGACACGATGGTAATTTCCTTAACTCAGAAAGTAGAGTATTTCTAATTTGACCGAAAACACCGAATAATCTTTTCGATAAAATATCCCGAGTATTCGTGTGTATAATTAAATGGGACCACCATATTACAGTATTGTAAACAAGAGAGAGTAGAGAATATGTTTATAGCAACTATAATTTTGCGGGATTAATTGTTGCTTTTCATTTTCTCTGTGTTCTTTTGTTTGCAGTGTTGTAAAATGATGGTCCATTTTAATTACAAACGTCCATATCCTGCGCAGCTCCTACAGACCATTTACGTTTTTTTTTTATAATTTTCCTCTTAATACAGTCTGTCAAATAAGAACGTGTCCATGATAATTCATTTCATTCATACAATTCTAGCGATTCAACTAAAAATCGGTAAAGGGAACCTTTGTCTACGACATATTTTTATAAAAGTATCGGTCGATTCCGAACTTGTTTGCACGTCGGTTCGAGGCAGTTTTTCTTTGTTTCCATCCAAAGGGGCCTAAAATCACATATTCTGCGGCCGCCAAATATATTAAAAAGTCGGTATCGTTCGCGAAGAAGTAGGTAAATCGTTTTAACGAGACGAAAAAGGTCGACGACTTGCCAAAAACGTGACTCAGTAGACCAAGTCACTCCGAAAGTCAAGAAAGTAATCGTGTCTTTGTTTTCACGGGACACAAAATTGACGCTGCATTAAGAGCGGCAACATTTTGAATGTGTCCCCCGTTTGACAACATCTTCGTGCTCATGATGTGAAATTCGGAAGCACGTTGAAGAAACCTTTGCTGGCCGAAAATCACGTCGCGAAGTGACTCGCTTGGGCCCACGATATAGAGTGACCCTCACAATCGCTGAACGCCAACCCTATTGAAAACTTTTGGTCCCTTGTAAAGAAAAAGTTCAGGGGAAAGACTCTGAGGACTTTGACTCAGTTGTCTCGCAAGATTCGAAAAATTTGCGGAGTATGTAGAAAATCTCGTCGACAGCACGCCTCGAAGATGCCAGGCGATTATTCATGCAGGAGGCGATTGGACCACATACTAAGGTAATTGCGCCGTTTTTAGCACACCAAAGAATACATTGATGGCACATTTTTTCTAGAATACGAGCGGTCACGTTCTTATTTGACAGACTGTATAATAAGTATGATGTCTAATTTATTTACCTGGGTAAGCTTGTAGGTCATGAAGGCATAATTTCTTGTATTTTCGACAGGTGCTTCTATTTCAGATGCTACGTAGGAGAATACTGGTACTATAAAAATCTCTGAAAGGGTAACACGGAGCCCTTAATGATAATTTATGACGCCGCATGTTTTGCGCAAGCTGACAAATAATGCATGAGTGTGTCGGGTTCTTGATTGCATGCTCTGTATCTGGTATCCTGAACTAAACACATGAAATTAGAGAGAGTCTCTTAGTCAGTTTTTCGGGCTTTGTTATTTTTTTTTGCAAAATGGAGGTACTGTATTTGTTGAAAAATTACCTTATGAGATTTTTGTATTTCTTCACATTTTAATAACCCTAGCTCATAGAAAAACATAGTTTCCTATTTCCTTTAGTCTATCTGTTGTTCTGCTGGCACGATACCTTTCGAATGGAATGAGATATTTTTACTCTTCGAAAAAATCATTTTTTACTAACACTTAGTTTCAACTTACTACTATTAAAATTCTTAACATAAACAAATGCCATTGGCAACATACGTTTTATCAAACGTACACAGCAAAGGTTAAGTTTGGGATAGACCAAAAGCCTACTTTAGTTTAGTCGGTTACTTAATTCCATCTGTTTTAAACAGTAACAAAAATATTACTGCTTGTAACGTTAGGATTTTCACAATCTAGATGTTTGAAAGCAGCGGTTTCTTTACACTCTTTTTATGGGCATACCACAAGTGCTGCAGCAAAATCCTTAAAGCGGTTCAGGAGAGATGAGTGTGCGGAAAAAAAAAAAACGAGTCACGTTGGTATTGAATCGCTGTAAATTAAACTCGGTGGAAAACACAGTCCTGGGCAAATCATTCCAAAGAGATGGTGGTCTCTACATAAAAGGCTGTTTAAAAAGGGTTGTACGAGGAGTGGCAAGCTAAACTTCGTACGGATATGAAGTATCATAAAGCGTATTTTAATGAAGCTAGACACCAAAAAGGCTTCTGGCGCTGACGGAATACCTGCCATAGTTCTCAAAAACTGTGCGAGGGAACTAACACCAGTTTTCTGTAGACTTTTCAACCTATTCTACAGAAAGGGAATATTTCCTTCCTGCTGGAAATGTGCCACAGTTCAGCCGATACCTAAAAAAGGCAAGAAGACCTTGCCAAATAACTACCGACCAGTCGCACTGCTTTCAATAATATCGAAAGTCATGGAAAAGGTTATCCATCAGCATCGTCTAAAATATCTTGAAGGATTCAACATTATTAGAGATCACCAATATGGCTTTCGTAAACATAGATTAACAAGAGATCTTCTGACTTATGTAACACATGTCTGGAACAACGCAATTGAACACTTTGGAAAATCTCTTGACACATTCAAGGCATTCGACCGTGTTTGGCACGATGGACTGTTGGCTAAGCTACGCTCTTAGGGTATGTCTGAAAAGTTCTGTTTGTGGCTCTCATGTTTCTTCAGAGAGCGTTCTTTACGAGTGGCGGTCGACGGATTTCTTTCTAACACCTTCACTATAAACGCCGGTGTACCTCGAGGCTCCATACTGTCTCCTACTCTCTTTCTCATTTACATTAACGATCTGCTGAAAAAGACCGGGAATCCAGCTTTGCAGATGACAGTACGCTTATCTCTTCATTCACTTTGAACGCTCGAACATCGGCTACTCAGGTGAATATCCGCAGACAGCAGGAGGTCGTTCAACTTACCAAAGACCTGGAAGAAATTCTATCTTGGGGTGACAGTAACCAGTAAGTGGAATTTAACGCTACAAAAACCCAGGCGGCAGTTTTTTCTAAAAAAATTAACGTTGCTGAACCCGATATAGTCATGTCGAGGCACTCCATTCCCCTACCCTCGTCACTCAATTTGTTGGGCGTTAATTTGGAAGCAAATATGTCCTGGCATGAACATGTTGCAGGCATAGCACTTAGAGCTTCTCGAAAGTTGGGAATATTATTTCAAACCAGAAAGCTTTACACTCCACAACAACTGTTAATTCTTTACAAAGCTCAAATTCGACCAACTATGGAATACTGCTCCCATGTTTGGGGCTCCGCTCCTAAACATACACTGCATTGTTGGATTCTGTTCAGAGAAAAGCTGTTCGTCTGATTGGAGACTCGGAACTGACCGGCGGCCTTGATTCGCTGGAACATCGAAGAACGGTTGGCCATTTGAGTCTATTCTACAAGTATTTTCATGGAAAGTGTTCGAAGGGTGTAGCCCTCTTAATTCCTTCCAGAGCGGTGCATGTTAGAAATACACCTTGCGCTAATACTTCACATCCGTACGAGGTTCAGCTGGTTACTCCGCGTACAACGCTTTTCAAGCAGTCTTTCATATGGAGAACATCATCCCTTTGGAATAATTTGCCCAGCGCTGTGTTTCCTACCGAGTACAATTTACAGTGATTCAAGAACAACGTGAATCGCTTTTTCCGCACACATGCCGCTCCTGGAGCGCTTTAGGGACTTCCCTGTAGCACGTGTGCTAGATCCATAAAAAAATAGCGTCACTTGGGAGGAATTAAGCGGGCTACAGCCATAGAACACTTTCAATGAAAATACTTGTAGAGTAGACTCAAGTCTTCTTCGATTTTCCAAGGAATCAAGGTTGCTGGTGAGTTCTGGATCTCCAATCAGGCGAATAGCTCTCTTCTGAATAGAATTCAATAAATGTAGTGTATGGGAGCAGAACCGCAAACATGGGAGCAGTATTCCCTCGTTGGTCGAACTTGAACTTTCCACAGAATTAACGGTGGTGGAGTGTATAGCTTTCTAGTTCGTTTTTGAGAAGGTCTCTTTGTTATATTTGCAACAAGATCATGTCAAGATATAATTGCTCCAAAATTAACGTCCAGCAAATTGAGAGGCGATGCTAGACCAATGGAGTGCCCCGACATAACTATGACGAGTTCAGCAACGTTAACTTTTTTAGAAAAAACTGCTGTCTTGGATTTTGTAGCACTAAATCCTACTTGGTTACCGTCACCTCAAGATAGGGTTTCTTCCAGGTCTTTATGAAGTTGAACGACTTTTAGCTGTCTGCGGATATTTGCACGAGCCGCCGATGTTCGAGCGTTGAAAGTGAATGAAGAAATAAGGGTACTGTCATCTGCAAAGCTGTAGATTGGATTCCTGGTTCTTTCCAGCAGATTGTTAATGTAACTGAGATAGTGAAGGTGTTAGAAAGAAATCCATCGATCTCCATTCGTAAAGAACGCTCTCTGAGGAAACATGAGAGCCACAAACAGAACTTTTTAGACATACCATGAGAGCGTACCAAACCCCGTCGAATGCCTTGGATATATCAAGTACAACCGCTCGAGAGTATCCAAAGTGATCAATTGCGCGACATAAGTTAAAAGTGTTCATGTTTGATTGACCCAGTATTTGCCGTTAGAAGGGTACTTCTCCGAAAATGAGATGCAAGTTCCCTTGCTTGCCAGAATGACATCAGGAACCTTCTTAGCACAGTTAGATATGGCGTCAGAGCTGAAACAAATCGTTAATTCGGAAATATTCCTTGAGTTCTTCCCATTTACCAGATTTGTAGTGCTAAATTGTCAGCAGTTGATGCGTTATTTTGTCACTAATTGGTAGAACATTTGTTTTGAAACGAGTGTATGGCCAAGATAAATCAATTAATTATTTACGGTGGTAGTGTAGAACTCAAGATTTATTGACCAAAAGGGATCAAGAAGACTACTAAAAAAATTTTTGTTGCTCCATGAGTTAGATAAGTAGCGCGAAAACTAATTATAAAATATTAAGCTTAACGGTATCGTTCGTGTTATTTGAATGTTTATGTCATTTGATATTGTAAACATTTAAGTCATGAAAAACATAATTTCCTATTTCCTTTAGCCAATCGGTTCTGTTAGCACGATAGTTCTCGAAGGGAATGCGATAGTTCGACTTTCCAAGAAAACCATTTCTACACACTTAATTTCACTTTGTCAACTTACGTCATGTCAAACGTGCACAGCCACTTTCGGCGTTTTTTTCTTTATTTTAAGCAATAACACCATAAACATATATATCGACATTTCTAGTATTAATAAAACTGAAATGTAATATCAGTTGATGTTTAACTCTAAAAAAAAACTTAAAAAATGCTACAACTTCTGTGTTTCTCACATATATGTAATATTCCTATCTAGCTAACACCCTATCTTCGCCTGTAAGCGAAGCGAATGCCATAAAAGAGAGAAGCAAGAAGAGAGAAGATTGCTAACGCATGCGCGCCTCTTATATACACTATACATTATATAATGCAGCTATGTACTTGTCCGAGTAATGTGTTTCGTGCATAAAGAAAAAGAGGGAATGGAATATTTTTATGAATTAATATAATGCCTTGTTTGGAGGTCACCCACATAAGTAGCACTTATAACCCATTTTACTCACTCAGTTGTTACTCAATGTTTTTGTATGTAAATAACATATCGTATTTTTAAATTTTGTAAATGACATATGACTTTCTACGCACAGACAGTTGACTGTTACTACTACACTACTTCGGACTTCCTTCCCTACGTATTTGTTACATGCGCAGTTCGTGCGAAGTTCCGTGCTAGGGTGCGAGAGAGAAACGATCGTCTGTACTCTACTAACCTCGACACACTTCTCTCTCAACCTAGCTATATAGGAGTATTACATATATGGATTCTCATTTCTCCCTCTCTTTCTAGCTCCTCAAATAAGCCAGTTAAAGAGGTGGTCCATTAATAACCATGTTTATCTCTTTCAAAATATCTAGTTATAATCTTTGAATTAAGTTATTCTTTAGTGTGAGAAAGTCAATTTAATATTTTTTGTAGAACTGTGTGTTTGCAGAGGTAGTAGTGGGTAAATCACTTTAGGGATTTTTTTATATATGCTATTATAATACTTAACCTTAAATTCTAGGCTAAATGAAAAACGCTACGATACGTCTAGTCCAAGCTTTGCAAAGAAATCGACCGAATCCAACTATACAAGTAAAATATCTTCAATGAAGTTATCGGATACTAGGAGTCCAAATTATGGCGAAAGATCTAGTCCAGATGTGGGGTATACAACGACATCGAAATACGATAAACGATTTAGTGATAATAGAGCATACAATAGCTATAGTCAAGGTAAAATACTCTAGTATGAAAATAAAACAATAGTTATATGAATGATACAAAACACAAACCAAAATATTAAGGTTCTATATTCAGAAATGTGCTTTGCGCATGTCTTCTAAAAGTTAATTCAAAAAGCAATCGTATGCTTTTGTTAAGAGTGAGCTACAATTACATTTAGAAATTCTCTGTTTATCCAATTTAAATAATCTTGTAAACTAAATATGGTGAAAGGATATGCCAGTGTAAAACTTCTTGCCACTTTGACGATCACCTACGTCAACTAATGGATTTGCCTTTTCCTGTATTCTCTCAGATCAACGTTCTTAGGTAATAGTCAAGCAGTTTATTTTTGCAACTTGCGATTTACATCCGTAAGTTAAACTCATACTTTTTAATAGTGAGCTACAATTATGCCAAAGAGTTTTAAATTATTTAAATTGTAGTCAGTTGGCGAACTATAATGAATGCCAACAGTCAGACCATAAAAATCCGTCTCTTTATGCAGGTCCTGTCGTTACGTAAATAAATAGACTTGTTTTTTCTTTTGACCGTATGTTTCCTTTAGAAAAAGCATTAATTGATTTAAAACGGCTCTATTTTTGTTAACTTATTCATTGTGTTTATTTGGATTACGAGGGTATTTCTTTAACTTGCTTTTTTATTTTATTTTATTTCTGCTCTGCAGGAATACTCACGGAGCTTAAGAAATTTACCGTCTAAGCCCATACACTTAGCCCCGCTTTTCTCGACTTGTTTTATTTTATCTGAAAAAACTTCTTCTGATTGCGCTTTAAAAAATGACTACAATGACCTTCATTTAGATGTTTGAACCAAAAAAATCGCAGGGAGCTAAATCAGGGATATAGGGTGTATGTTGAAACTCGATAAATTCGTAGCTTTCGGTAATGGCTTTTAAGAGGCCAGTCTTGTGAACCCTGCAGGTGTCGTACAACAGCGAAATTTTGGTTCTAGATGATTTCAGATGTTTCTCTTTAATCGCCTGCTTCAGGTTGTACATTATCCTTCTGTAGCCTCTCCATTAATTGTAGATCCTTATTCCATATATTTAGTAAGCAAAGTTCCTTTGTACTCCTAAAAAAACGATTACCATCAACTTTCAAGACGAAGTCTAAGTTTTTGCGAGAGGTAAAGAGCTCTTCTAACTGCATTGTATTTGCTACGTCGTGTGAAGATTTCAAACTCCTGTATAAATTTAGTTTCGGATACCTTAAGAGTCTTTAGCAAGCCCTGTGACAGTAGCAAACCCTTATTGAGCCTAATGGTTTCCTCAGTTCTTGCCTCAACCGATCTTTTTGATCTGAGATTATGCTAAATCCTAAAGTCTAGGCCCTATCAAAACCATTTAGACCAAAATTTTAATTGAAAATAAGATGGATCGTCATTGGCGTAAATCTGGGACGTTCTTTCATGGATTATTTTAGCCCATTTTCTTCCTTAGTGAGAAAGTTTATCACTGCACAATGCTCCAAATTACTTTTACTCCAAAACGCAACGATTTCATACAAAATTGAGTCGAAGTATTTGACAGTAATTTGACAACCCAGCAATTTCTTTGTATGACGGCGTTTTTATGACTAGGTAGATAACTTAAAAAAGAAACTCGCAACTTTGTGATATAATATCACGGTGTTTAAAATATACAAGCACAGCTTTTGTTACGATCATAAGTGTCCATTGATGAAAATGTGGTATCAATGTGTCAAATGGCAAGAGTTTTTCGTTAATATGTTAATTCAGCACAACGTGTTACGTAGTTTTAGAGCCTGTCTTGCTTTAATCGATCGAAGTTCTCGTTGATATCCAAAGAATACTAAAGAGGTAATTTGAATAGCTAAGGTAATAAGTTAGCTTGAGATTCCAAAAATTGTTATGGGCGAGCATTATGTTTAAAAATAAATTACAGAAAAGGAGATTATAAAATTTTACTTTAATAGTGCAAAAATTAAGTGTCTTGGTTCTCGAGCCTGTTCATAGAATATTGTCAGACTTTTTATCTAATTTCATTTCTTCTAGGTAGCACTCTAGATACTCTGTTCTACTGTGAATATTATTCTGCTTTCGCTTATATTTAGACATAAGTTACACCTCATGGATAAAGGAGGCTCGAAACAGGATTTTCTTTGAAATTTTCTAGCTCCCGGCAATAAGGGCTATGGTTTGATAATGAATTAAAAAAAATAACACCTCATGTTAAGTTGCTATTGGAACCAATATGTCTATATATTGGATATTGGACATCAACCCAAAAAGAATGGTCAATTTACTTTATAATTTGGTAACACATCGGACTTAAACTATTTTTAGTGTTCTGTACGGAACACTTCTGTGTCTGGCTGTCTGTCACATCCGATTTCTCCTACACTATTTGACATACAAAGTTGAAATTTGGCACAAATATAGGAATTGATGGTCCAATCAGAGCCGTGTAATTTTGAAAGTTAAATTTTGTCTTAAAAGGTTAGTTCTGGGGGGTGAAGGGTGCCAAATGAAAGCTTGTGAAAGCACGAGTTCAAAATTACATATGATGTAATACTTGCGCACAGTTTTTTTGTATTATTTTTTAAAAAAATGGACAAAAATCGTTGTCCTTCCACCCTATCTCTAAGAGGACTGATTGAAAAAATTGTGAAATAATCTCCATAAGGTATAGATTGAGCGAAAATTATCACGAACGTTACGTTTAATAATTTATCTGGTATAAAAAAGCAACTGTTGACTTGACAATATGGTGGAGATATTTTCGTGGGAATTTAACCAGGACTAAGAGAGCGTATATCAATACGTATTCGGTACAATCAGTTATATACTCATATACTTTTCAATATATTACAGCCTTAAGCATTTAGCCAATCACAGATCAAATAATTTTCCCTGATGACTGGTGACCAACGGATAGATCTCGAGACAAAATTGTTGTATTTTATTTGTTTATAATTAAAAAAATAGCTGGTAGTAAATATTTGTTTTAAACTTTTACTACGAAGATGTCACGCTTTTTATATATTCTTGGTAGTTCTTATATTGGAGATGAATATGTGAGTGAATTTCATAGAATACTTCAGCAATCACGATACGGAACACTAATTATGCAAGTCCGACTTGCATTTGGCCGGTTTTGTATTATTCAACATGAAATCGATAACCATTTGATATATTCCTACACACATTATACTGCTAATAAATGAACGTAAATAAAAAATTTCCTTAATTTTTTGGTGTTTCTGCTTTTATGATAACTAGTATACTTGTTGTAAAAACCGAAGTTATATTTGCTTTAAGACTTTTTATGTAAGCATGACAGTCCAGTGCTCTTATTTTTTTAATTATTTTATTTATTTTAGGTGTTGACACAAGCCCTATAGTGAAAGTGTCATCAATGACTGATCATTCGACCCGAAGAGATTCTTGGGATGCCATAAACAAAACGAAAAATATTTTTTCCGAACGAAGCTTAGAATCCTTAGCGAATCTTACCGAATCTCAATTAGATGCTGATGTAAGAAGGCAGAAAACCGAAGAGCATAACAGGTACACAATTAATCATTCCTATATCACTCTAC
The DNA here is from genome assembly GCA_019049505.1 of Pachyrhynchus sulphureomaculatus. Classification (NCBI taxonomy): domain Eukaryota; kingdom Metazoa; phylum Arthropoda; class Insecta; order Coleoptera; family Curculionidae; genus Pachyrhynchus; species Pachyrhynchus sulphureomaculatus. The sequence continues at coordinate 64,552,181 of CM032447.1, read as the reverse complement.
ACCACTTATGAATTTTCTTATTTCTAGAGTCTTATTAAATGAACAGAAGTATACGTCTCATTCGGGCTATACACAAAATTACTCCGAAAAATATACGAATAATGTTGAAAGTTACAACGAACGTTATGGCGGAAATTCTCCGATATATAAGGTGACCACAAAAAGAAGTGCCGGAGGAGCAGATGCGGTCAAAGTCCAACCAGTGCCAGATGGTGTGCTGGGGCAGCCAGTAGAATTTGAAAGTAAGTGTTCGTTTTAAAAAAAATGGTCTAGAAATAGTAACAATAATGACCACGCAACGTTCTTATCAACTCTTTGTAATTTTTTCTTTCTAAACGGGAGCTGCACAAAGTTGAATACACTTTATAATTATTTTTTCTCAAATTTTATGTTTTTTTTTTTGTTATGGCTGGTTGTGCTGGTAACGTTGGAATTTAAAAATATAACTCATTTTACCTACTAATCTTATGGTTCCCACACTGTGCTCCGCGGCACCTTGAGGAGCCGCAACTTCTCCAGATAGGCTTCCTGACATATTACAAAATTTTCATATTATTTTCATTTCTAATTCCGTGTTATGGAACGCGTCACCTAACGGACCTGGTGCAAACTAGTAACTCACTTAGTCATAACTGTTTGCAGAAACCTCTACAAATGGTTACTAGATGGCGCTCTACAATAAGTAAGTTTATCGATTGCTGTAGTAATTTCTCAAGCTTTCTCGGTATTTTGTGTATAAATAGTTGTCGGTTCAGCGCAGTTTTAGTGTTGAATTAGTTTAGCATCCTTGTATTGTATGTATATTGTTGTGATTAAGTCCAGTGAAGTTTTTGAAGTAGTTCTTCTTGTATGTGTTTTTACAAATTAAAATTAAACAATATTGATTTTTCTCGAGGGACGAAATCCATTGATACATTTGCATGGATTCAAGATCCATTTAATATCAGAGCTCCATTTGAATTTACTGCTGCAGAAGCGAGAATCTTATTGAGTTGTCTTGCGTAGGTTGAATATAAAATTTGGCTGCATATCAGAAAAAATTAATATCTCGTTCTAAGTGGTAAAGCTGATGAGGTGAATGATTAATTCCCTTTGCGGCTTCTTATTTGTGCGAAGCTGAGTTTTAGGCGGGCGTTGTGACGAAAACTAAGTAAGTTCCATCGCAAATGAATGTGGGGAACGAAAGTGACTGTATTAGGTTTGATTTTAAGATTTAAGAAAATTAAAAAAAAAAACTCGTTCATTCACCCTACCAATTATAATTAATTGAATTGGTTTAAATGTCGCCCTTTTCAAAAAATTAGTTTACAAGTTACAGTGGTTTTAGTGGCGCTACTTTTGATATTTTTAAAACAATGGAAAAAATCGAATTTCGTGTGTTGATTAAACACTGTGTTTTGATGGGAAAAAATATCGTTTAAGCAAAGCAATGGCTTGATAAGTGTTGAGGGTACTCTACCCATGGAGAATCACTCATCATTTACTGGTATGTTGAATTTAAACGCGGTCATATAGATACAAATGATGCTGAACGCTCTGGACGCCCAAATGAGGTGGTTACACCGGAAAACATAAAAAAAATCCACAAAATTGTTTTGGATGATCGTAAAGTGAAATTGTTTGAGAAAACTGACACCCTAAAGATATCCAAAAAACGTGTTGGTCATATTTTGCATGAACATTTGGGCATAAGAAAGCTCTGTTCGAAATGGGTACCGCGTTTACTTACAGTGAACCAAAAATAACAACGTGTTGATGATTCTGAGCGCTGTTTGGACCTGTTTAACTGCAATAAAAAGGATTTTTTCATGCGATATGTGACAATGGATGAAATATGGATCCACCACTACACACCGGAATCAAATCGACAGTCAGCTGTGTGGACAACAGCTAGTGAAAGCCGCCCGAAGCGACTAAAGACACAATAATCGGCGGGAAGGTTTTGGCCTCTGTATTTTGGGATGCATATGGAATAATTTTCATCGACTATGCTGAGAAGGGAAAAAAATGAATAGCGAATATTATATAAAGTTATTGGTGCGTTTGAAGGCAGAAATCGTAAAGAAACGGCCCCAAATGAACAAGAAAAAAGTGCTCTTTCATCAAGATCATGCACCGTGTCACAAGTCAATGGTTACGATGTCAAAATTGCATGAATTGAAGTTCGAATTGCTTCCTCATCCACCGTATTCTCCAGTTCTCCAGATTTGGCCCCCAGCCACTATTACACAGGGGAGCAGCTGTTTTGGTGTCGAGGTTTTTTGAGCTGATTCTATATCAATATTATGTCGTACTTACAAACAAAAAAAAAACATTGAAGAAATGAAATAGTCACTCAACACTTGGAAAGCTTCTTTTCCGCGACATTCTTGAATGTTTTTTTAAACAGTCCCTTTTTAAACTCCAGCAGTAATCTGCCATCATGTGCATGTCCCATCTTCCTTGGTAGCGGTCCTCCATAACTTTAATATCTTGGTGAAATCTTTCACCTTGTTCCTCACTCATGTCTCCTAAATTTTCTGGAAAACGTGTGGCTGTGTAAATAGTGTATTTTAATACTCATATTGCACCCTAAGGATTTGAAACTATTAAGCATCTTGTTAACCATTTCAACATAGTTTTGAGCTTTATGTTTGCCTAGAAAATTTTCTACAACTGCAACAAATGATGTCCAAGCTTCTCGTTCAACTTGATTCATTGAATTTATGAAGGCAGGATCCTTAATTAATTGTCTTATTTGTGGGCCGTCAAATATCCCTGCTTTGAGTTTTTCTGTGCTCAACTGATGCATTTTTACCCCTATATATGCAAAACAAGACCCATTCTTATCAAGAGCCTTTACAAATTGCTTCATTAAGCCCAACTTTATATGTAACGGAGGAAGTATGATTTTTTCTCTTTCAACCAAAGCGTCGTTAATGACATTCTTTTCCCCAACGTCCATGTTTTCTCTCTGAGGCCAATCTTTTCTAACCCAGTGGTGTGTTTTTGTCCCTACTATCCCAGAGGCACAAGAAACACGGATATTTCGTGTAACCACTTTGCTGCCCAAGAAGAAAGTTTACCATTTTTAAGTCTACACAAATCATCCATTGATGTTCGTAATACTTTATCTTCTGCAAGACCAAAGCTATGGTATTATATTCTTCTTTCAGTTTCGTTGAGTGAGCTAGTGGTATTGAACCATATTTATTCCCATTATGTAGAAGGACACATTTTAAACTTCGCTTTGAACTGTCAATAAATAGGCGCCAATCATCTGGAATATATTCAGAAAGTCCCATTTCTTTCATGAGTCCCCTAATTTCGTGACAAAATACAAGATTGTCTTCTTGAGAAAAGAATGGTAGCAGATCTTTTTCTCTTGTACGGTAAAAGGTAATTTTGGTTCCTTGTTCCAGTAAATTTTTGTCGTTCAACCTAGAAGCCAGTACTTCAGAAGCTTTTTTCGATAAATTGAGATCCCTGGTGAGATCATTTAATTCATTTTGATTGAAGCGTTGAGGAACTGATGACGTCCCCTCATAGTCACTGTTAGTTTTCATTAGCATCAGAACTTTTATTAGCATCAGAAGAGCGATCAGAGGGAAAATATTCGTCATCAGAGATATGTGGTAGCTGATGAAATGTTGGAATCGGTATTTCATCTGAGTGCGGGATAGGGCGTATTGCCGAGTCTAAATTGGGATAAGTCCACTTACTGCGGTTATTTCGATTGACTCCATTAGTATTTACTAAACAGAAATAACAATCACTGAAGTGGTTTTTTGGTTCTCTCCAAACCATTGGTATGCCGAATTTTAGACATTTTCTTTTCCCGGTAGTCCACTGCCGTAAATGCTCTGTACAAGTTTTACATACGAGATGCGGGACCCACGTTTTGTCCTGATCACCAAGCTTAACTCCAAAGTATCCAAGATATGCTCGCTTTACAAAGTCAGTAATAGTTTGTCTGTTTTGTTGAAACATGTATTCTCCGCATATATAGCAAAACACATCAGGTTGATTTACACAACTTCTTCTTGAACTGGAACCTGAACTCATTTTAATTCTGTTCAATAACACAAAAACACTCTTTTCTTAACATAAAATAACACGCCGAATTCGATCTACTCTCATTAGTAAGAACGCACAAACTGACGAGACTTACCCGAGTTAGGTGATTAAAAGGGTCAGTTCAGGTACCTGATAGGCAATGGTTCCACTATTTATAGATTTACCTGGAATTTACTCAATTACAGACTGACAGTAAAACCATTGTACCTACATTAATGAATATATAATAATTTTAGAACTCTCATAAATGAATATACTAAATAAAAACCACATTGGTAGATAAGTTGATGTATCTAAAAAAGTAGAGCTGATAGAGAAAAACGGATTGCATGTATAGATTTAGCGTCCCAAATATAGTTAAAATCAGTTCTAAAATCCCAGGCACCAAAACAAAAATATTTTTTTGTTGCCCTGTGTTATCTATTCGCAGACCTCAAAAAAATGCTCGCGGGAAAGAGAATGAAGAAGTTATCGCCGAAACTGAGGCCGATTTTGAAGGCAAAAACATATCCTTCTACAAGAAAGGTATAGAAATGTTAAAAAAGCGTTGGATTGATTGTATCGTTCTTGAAGGAAACTATATTGATGAATAAAGTCGAATTTTGCAAAAAGAAATGTGTTTTTAAGTAGCTACACCAAAAACTTTTCATCCTACATTTTAATTTTACCTTACTCTTTACTTAAAAACAATTGGATATTTCGCAAAAGTTTACTTGTTAGAATTTATCAAAGGAGGTTTTGGAAAAACTTAGATTCAACAAGCGCGAGAATCGAAAAAGTTTAAAGAGAACCTACTAACATCTAGCCTTCAGAACTGTTATTTGAAATAAATGTTCATTTCAAAAGCATTTAAAGATTTAGTATTATTTAGGTTTAATAGTAATTATTGTATTACGAGGTTAAGTTATTAGTCCGACGCACTGTGGGCCAAGAATCTGATTTTTCGTTCAAAATTGTTTAAAGCCCTCATTTATTAATGAAATCAGACATTTTTTTTAAATACTCTTAAGCGAATTCCGGACAAACGTAAGGAAGCCGACTTGCAAAATATAACCTCAAATTTTTTAAAAATTGCAAAAAGCAGCACGGAACCGGGAGGTGAAATTTTGAAGTTCACGTGATTTCAAGTTTAGGCGTTGAAAACTGGTTCATCAGGGGTGTCCGGGGTCGCTAAATCTATTTTCGGTTTCATTTTGATCATATGCACCCTTTTAAAGGGTAAAAATGGGGTTGGAGGGGGAGAAGTTAGAGTTTCACGTTCAAAACTGATTCCTCTGGGGTTTCAGGGGTCGCCAAATCTATTTCTCAACCCTCATTTTCACCGCTCAAAAGAGTGCATATGATCAAAATTACCCCGAAAATAAGTGGCGATAAAAAGTGGATCATGTACGACAATAATGTGCGAAAATGATCGTGGTCGAACAAAAATAAGGCTCTACAAACTGTGGCAAAGCCAGGATTGACGCCATAAAAATAATGATGCGTGATTGGTGGGATTGGACGGGAATCGTGCTTCATGAGCTGCTGCGGTCTGGCCAAACAATTGTTTCTGTGCTCTACTGTAAGAAATTGATAAGATTGGCGAAAGCAATTAGAAAAAATCAGTCGGAACTAGTCAATAGGAAGGGACAACGCCAGACCACACCCATCTTTTAATGCTTCCAGCGTATAGCATGGACCTTTTCAGTTGGTTTCAAAAGAGGCCTGTGAAAACCACCTTTCTTGCACAGAAACCACAGAAACTCTATAGTGACGGGATTTTGGTGTTGCCAGAAAAATGGCAGAAGGTTATCGAACAAAATGGCAAATATTTGGTTTAAGAAAGTTCTTTCAAAATATAAAAAAACAATTGTCTCAATTTTGACTTTAAAAGACTCATTACTTTTTCGACAACCCTATATATGCAGGGGGCGATATAATAACTATAGAACTGTTAAGGTGTTGAGGGGCATCGACAATACAATTTCTTCAAGCTCTATTTAATAGATGCCTTATAGAAAGTAAAATACCAACACCTTTGGTAAACGCCTTGATTGTGCTTATTTTTAAAAAGGGGAACAAATTTAAATTAGAGAATTACAGCCCCATCAGCCTGTTATCGATATTATACAAAATTCTCACTAAATTCATAACATACCAGGTGTACAAGTATGAAATGCGGATTTCAGACAACAGATGGTGCACCAATGCAGTTTGTGCTATAAAGATTTGACACTGCGCCATTTTGTTGTGTCATCAACAAGTGTCAGACGCGCACGAGTGATAAATTGGAAAAGTGTGTGCATAGTGTTGTGTTGTTGTGTTCAATATATCGAAATTTATACCGAACAAAGAGCTTTCGCGGACAGCATTAATTTTTTGTTTTCATTTGAAGAAAACTGCTGTTGAATCATATCGATTACTTCGAGAAGCTTATGGTGAAGATGCTCCATCGCAAGATACGTGTGAACGATGGTTTCGGCGTTTCAAAAGTGGTGACTTCGATGTTGCAGAGAAGGAATGTGGAAAACCGCCAAAAAAATACGAAGATGTGGAATTGCAAGCATTGTTGGACGAAGATGATTCGCAAACACAAAAACAACTCGCCGAGCAATTGGGCATTAGTCAACAAGCTGTTTCCAATCGGCTATGAGAGATGGGAAAGATTCAGAAGCACAAAAACACGTGCGATATTTTGCTCGCTCGGACAAAAGGAAGTCGTTTTTGCATCGTATAGTTACAGGGGATGAAAAGTGGATTTATTTTGAGAATCCCAAGCGCAAAAAATCATGAGTAGACCCAGGCGCACCATCCACATCGACTGCAAGACCGAATCGCTTTGGCAGAAAGACGATGCACTGTGTTTGGTCAGACCAGATAGGCGTGGTCTATTATGAGCTGTTAAAACCTGGGGAAACGGTTAATACTAAACGTTATCAACAACACTTGACCGTTTTGAACCATTCGCTGCTTGAAAAAAGGCCAGAATACCGAAAGAGGCAACACCAAGTCATTTTTCTTCATGACCTGCTCCATCACATACGGCAAAACCAGTTCGCGACACGTTGGAAGCACTCAGCTGGGAAAAATGTATAACAAGCGATGGAGCATACTTTGAATAAAGCACTTTTTATCATTCTTCCGAATTTAACATATTTTTTTAGAAAAAAAATCCGCATTTGATACTTGTACACTTGGTATATATTAACGAACTAATTAGACATGTATCAACCACGTGAACAAGCGGGATTTAGACGAGGATACAGCACTTTTATCTTCAAACAATTTGAATAGTAGTGGAAAAAGCAAATGAATATAAGGTCACCTTGTAGATAGCAATGGTTGACTACGAAAAAGCATTTGATTCGGCAGAGATATGGGCAGTCCTTAACGCCTTAAGTAACAGCAAAGTCGACGAAAGATACATAACTCATCTTGAATACATACATAAAAATGCCATATCATAAATAATACTTGAAGAAAAAACAAATAAAATTAAGATGAAAAGAGGAATTAAACAAGGCGACTCAATATCCTCAAAGCTGTTCACGTTGACTCTAGAAGACATGTTCAAATCGCTAAAGTGGGAAAATAAAGGAATACTAATGGACGGTGAACGATTAAATCACTTAAGGTTTGCATGTGATATCACTCTGATCGCCAACACAAAAAGAGAATTACAAGAGATGCCGATGGAATTAAATAACAAGTCTTGAGAAATATGTTTAAAAATAAACTTCACCAAAACAAAATATTTGAACAACGAAACTAAAGATAACAGCCGGGAACTATTAATAGAAGGTGAAAGAATAGGAAAGGTACAAACATTCATATATTTAGGACAAAAAATCGAAATATCAAAAAATAATTTAAAGACTGACTTAGATAGAAGAGTCTCATTGGCTTGGTCTACGTTCGGAAGGTTACAATCTACATTTAAATTGGACATCCCAAATACGATAAAAGCCACTGTGTTCGATCAATATGTATTGCCGGTATTAATATATAGCACTGAAACGTGGCCTTTAAATAAAACTATAATAAATAAACTCCAGGTAACCCAATGAGCAATGGAGAGGAGAATGCTAAATATTAGACTCCAAGATCAAATTCCTAACATCGAGATACGAAGAAGATCAAAAGTGACAAATGTTATACAACGAATATGTATATTAAGGTAGAATTGGGCGGGGCATATCGCAAGGATGAATGATACCAGATGGACCCGCCCTATGGTCGAATGAAGGTCTAGAGAACATAAAAGATGCAGAGGTAGACCATAGACAAGATGGAGGGAAGACATAAAAAGATTAGCGGGACACGATTTGATGCCTAAAGCAAATAACAGAGCTCATTGGAGACAACTTGGGAAGGCTTACATCCGACTATGGATGGAATAAGCTAATAATGATGATGATATATGCCTTTACCCTAGATAGTACACTATTTATAACTGGCGATTTAATTTTTTAAACAACAGACTTTGTCAAAAAGAAAGAGAAGTGAAACTGTTGAAATGGTTACGCGAGAAAAATAATTAACTAAAAATATTCCTGAGCAAGTATTCTAGTTTACCAGACCTTTATTACATTAGTCGAAAAAGTTCTAGAAGAATATGCTAAATAATTGTCCTCACATAATTTAGGTTCAGAGTGGGTTACTATCTCACCACCTGAAATAAATGTTATAGAAGGAAAATATTAAAGTAGTAGAAAAATATTAAAAACATATTTTTGTTTGCTGTTACATGATGATAATTGGTCTCCTTCCACTATTCTAATACTAAGGTTATTCTTTTTTTAGTCGATGGAAGCGGCGCTGGTTCCGGTGACTTAGAAATATTGGTAGAAGGTGGTCGGGTCACTTCAAGTGTTAGAAGTCTTGGAGGCCAAAGATTTAAAGCAGCTTTTACGCCTCATCAAGCCTTGCCTCACAGGGTGGACATTAAATTTAATGGAGAGACAGTACCAGGTAACTGGGATGCTTTGGTTGCGGCACTTTGTTTTATTGAAAAAATAATAAGTTAAATATTGTACTTTTTCATGGACGTACTTAAGTAAGTGTAGCTTGTACTTCTAGACGGAGAAAACGCTTCAGCTTTGCTTTATGCCAAACGAATGTAATGAAGATTTTAACAGTTGATTTTAAATTTTCTGTGGAAACTGAAAAAACTTGTATGCGCGGCTCACAATAGCTATGAATCTCGCTTAATTTTAAACAACGATAATTTCATCAATTGGTGAAATTGCGCTTTTATTTAAAATTCTAAGGAACACTCAAAACTATGAATACATACATGATGCCTTGGAAAAGTTGTAAGGAACAGTAAAATTAGAGATCTCACTATTGTAACATTGTAACTACCGGATACAAAGTACCCGTTACTCGTCCGGATCCGAAGTACCGGGTAGTCGACAATAAATATAGCCGGTACCAGGTATCTACACATTGATGGCTGGTAACTGAGTCTGGGGTCTGTGACCAACCAAACTAAAACTACCAATGTCATATCGTTAGCGGTAGATACCTACTTGTTTCCACGAAATATACTTCGTCTTTATCGGTGGAGTTTGGTTACATTCAGTATCAATAGTAATGATTGACAAGAATGGGTGCGCATATATAATTATAAATTATACATACATACATATACCCGAAACAAAACTGGATAATAAATACAAACGGAGCGCGCACAATTAGGAATGCAACCAAAATTTGCACGTCGTGTATGCAATATTTTATACAATAGGTATATGAAATATAAGTACACATTTTCTCGTTTATGAATATCGAATTGAATATGAATATTTTTTTAATTAATAAATTACGATAGTAAATACATAAAGAATAGTGTAGGTAGGAATATTGGCAACTATGTGACGAGATCGGTACTTTGTACCCGGTACAATGTAACGGGTACTTTTTTAAGAAATACCGTACCCTAAATACTCCGAAGGTATCGATTCTTGACGTCACTAAATAAAATAATATGGTTTACGTTAAAAAATAAATATATTATTAGTTTTATAGTAAGTTAGACCTTAGAAGCCTTGATTTTCAAGGTCGAAGGCTATATATATATATATTTTTCTATTTTTTAACTATACAGGTTAACTCAATAAGATGTGATGTATACCAATGACCTAATGGTCTCCTACATTTAATTTTTGACCTAGCTATCATTTTGTTTTCAGGAATAATAGAAAATATAATAATAACGGTTTTGTTAGTAACCAAAGAGCAAGATTTACAATAATTCTTATAAACATATTAATACCAGGTACTAAAAAGGTGAATTTCATACATACATTCTATAATTATCAAGTAAATTTTTAGTGTTCCGTGCGGAACACTTATAAGATCACTTCGGTGTTTGTCTGTCCGTCTGTCTATCCGCCTGTCTGTCACACCCGTTTTTCTCCGAATCTGTTTGATATAGGAAGTTGAAATTTGGCACTAATATGAGAAGTGATGGTCCTATCAGAACCGTTTAGTTTTGAAAGTTAAATTTTGACTTAAAGGGTTAGTTTGTGGGGGTGAAATCGGAAGTAAAACAGAATTTTTGCCAGGTCATCGAGTGAGGTGTCAAATGAAAGCTTGTGAAAACACGAGGTCAAAAATATATATAATGTAATACTTGCTAAGAATCGCTGCCCCCCCCCCCCTTAAATTTTGGAATATTCTCCACAGAATGTAGATTGAATGAAAATGATCACCTTTAATAATTTATCTGGTATATAAAAAACAAAAATCAGTTTTCAACAAAAATCGGGAACAAACTTTGTTGAAAACTCATTTGAGGTGTGTTTTGTGAAGTCATTGATTATTTTATACCTCCGTAACAAAAATTTTTATTTTAAAAGCAATCAACGTACGGAACACTAATTGTGCAAGTCCGACTTGCACTTGGCCGGTTATTTAAATTACAAATTTTCGTTCTTTTCCTAAAATTCCTTTAGATACTGAATACGACTATGTACTATATTAATTAATGTAACTTCTATAAGAAAATGAAGTGATCTTACATAAGGTCCCATCTAGAACCGAATCTCGGTTTACGATTTTTTTTTTTTTTTGCCTCCAGTAATTACTAGTTTACCCTCTATTTAATAAAAAGATAAGGCATTCAAAAAAGTCGTATACTCATAGTTAGCTCAATAACTTCATGAAGTATTTTTAATTTATACGATATTCATGAAGCTAAATTGTAACAGACTAAATAATATTGTAATTCGCATCCGATCTGTTTGAACATCCACTCGATATGGTGCGTAGAAAAAATATTTTAAAAGATTTTGTGTTCCATTCAAATTCACAGCACTTTATGCGATGCTGAGATAAAAGAATTTTGTTAAATCCCCTCAACTAATAAATAACAGCAAATGGCTTAAATCAAGGGTCTAATAAGCAAGTGGCAAATTTTTTAAAATTTGGGAATTTAACTTCAAAAATACGCTGTTGTCACTCTTGTTGGGCCTTTCCAAATCCAACTATTAAATGAGTCCTCTAGTTCTGTTCTTCTACCAGAAGGTAAGTACGTTCTTTTTATATTAACTGTCTTCTAGGTACGTCCATGAAAAATATGTTTTGGTATTTTTTGTACTTTATACATCTCAAAGTTTGAATATCATCTTATCAGATATTTAACATATATGCTTACTATTAGGTTTGAGGATGAATTTGTGTTTAATTGATTACTATTATACATAGAGTGGGTTTCTTAAGATGGGTTATTTTTAGCTATATTGTAGTATCAATTAATTGTATTACCCGTTTGCTTACTTACAACTCTCTATGCTGTCAATATTTGTTTTTAAAGTGAAAGAATTTACATGCTATATCGGGAACTATTATTTTCATCTCACAATAATGCAGGCGGTTTTTGAAATTAATTGTTTTCTTTTGGGAATGGACGCCATGCTGGCGTCCTTTTTAGTGTTCCGTACGAAACACTTATGGGATTACTTCGGTGTCCGTCTGTCCGCCTGTCTGTCTGTAATACCTGATTTTCCCCCCGAAACCATGTGACATAGAAAGTTGAAATTTGGCGTAAATGTAGGAATTGATGGCCCAATCAGTGCCGCGTAGTTCTGTAAGTTAAATTTTGACTTAAGGGGTTAGTTTTTTATTTACTAAGTCATCGAGTAGGGTGTCAAATGCAAGTTTGGAAAATCGCGAGTTCAAAAATATATATGATGTCATACTTGCACTCATTTTTCTTTGTACTGTTTTTAAAAAAATGGCCAAAAATCCCCCCCTATCTCGAAAAGTACTAATCAAAAAATTTTGAAAAAATTTTCGAGTGTTCTTTATGAAGTGTAGACTGAGCGAAAATTATCACGAGTGCATTTCGTTTGGTAATTTATCCGGTATTTAAAAAAACTATGTTCCTTGACAAATGGTGGAGGTTTTGTCAATATACTTTTCAGTACGCTCGCGTGTCGTTCCTGTACTAAGACAAAAGAATTTTATTTTATTTGTTTATAATTAAACAAATATTTAGGTAATAAATATTTGTTTTACCCTTTCATTGCTGGATTCTAGATTGAGCTAGATTGATTTATTGATTGTTAGGTAGCTAAGATGCTATAACTATTATACATTATTGATTAAGTAATAACTCGAAAATATATATTGGATGTTAATATATATATATGTATATATATATATATATATATATATATATATATATATATATGTATATATATATATATATATATATATATATATATATATATATATATATATATATATATATATATATATATATATATATATATATATATATATATATATATATATATATATATATATATATATATATGTCAGGGACCTAATTAATTTAACCTAGGTAAGGATTTTATTTTATTTGAAAAGCAATCACCGTACGGAACACTAACTGCCCAAGTCCGACTTGCACTTAGCCGTTTTTTTTTTTTTTAATTCATGATTATTAGAAACATTTGCATGGATACTCTTGTAGTTAGTTGCAATCCGGGATCGACAGGCATAGCATACTTTACTGAAGCCTGTATGTGTAGGTAGTATTATCGGCAATATCCGAATCTTTGTTAATCTCGAGTGATGCAGGACGATATTCGACGTTTATTGCAATACATCCAAGGATGATATTAACGTGAAACTAGTTGCTTAACATATTGATCTGAAGTATCGGATTAAAATGGCGGTCATTTCCGATATATTAGGCGTTCTATCAAAATTAGGATGCACCCTCGTCCATGCTCATTCTCCTTCACCTCCATGTTCTGAGTTGACTGCATTACGATGAAACTTAACATTTAAGGTTAAGATTATTCTTACTTATAAATGTACAAAACTATTTATTTTAAAATGGTTTATAGTAGTGTAGTCACACAGTAACTTTATGTTAGCACAAAAAAACAGTAAATATAAATAACACTTCCATATATCACTTAGGTGAGCAAGACAAAAGACGGTCGCTGAAGGCCGATTATACCACCTAGCCATCTTCCAACAGGTGGCGCTACATGATATGGTCTTCGGTTGCCGTCTGTGATTTCGATTACTTAAATGTATGGTAGATCAGTTTTAAGTTGGTTCTTTTCTGTGGTGACCTACATTTGTTGTACCACACCGGTGACATGATTTGTTTGCTGTTATAAAACAGGGTTTTTCTTGTATTAAAAAGGAAGGAAATTTCAGCATTTTTAGAAAGGGAAAAAAATTAGGTCAGCGAAAAATGTATTCTTAAAATGACAAAATGATGTATAAAGTTCAAAATTTACCAAAAACTCCTTTTATTTATTACATTCTTTACCGGATTCTTAAAGAAGTTATTTTAATATAAAATAACTATGAAAAGAAATGGAGCATTGCAAATGTTCTTAAATTATTACTTGTTAAAATTTCTACAAAACGCTAAATTAAAAATACAATTAGGGTTTTCATAGTACTAAAGTTGAATAAAATTAATATCGTTGGTGCACGAGAGCAAACGAGAGTTCGAGAAATCGCCTTGCATGGCATTTAACGAATTACTTTTGCGTAAAAAATTTTTAATCCGCGATAATTAAATCTATTGTCGAAGGAGTGGCTGCAGTGCCCACGTAGAGTGAGTTGGTTGTTGGATTCCTATTTGTATTGTGCAATGAAAGCTAACCATCGAGATAAAAATAGTTGGAGTCCGGTCATTTTTCCTGACGACATAATCACCATAGAAAACTTATTACTGATATAATATTAGAGAGATTTTGCAAAGCTTGATAGAGAGATTTTGCAACGCTCGTTTTGGTATGCCACTGCCTTTATCCTTATTTGAAGCATACACCCATCGTTTGGAGCTTAAGCAGTAGTAAAGGGAAGAAATTAAACACAAAAGACTCAGCTGTTATCGTTATTTGGAACATGCGCCCACCATTTGGAGCTTGTGCAGTATTGAAACAAAATAAGAGAAACCTTTATTAACGATAACGATTTCCTTTATGTCGAAACTTATCAGAGGTTATTTGAAGTTCGTTATTCTTATCGCTATTATGGTAGGGCCTGTTTTTTTTTCTACTTAGGTATACAAACCACTAAGAAAATACAGTCAAATTAAAATGATAATCTTTTATTGGAAATAACACTGGCAACAGTTAATTAGTGTTCAGATTATGTTGGGATTTTGCAGTCTTTGGCACAATCGCATTACAGTGTGTGTAGTGCTAATTTCAAATGAAATTTTATTTATAGTACTTTCGTATTACCTTGGAATTATTGAAGGAAGTGATAGAAATATGCTAGACCCAATTTTAATTTAGAAAGTTGTGTTGACCCATCAAATAGTAGTAACCGGTGTGCTTAACCATGAAATGAATGAAAAAAAATCCTCTAGGTTTATAGAAGATGAATACTAACCTAACCTTGCAATTCATTTGCCTTAATACTGCGCATGCTTGAGATAACGATAAAAATAAAGACACGTGAAAAATAAGCGTTGCAAAATCTCTCTGTGGCAAAGATTCCAAAATCTCAACATAATCTGAACACTAATTAACTGTTGTCAGTATTATTTGCAATAAAAGATTATCATTTCAATTTTATTCTATTTTCTTAGTGGTTTGTATACCTAAAGCCGCTCCCTGATTTGTCGGTGCGGTATCGTTTTTCTCAGTGTGCTCGGTACCGATTCTGTAACGAAAACATGCTGAACGCCTATATTTCAATGAAACCTACCTGACTTGCTCCGTGCCTGCTCATCCCGCGCAAGTCAGGCATTCTGAGAAAAACGATACCACACCGACAAATCAGGGAGCGGCCTTTGTAGGAAAAAAAAGCCCTACCATAATAGCGATAAGAATAACGAACTTGAAACAACCTCTCTTATAAGTTCCTAAATAAGGGAAATCGTTATCCTTAATAAAGGATTCTCTTATTTTGTTTCAATACTGCGCAAACTCCGAATGGTGGGCGTATGCTTCAGATAACGATAACAGCTGAGTCCTTATATTTAATTTCTCCCCTTTACTACTGCGCAAGCCCCAAACGGTGAGCGCATGCTTCAAATAAAAATAAAGACAGTGGCCTACCAAAATAAGTGTTGCAAAATCTCTCTACTGTAAGAGTACGATACAAAATGTAATTATATGTTTTGGAAAATTATATTTTTCGATTAAAGTCCTATCATTTATAGTTTAATGTCTATTAGATATAATTTAAGTTTTATCGGTAAGTTAACAAAAGGGAGAAAAGAAAAGAACGGTAAATTGGCAGTATGTTACCCGTAATTTTACAAATTTTTTATTCAGTTTTATTTTCGTGGTAATTTAAGTGTAATCCGAAGATTTATGGTAATGCATTGTTAGTATGAGATGAACGTGTCGGCCTGCTTCTATTTTATCAAGTTTTTGTTTTTTATCAGAATGCTGTGTAACAGATCACTAGTAATAAATTATCAGTTTTAATAACAGTAATATCTTAATGAAAAATCATGATTATTTGGGGTTAGACTCTCTCAATTTGAAGCAATTTTTACACACTGAATTCAATGTTCCAACCTTGAAATATAAAGGACCCTGAAGATACCTCGTGCAATCGTAGACGAAATGTCTAATCCCGAGAACTACGATTTTATGAATCTAACCAAGAGCGTGTCAGTAATATATAAAAACATAAAAAATACGATTCAGAAACAAGAAGTGAAAATACAATCATAAAACACTAAATCCATCATTTTTTTTTTCAATATTAAACTCTGGATAATTTTGAAAATTTTATCGGTAATTTACTGGAATAATAATAATAATTTTAGCAGTAAAATTAGTGTCTTAAAACTTAAAAAAGATACGATGCTGGTAAATTACCGGTCAAATTGAAGTCGAAATGAATGGTAAAATTTAATTATGCGATTTTACATTTGAAGAGTGTATTTTCACTTATCTTTTTTCTTAAGTAGCTTTCTGTTTTCAAATATTATTCCTCTCTGTCACAGTTTCGCGGCTATATGGTACCTAAGACCATATTGCCAAATTTTAAAATTGCAATGTGAATTAGTGGATAAATTTAAATCATCTCATCATCAGATTACTTTTAAAATACCATAAAAAAATGAATTTGGAATGGATTGCTAAAATTAACGTTAATTTGCCTTTTTTCTCGTCTTTGGTAATTTACTGATAAAATTTGAATCTTACCGTAAATTTTAAAATCCTAAGAAAGAGTTGTTAAAAGGATTTTAGATTTGACATGTTATAAAATATACTCGTATAATTGTGCGGCGGTGCCCACTAAACCCTTGAAAATTGATATAATTTTTAAGAGTATCTTACTATTTTAAATAATAAATAATAATAAATAAATTTTAACTTTCTATGTACGATACGGCCTTGATTAGTTACTTAAATCTTGGGATTTACATGGACGAAGTTCCAGAAAAAAATTGCATTTATAATCGGAATACCAAAGTAAATTACAATAACTATAGCCATATAATATAAAATAGAGCAGGTCTAACGAATTACATAAAGGTCGTAGTGAGGCAAAATTTTTTCTTTAGTAATTTGTTATGACAACAGATTATTTTTTTGACAACTGTGCTTCTGTTATTCCTAAAAGTCAAAAGTGGTGAGGCCACTGGATATAGAAAGTTAAATTTAAATTTTGGTAATATTAAATTTTAAGAACGGCGTTAAATTTTCAAAGTCATTTTTTTTACATTTTTCACAAAGTTACATTGACAAAAAAGCAATTCAAGAATATTTCAAATTTGTTCAGTGAGAAATGTTACACTAATGCGTGCAACACACCACATGTATTATTTCGCGATTTAAAATATATATGATTCTTAGAATAATTTATTTTTAGAAATAAAATAAATTCTAAGACAGTCTATGTGTGCAGTAAATTACTAATGCAACGGACTCCAAAATCGCCGTGGTCTATAATTCCTTTTTAAAAATATCTACAAAATATTCTCCATCTATTCTAACTTCGATGGTTACCTGTTGCTCACCGTTGATCGTAGGAATGCCCTCCCCCTCTCGCTCTTCGATCCGCACTCATGTCCACACAGGTACTGCAATGGTACAATGGTACCGCTCGTTGGTCGTTCGATATACCAGCTATAATACTTCGTTACGTTACGTATGTTCGATTTTTATTGGTATTTATTCGGGTTTATTACGACAATTTACTGTTTTTAGTGCGGAAAATAGTTATTTTTCGTATAGTTCTGGTATTTGTTACGTTATTGTTTAGTGATTTTATCTAGTGCCAGGTAAAAATTAATGGTTTAGTGACGGTTTTGTGCTAAATTAAAGAAGATTTTTGTTGTATGTGGTGTATGATGGTACTCTCTCTTAATGGTCCATTAGCGAATGAAAATTGTAAGACTTGTATTTGTAGTAAAATATAGTTTTATCTTTACGATTACTTTGTTTCGAATCTCATATGAGAGGTTAACAAACCAATAAAATAGATATCTTTAATAAAAAAAATTGGAAAGAAATTATAAGAATAACAACTTTAAGTACTGGCTTTTATTTTCAGAAATATAGTAAGAACTAATTTAGGAAACAATAAACTAACCGCTTATCGTTAAAAGTATTATAGCTTTTTCAGGCGAGTATAAATTTGGGTATAAGGCGAGGAATTTATTAAACAAATCCACTTTCACCAATTCAAGTGCACCTTATTTTAATATCCAATTCAGGTAACTGTAAAATTGTGTTCTTAGTGGATATTTCGATTAATAGACTCCAACAAAAGAAAAAAAATTAGTTACACCATAAATAGACAAATTAGTTTGGGTTAATTCTTTAGTTTATGCTTATGCTAATCAGTTAATTAATTAATTGTTTAAGAAAGACTGGCCAAGGTTATTTTTTTACTATTTAATAAACTATTTATTTATTTATTATATTATTTATTAAAGATTCTAAACATTTATGATAGTTTTAAGAGTATAGCCTTTAATTTTGACTAGATTGCGGACAAATAAAAATATTTTTTTATATCCTTTTATTTAAAAGACCACATCAATTACCTTGAAAATTTTCAAATCACCATAAAAAATCGGTACGACAGGTTCAAAGTTCGTCAGTATTTTTCAGAAATGGCTTAGTATTTTGTCGATGCCTTGTCGATGCCTTGTCGATTACTACCTGCGTCCTGCACGTTATTATTTATTTTATGCCAGCAGTCGCTTAAGCAAGGATGTTCAGGGTGAACAAATGCTCTCCCTGCCCCAATAGGTCTAGATTAAAACTCCCCTTTCCTATATTATATCTCATTAGTATTTTTTTTTCCTAAAAATATTCATTTGGGATCCACCTGCTTGGACAGAGTCGGAGGAGCCTCGAGAACCTGACAACGCCAGTGTAGGCCAGCTATTTTATATTAGCAAGAAGTAAGGAAGTATTCCGTATTGCCAGTTTATCGCCTGCAGTGTGTTAATCTACTGACAGTGTTCTGCCAAGTACTGGCTATTTCCTGCTAGGTCATGCTGATTAATGTTTTGTTTTTAACCTCATGCAATCAACCGTTTGTCAGATATATGTCTATTAATTAACGACTAAGTCCATTAAATATGTCTCGTAATCCATTGGTACTGTATCCACTAGTTGGTAACGTATTTAGAAGATGACAAATGTGCATCACTGGTTGAGAACAATTGCGATTTTTGTGTTGAATTATAATTCAACTAGAACATTTATTGCTTTTTAATGAAAAGTATATTAAATAATCATCATCATCATCATCATCAGTTTATACTGTCCACTGCTGGACAAAAGCCTTCTTCAAGTTTTGTCACTTTTTTCTGTTCTGGGCCGACCAATTTCCAGCCACTCTTTTCAAATCATCAGTCCACCGACTTGGTGGTCTACCTCTACTCCTTTCGAATCTTGGTCGCCATTCTATAATCTTCTTTGTCCATCGTCCATCCTTAAACCTAGCAAGGTGCCCAGCTCAGTTCCATTTAAGATGTATAATGAATTTGCCTGCGTCTTGTACCCCCATTCTCTTCCTGATAATGTGATTTGGGATATTATTTCTAAGAGTAACGCCTAATATTGACCTCTCCATTTTTCGTTGTATGACACATGTTTTATTGATGTCTTTCGTCGTCATTGTGGGAGTATCGGCTCCGTACGTGAGAACGGGGAGTACGCATCTGTCAAATACTTTTCTTTTTAAACACACGGGAACGTTAAATTTGAATATATAGTCAATCATCGCTCCTGATAAAGCGAAACGCGCGTCGAGTGCAAAAATAAAGTGTTTGGTGTAGAGGTGATATATACTGAGTAGTTGAATATATAGGACAGTTTGCCATATGCAGCCCAGGAGAGACCTATTCACCACTGAATTTCATGTGTTTGGTTATCTAGTCCTATGATGATTTCATGTTTAGTATTTATATTGGTGTACTTGCTCGATCTCTACGTTATTTAGTTTTATAGTGTCGCTTAATACAAGATTTGTCATAAACTGGGTCTTGGTAGATTGATTTTTAAACCAACGTTTCCTGAAGCATGTGTAAACTAGTTTGTGCTTTTTGCATTTTGTCTGTTATTAAGACAATTTCGTCGGCGAAACAGAGGTGATTAAACTTTTCACCGTCAATGTTAAGTCCCATTCTTTCCCAGTTTATTAATTGTAGAATACTTTGTAGAAGTGTTACGAAAAGTTTGGGAGAGAGCGTATCACCCTGCCGCACTCCTCTTTCGATTCGAAATTTACTGGTGGATTGGTTAGTTTATGTTTTAATGTGAGCGGAGGCATTTTTATATACGCATTTAATTACATTGACATATCGATGATCAAAACGATACTCACTAAGCGCTTCCAAAAGCTTACTTACAGAATCAAAAGCCTTTTCGAAATGCACAGATATGAGCACTGGGCTTATTATATTCTATATATTTTTAAATGAGGATTTTCACTGTAAGAAGATGGTCGTTTGTTTCATACCCCGAGCGAAAACCTGTCTGTTCTTTTGAAAGGAAAACTCAAATTTATTTGCTAGACGTTTGGTAAGTATTTTCGTGAATAATTTGTAAACATGACTCGGAAGACTAAAGTATTTCCTTTTTATGCAAGATGACGATAGTTGCATTATTCCATTTCGATGGAGTTATTCCTTCCAGGAGGCATTTATTGAATAACATTTTAAGCAATTTGATAATTTGTTGTCCTTGTTTAATTGCCTCTACTGCAATATATAATAAATAACAGTGGATGTTTAATATGTTTTATTCAGCAGGGAAATTACTTCAATTATTGTTTGAACCTACTTTATTTGTTTATTAGAGGCAGGTGCGGATTTGATGGAGGGACGAAGACGGTATCTCGTAATTTTTTTTTTTATGAGTATAGCACACATGCTAAAGGGAATTCACTTAAGTCCTACAGGTGCGACGCGTATGCAAAAAAAGTGATTCACATTGGCCTTGAATCGCTGTAAATTGTATTCGGTAGGAAATACAGTCCTGTGCACATCATTCCGAAGGGATGAGTTTCTCCATATACGAGGCTGGTTTGAAAAGTCCGTGCAAAAATAAAAACTACTTATGTGTTTGGGGTAAACCTTTTTTATTTTTCGACATAGTCTCCTTTTAGGCTTATACACTTCGTCCAACGATGTTCTAGTTTGTTGATCCCTTCCGAATAATAGGATTTGTCCAAGTCTGCAAAATATCCATTAGTGTCTGCAATCACCTCCTCGTTTGAATAAAATCTTTGTCCCGCCAGCCATTTCTTCAAATTGGGGAACAAATAGTAGTCCGAGGGAGCCAAGTCTGGAGAATAGGGGGGATGTGAAACGAGTTGGAATCCTATTTCCATTAATTTTGCGAGCACAACTGCTGAGGTGTGTGCTGGTGCGTTGTCGTGATGGAAAAGGACTTTCTTGTGGGCCAATCGTGGGCGTTTTTCTTGCAGCTCGGTTTTCAAATGGTCCAATAACGATGAATAATATTCACCTGTAATAGTTTTACCCTTTTCCAGATAGTCGATGAGGAATATCCCTTGCGAATCCCAAAAGACAGTCGCCATAACCTTTTCGGCCGAAGGAACGGTCTTCGCCTTTTTTGGTGCAGACTCCTCCTTGGTAACCCATTGTTTAGATTCTTGTTTGGTCTCAGGAGTATAGTAATGTATCCATGTTTTATCCACAGTGACGAAACGACGCTTAAAGTCCTCCGGATTCTTCTGGAACAGCTGCAAACCATCCTTGCAACACTTCACACGATTCCATTTTTGGTCAAGCGTGAGCAATCGCGGCACCCATCTTGCGGATAGCTTTCTCATGTCCAAATGTTTATGCAAAATATTATGTACCCGTTCAGTCGAGATGCCCATAGCACTAGCAATCTCACGCACCTTAACTCCTCTGTCATCCATGACCATATCATGGATTTGATCAATGATTTCTGGAGTCGTAACCTCCACAGGCCGGCCAGAACGTTCAGCGTCACTTTTGCCCATATGGCCAGTCCGAAAATTTTGAAACCACTTATAAACTGTTTATCAAGCTTCTCTTTAGTCTCCTGAGGTGTTTTGCCTTTCATAAAGTAATGTTTAATCACCACACACGAAATTCTTTCGTCCATTTCTTGAAAATCACTCGACTTCCTTGATTCACACGAATGCCAAACACAAAGAAATAGACCAATATGGCTGAAACTTGGTGTGCGTTCATTCAAGAGATGCTACTAACTAAACATGACCTCGATACGCGCCGGTGGTGCCATCTCTCGGACTTTGCACGGACTTTTCAAACCAGCCCCGTAGAAGACTGCTTGAAAAGGGTTATATGAACTGAACCGAATGTTATACGGATGTGAAGTATTAGCGCTACATATATTTCTCTCATGGGAGGAATTAAGCGGGCTACATCCATTGAACACTTTCCATAAAAATACTTGTAAAATAAACTCAAGTTGCCAATCGTTCTTTGATGTTCCAAGGAAACAAGGTTGCTGGTGAGTTCTGGATCTCCAGTCAGGCGAGCAGCTCTCTTCTGAATTGAATCCAACAAATGCAGTGTATGTTTGGGAGCAGAGCCCTAAATATGGGAGCAGTATTTCATCATTGGACGAATTTGAGCTTTGTACACAATTAACAGTTGTTGTGGAGTGTAAAGCTTCTTAGTTCTAAATAATACTTTCAGCTTTTGAAACACTCCCCTTGCTATGCTTTCAAAATGTTGGTGCCACTTCCAAATTAACGCCCAGCAAATTAAGTGACGATGCTAGAGGAGGATGGAGTGCCCTGACATAGCTGTGTCGGGTTGAGCTACGTTAACTTTTTAGAAAAAACCGTCTAGGTTTTTGTAGCGTTAAATTCTACTTGGTAGATAGAATTTCTTCCCGTTCTTTGTTAAGTTGAACGACTTTGTGTTGTTGAGTACCCGATGTTCGAGCGTTTAAAGTGAATGAAGAAATAAGAGTACTGTCATCTGCAAAGCTGTAGATTTGATTCCTGGTCCTCTCGAGCAGATCGTTAATATAAATAAAAAAGATAATAGGAGACAGTATGGAGCCTTGGGGCACACCGGCTTTGATAGTAAAAGTGTTAGAAAGAAATCCGTCGACTGCCACTCGTAAAAATTATTTTATTTTTTAACATAGTCTCCTTTTAGCTTGGTACACTTAGTTCAACGTTTTTCTATCTTTTGTATCCCATCTAAAAATACGATTTCTCTAACCCTTCAAAATAGGCTTTTGTTTCAGCAATCACTTCATCGTTTGAGCCAAAGTTTTTTCCGCCGAGCCATTTTTTCATATTCGGAAACAGGAAATAATCGCTGGGGGTTAAATCTAATGAATATGATGGATGCGGAAGCAATTTGTATCCTAACTCATGGCATTTTGCCATGGCGATGACATAAGTGTGCACGCCAAAAGCGGACGTTCTTCTTCGACAGTATGAAACGATTCAATAAGTTGACATAATATTAATTGTTTTGCCCTTTTCAAGGTAACCGATGTGGATTATGCCACGTGCATCCCAAAACACTGTGTCCATGACTTTGTTGGCCGATAAAGTCGCCAGGCCTTCTTTGGCATTGATTCGCCACGAAAAACCCACTGTTTCGGTTATTCTTTGGTCTCTGGTGTGCTGTGATGGATCCATGTTTCGTCAACAGTTATGAATCGAGCCCATAAATCATTCCGATTGCACTTTAACGTTGCCAAACATGCTTTTGAAGTTGACACACGTGCGTGCTTATTGTTAATTGTGAGGAATCACGGCATCCATCTTGCGGAAAGCTTTATCATATCCAAATGAGTTGTTAAAATGTTCGATTGTGATGTCCGCAGTCTCAGCAATCTCACGCACTTTCACTCTCCGATCATTTATCATTATTTCGTGGATTTTTTCAGTCATTTCTAATGTGGTGACCTCATTTGGACGACCTGGATGTTCCTCATCAAAATGCTTGTACGGCCGCGTTTGAATTCTGCGGTCCAATATTTTATCTCATCTCATCGTTTTTTTTTCAAAATCAAATATTTTATCACTGCTCGATATTCAATTTTTTCTATTATTGCAAAATCACAAAAGTTGTTCTATTTAAATGGCTGCCACTCACAAACTAAATCACGCAGCGACAGGATTCTTGTGAAAGGTTATGTTTACGAAAAATATAATCTTTTAAATAATAGTAGCGACATCTCGGGCCGAGGTCAGGTACTTATCATACAACGCTCGTATACCTTCTCCGAAGATAATATCGGACAATCTTGACTGCACCATCGGAATAGTTGGCGGTTTTTTTCCTTGGAAATATATATGGAAATAGTATTATCTGGCCGGGTGAGTGGTGGTGATAATGAAAAAAAATGCTCCAAAAAATGGCAAAAATGGAAGTATGTACTTTAGATCTTCATTAATGGTATTCTTGTACTGCAGAATAATTTATTTCTGGTACCTTGAACTTTCTAACATATAAATTCCCATTAAATAAAATATTTTGCTAAATGGTAAAGACGCCTTCGAAATATTCCTTTCCCCGAGGCAAATTCCTAAATTCGTCCCCGATTTTGTGTGTTTAAAATCCATGTGTTACATACCTGAACTAATTTTATTTAAAGTTGAATAATATTAACAATGCATTAATAATTATAATTGTTTTTTTTTACTAGTTTTAAAGGTCGTCAACATTTAAACTAAACTTTCTTTCAAGACAAGGTTACCTTTACCGGATACTGTATTGAAATAAAAAAAAAATATGTCACAGCATATCAAGGATATTTTTCGCACTGCACACACTCTTAGCACATTTCCTTCTATTACGTAATGCTATTAATGCATTTTAAACCGAGTTGCATTGTTGTCTTTTGAATCGTGGTAATTGAACGTCCTCGGAGCTACACACGTACTGGGCTACCGGAAAACAGATTGTAACTTATTTAGAGGAAACTTGGTATTATTATAATACAAGATCTTATTTTTGGTTTTGTAAAAAAATCACCCTCCGAGATTCTTGCTTTCTTTTACGATTCGGGATTACAAAAAACACAGTGTCCACCGGTCCGTCGCACAGTGGGCCAAGAATCTAATTTTTCATTCAAAATTGTCTAGAGCCCTCAATTATTAACGAAATCAGACAATTTTTTTTAGATACTCGTAAGCGAATTCCGGACAAACGTAAAGAAGCCGATTTGCAAAATATAACCTCAAAATTTTTTAAAATTGCAAAATACTGCACGCAACCGGGATGTGAAATTTCGAAGTTCATATGATTTCAAGTTTACGCGTTCAAAACTGGTTCATCGGGGGTTCTGGGGTCGATAAATCTATTTTCGGGGTATTTTGACCATCTGCACCTTTTTAAGGGGTGAAAATGGGTGTTGGAGGGGAAGAAATTACGATATTTACCTAAATTAGAGTTTCGCGTTCAAAACTGATTCCTTGGGGGTTTTTTGGATCGCTGAATCAATTTTCTGGGTCATTGTGATCATGTACACTTTTTTGAGTGGTGAAAATGAGGGTTAGTTCAGGTCAATTATACGGCCATATATTCTAAACTTGTATCTAACAAAAAATGTTATTTCAAGGAAAGCTTAAAAAATGTGTCTTATTTTTCGGTATGTTACCTGTATATTAAATGTTATGAAAATTAGTGTCCTCCAAATCGATCTCTTGGTTAGTTAAAATATTCTATTTTCTAAATAGCCCCCCCCCCCCCGCATCTTTGTGCTCCATATTCCAAGTTAAAACTCACGGGGTAATCCTTTAAGAAATACTTTATATTTCCATAAATAATGCACTGAATAACGTTACCTGAAGGGAGAAGGAACTGTTAAGCCTCGGACAATATTCGTCGCCATCGTCTTAAAGGAGGTCGTCACTCTTGCAGCGATTTTTGTGTGCACTAAATCATCGGTCATGGACACGGATGGCGTGGATGTCGGCATGGTTCTCATTAGTCTAAAAAGCACCGGCTGGCGAGTTTCTGTATTCCCCCAGCCTCGTTTGCACCGCAGTCCTCTCGATACTTGGCCACTAGATCACTGAGCCGTAACTAACGACCTGACCACCGATTAAATGCCCATCGGCCCCCCACAACGCAGCGCAGTAATCAAAATGTCGCAGTCAACTCTCTAACGATGGCATAGACAGGTGTATTTTTAATCTAGGGTAATATCTAATATTTAATACAGGAAGCCAAGATGAGTGGTTTCCCAACAATCCTTGGCGCCCTGAATTCATCAGTTAACTTTTCCTTCTGTTGAAGAGAACCATTTCTGTCTTGTCAAGGTCAACAGTTCTCAACACACTAATTCTCTACGATACGGCATGCACTCAGCATTCTGTTGCTGTTTCCCATTACAAGAATGAGCCTGTCATCTGCTTGCGTCTGGAAGTAGAAGCCGAATTCGGCTAGTCTTATCTTTAGTCCGTTTATCACTAGATATCACAGACGCATATATATATATATATATATATATATATATATATATATATATATATATATATATATATATATATATATATATATATATATATATCTAAAGTGTATTCTAGAAATACCAAAATCTAAAAACAAATTATTAGTTAAATTTTTAATTTTGGGAGACGGAAAATGAAATAAATTTTTTTCTGTATTCGTTTGTAAAATAAAACTATATTATTTTTTTGAATATTTAGTTCGATAAGAGAGAGATAGATCATACTTACATGCATCAAATTTCAACTAATTCATAATTATTCCAAAACATATAAATCTTCGATTGAAGGAAGCCCCTGGCACGTCAATATCATGGCGAACACTGGATCTAACATATCAGTGATGGGCGAGTCCACGCGGCTCGTACCGGCCAACACACCAGCCATTTTTGAGATAATCACTAACACAAATATAGCACCGGACGATCTATTGGTTCATGTGATAGCACCCAGTAAACGGACTGTACCTGCAAGAGTATTGCCCGGAAATAGAACAGGTAAGTAAAATTTTAATGTTAATACATTGGTTAATTCAGAAACAACATACCAGTCATATTGGGATTCTATCATCTGGAAATCCTGAAGCAAGTATAAAATAAATAAAAAATGTATATAGATAGTCTCAAATGTATTGCCTACACCAAGTCTTATTTATCTTAACACATGATAAATCATCTAATGGGCCCCCAAAATTGGTTGAAGTTACGAGTACTTTTTCTTCGATTAAAAGTATGCGTTTTTTACAATTTTTGTTGTCTTATGTGCATTAAAAAGTAATTGTCGTATGTGCATTAAAAAGTAAAGTCACAAAAAATATATATACATAAAAAAATTACTTTGTTTTTGTTTGTTAAAGTATGAAGGCAGTTTGCCTCTTAGCCGTTGCTAAAATATTACTTTTTCATGTATTTTATGAAGTTATTATTCGCTGTGGTAACGTAGCTTGAAGAAAACAGCGCGCGCGGAGGTGGGTGTTCCTTCAAATTTTGAATCACATATATGCATCGCACTGATCGGACTTTCTATTAAATAATGATGCCTTGCACGCGCATTTATTTAGTTGTCAATACTTAATATTTGATATATTTTTAATAAATAATTCAAAATATCGTTTTTATTAATTATACGTAATTTTTATTGTATATCATGTGAAAGTATTAAGGTTATTATAAATAACACGTGATTGCGTGTGGTGGGAAGCAAGCGAGAAGCTACGTTGCCATATTCAGTATACCCTGAAAACCAAATTATTTTGCGTCTTTCTCTAACATAATGCTCTTTCTGTCTTCTCATAAGAAACAGCTTAATACTCGTACGTTAACAGCTGAATATTTCTGTATCTTATTGGGTTACATTATAATCATGTATAGCCATATATTGTACTTAAGCCGGTCCTAGAGAAACTTATTAAATGGCGAATCATACTCAAAGGCTTTAAAGGGAAATGTTTTAACAGTACCGAGAATTTGTCAGAGCAGTGCAGCTAAAATGTTGAAATTGTACAAGGCCATAATTAAAAACTTCAAGAAGCCCTGTTCTTTGTTTAAATTCTGGTAGAAGAGATTTGATAAAGTGACTTACTTTAATAGAGAAAGTAAGCATTAAGGGTTTCAGTACATACGAACTAAATATACAAAACTTACATGTTGTTTCTGAAAACACCTATTTAAATTTTAATTGGAAGTGGGATATTTATTGTTAAATAAAAAATGATAGTTAACATTTTTTAGAGTAAAAAATCTCTACTACCGTTTAAATGTTTTTTTTTTTTTGTGCGAAAGCATAAACGTTGTTTCTACTTCTTTGTTCTTCTTTCTTACATTTGGTCAATGAGGTTCCATGTTTGGCTAACGGGCCCAAGCCAAGTCAGCATAAACGCTATTACCATTGTGTGTTAAGAAATGACTTGACAATGTTACATGTTTTCAAAATCACTGACTTCTGAATGTTTTTGTGTATATTTGTGTTGAATCCTAATTGTACTAAGTGTAGTATGAATGTTGTTAGTGTAAGGCCTGTGGCTGATATAACGAGGGGGACAATGGTGACTTTTTCTTGTTTCCATAGCCTTTTTATTTCTGTTGCAAGGTCTGTGTATTTGGAGATTTTTTTCTGTGTTTTTCATTTTGATGTTTGTGTCGTTGGGGATAGCTATGTCAATCAGATAGGTGACTTTTTCTTTTTTATATTGAAAAATAATATCGGGTCTATTAGTGTGCAGTGTTTTATCTGTATGGATACTGATGTCCCAGTAGAGCTTGTTATTATATTATTATTATTAATATTTGGTATGTTTGTTCTTCTTTCTCACATTGACGAGGGGGGACAATGATGACTTTTTCTTGTTTCCATAGCCTTTTTTACATGGCTTGGTTTTGCTCTGGTGGTTATGTTTGTCCCGCATTTGTGTCGGTTGTGTTTAAGATTGATTTCGGTGAGTCCAGGCGGCAAGTAATTTTTTTCTTAGTGATTTCTTTGTCAGGTTTTGTGATTTTGTTATCGCAACGCATAACGTGCTCGTTGATTTCTGTGGTGCAATTCATGCGTTGCTTTGATTTTCTCGCCTTGGTGGGTGTTGGCTTACTCACTGGCACAACACTTTTGGCAGGTCCATTTTCTTTTACCCGGTCTTCATAGTTCTGGTCGAGCTGCCATTCCGCGTCCTCGACCATCAGGTCGCTCGCTCGATGCTTTTTTTATTGGTTTACTGTTGTTTGGGGCATTTTCAGTGTTCAGTGGTGTCAGAAGCTCAAAGTGTTCCGACATTTGGTTGCCTGTTAGTAGAAGGTAAATAGTAGGTGTGTTTTTTTGTGCTTATTATTGTTGGTGTGTCTTTAAAAGTTATTATTGTTCTTCCTTATTTTGAGAAGATATCAGCACACACAGCACACACAGCACAACATGACTCAGGTACCTCAGGATCGTCAATGCCCGTACTAGGAGAATCCTGGGATTCCCCTAGCCCCCGAGAGATTATTATTATTATTATTTTTATATGTTAATCTTTCTTACATTTGGTCAATGTGGTTCCATGTTTGGCTGACGGGCCTAAGCCAAGTCAGTACAAACGCTATTACCATTGTGTATTAAGGAATGACCTGACAATGTTACATGTTTTCAAAATCACTGATTTCTGAATTTACTTACTTTACATACTAAGTGTGGTGTGAATGTTGTTGGTGTAAGGCCTGTGGCTGATTTGATGAGGGGGATTTTTTTTTGCTTCCATAGCCTTTTTATTTGCAATTGCAAGGTGTTTGGTATTTGGAGATTTTTTCTGTATATTTCGTTCGGATGTTTGTATCGTTGAGAACAGTTATGATAGATAGGTGACTTTTCCTTTTTTGTATTGAATTGTTTTTACTGTTGTTATTATTATGATTTGATAACCCTGCTTTTTCACTTCCTCTACAAGACACATTAGATTTGTTTAGAAATCAGAAGAATTGAGCACTGAAGGATCCTTTCGATGCTATTGAGCCCCAGGTGGCGTTGTGTGTTTCTCACGAATTTTCAGGCGAATCGTGCCACGATTAACATTGGGATGCTGTCCATTTCCCATCGTCCCTCCTGTTTGTGCTTCCAATGTATTTTTCCAATAGGTTATTATTATTTGGGATGGCGTCGTCGATTAATGTTATGTACCTAACTACTATGCAATATCCAATCTGTTGTGAGTGACTGACCTAGTAACACAGCTAGACCCCATTAATAGTTGTTTTTACAAATTGGCTTTGGAGAGTATTTTTTTATTGGTTAAGTAAAACATTCTTAAATAGAATAGCCAAGTTTTGGTGAGTACAACTAAACCTCTTAAGTCGGTCATTGTGAATCTGGTAAGGACCTGGAACTTGCCAGTTTTGAAATCAATTCACCTATTTTACAGATCCCTTGTTGAATGGTTTTTTTTGGCTGTAATCTTAACATTTTTAATGTTTTTCGTCCAGTTGGCACTCATATTACAGAGAGCGGCTATAACTTGTATGATTGACTCGCATCAAGTACAGAATTTAAGTTCCGATTGAAAACCTTCTGTTCATCGAGGTATTGCTGGGGTATCTTGTTCACAGGGTCTTGTTATGAGTGGCCTTGAACACGGTTCATTACTTCTTTCAACCGTCTTTGCAGTATCTTGCTTTTGACTTCTTAGATATATTCAATTAATTACCGTATATCTTTCCATAAAGATGTTTTTACTTTGTGCTTAGACGTTTTCATTACTCTAGATATCGCAGTTATACGAGGCTGGTTTGAAAAGTCCGTGCAAAGTCCGAGAGATGGCACCACCCGCGCGTATCGAGGTCATGTTTAATTAGTAGCATCTCTTGAATGAATGCACACCAAGTTTCAGCCATATTGGTCTATTCCTTTGTGTTTGGCATTCGTGTGAATCAAGGAAGTCGAGTGATTTTCAAGAAATGGACGAAAAAGAATTTCGTGTGGTGATTAAACATTACTTTATGAAAGGCAAAACGCCTCAGGAGACTAAAAAGAAGCTTAATAAATATTATGATGACTCTGCACCTTCGATTAGAACAGTTTATAAGTGGTTTCAAAATTTTCGGACTGGCCATATGGGCACAAGTGACGCTGAACGTTCTGGACGGCCTGTGGAGGTTACGACTCCAGAAATCATTGATCAAATCCATGATATGGTGATGGATTACAGAAGAGTTAAGGTGCGTGAGATTGCTAGTGCTGTGGGCATCTCGACTGAACGGGTACATCATATTTTGCTTCATAAACATTTGGACATGAGAAAGCTATCCGCAAGATGGGTGCCGCGATTGCTCACGCTTGACCAAAAACGGAATCGTGTGAAGTGTTGCAAGGATGGTTTGCAGCTGTTCCAGAAGAATCCGGAGGACTTTAAGCGTCGTTTCGTCACTGTGGATGAAACATGGATACATTACTATACTCCTGAGACCAAACAACAATCTAAACAATGGGTTACCAAGGGGGAATCTGCACCAAAAAAGGCGAAGACCGTTCCTTCGGCCGGAAAGGTTATGGCGACTGTCTTTTGGGATTCGCAAGGGATAATCCTCATCGACTATCTGGAAAAGGGTAAAAACTATTACAGGTGAATATTATTCATCGTTATTGGACCGTTTGAAAACCGAGCTGCAAGAAAAACGCCCGCGATTGGCCCACAAGAAAGTCCTTTTCCATCACGACAACGCACCAGCACACACCTCAGCAGTTGTGGTCGCAAAATTAATGGAAATAGGATTCCAACTCGTTTCACATCCCCCCTATTCTCCAGACTTGGCTCCCTCGGACTACTATTTGTTCCCCAATTTGAAGAAATGGCTGGCGGGACAAAGATTTTATTCAAACGAGGAGGTGATTGCAGACATTAATGGATCTTTTGCAGACTTGGACAAATCCTATTATTCGGAAGGGATCAACAAACTAGAACATCGTTGGACGAAGTGTATAAGCCTAAAAGGAGACTATGTCGAAAAATAAGAAAGGTTTACCCCAAACACATAAGTAGTTTTTATTTTTTGCACGGACTTTTCAAACCAGCCTCGTAGTTATAGTCTATTTTATTATCGAGACATCATAAAATTGAATGTAGATTCTAATTTCCTTACGATCAGGTAGTTTCCTCTTTATTTTTAAGGGGAAATCTTAGTTCAAAGAATTTAGAATCGGTGCTTCTTCTGGTTATATGATGAGCCCCGTTTCCTTTTATATTTTAGAATTTTTTTTTATGCAAGGATAATGATTACGAAGGTGATTTTTTTTTATTGTTCACCTCCCCGCCTGAGTAAGGATTTTACCCTTTTTAGTGTTCCGTACGGAACACTTATAAGATCATTTCGGTGTCTGCCTGTCCATCTGTCTCTCTGTCTGCCCGTCTGTCTGTCACACCCGATTTTCTCCGAAACTATTTGACGTAAAAAGTTGAAGTTTGGTATTAATATAGAAATTGATGGCCTCATCAAAGCCATGTAGTTTTGAAAGTTAAATTTTGACTTAAGGAGTTAGTTTGGAGGGGTGAAATCGGAAGTGAAAATTTTTTACTAGGTCATCGAGTGGAGTGTCAAATGAAAGCTTGTAAAAACAGAGTTCAAAAATATATATAATATCTTATATGCGCACACTTTTCTTTGTATTATTTTGAAAAAGTCGCGAAAAATCGCTGTCCTCTATCTCGAAAAGTACTGTTTCAAAAATTTTGAAAAAATTCTGGAATATTCTTCACGGAGTGTAGATTGAACAAAAATTATCAGGCGTGCATTACCTTTAATAATTTATCTGGTATATAAAAGAAAAACAAAAATTTCAAGGTCACCAGTTTTCAGTAAAAATAGTATACAAACTTTGTTGAAAACTCATTTGGGGTGTGTTTTGTGAAGTCACTGATCCTTTTATATCTCAGTAACAAAAATTTTT
The DNA here is from genome assembly GCA_019049505.1 of Pachyrhynchus sulphureomaculatus. Lineage (NCBI taxonomy): Eukaryota > Metazoa > Arthropoda > Insecta > Coleoptera > Curculionidae > Pachyrhynchus > Pachyrhynchus sulphureomaculatus. The sequence goes on along the minus strand of CM032447.1, from coordinate 64,519,325 downwards.
ATTTCAGAAGCAATCAACGTACAGAACACTAATTGCGCAAATTCAACTTGTACTTGACCGGTTATTTATTTATTTTATATCTTATAAGGTATCGGCGAGGATGTCGTAATACCCGTCAACGTTGTCCAAGTGCCGAAACATATATTTTTGTATTTCACAGCAGTAGTGTTGCCACGGAGGTTATTGCATTTCTGCAAACAACTACTACCTATGTACGTGGCCAGTCCAAATATATTTAAATAAATTAATAAATAAAGTATACCGACCTACCGGGATTGGCACCCGAGACCTTCTGCACCGCAAGCAAGTTACTACGCCATGGATTGATAAGTGTGGTAAATTTCTATGAAATAGGGGGACATTTTATTAAGCGACATGGTTGTTGGTAAGCGCGATTCTTGTAACGATTGTGTTTAAAGTTTCAAACGATGCAATGCGCAGTTGTTTGTTGGCAGCTGTCGGAAGTGATCGGAGTTACAGGTTTCCTAGAAATGAATAAAGCTGGTTCGGTGGCGTCGACTTGCAGACATCATAATTTTAAGATAGATTTTTGCAACATACGAGGTATAAACTCGAACATAAATTCAGTGCATCAACACCTGCAATCAGATAAACCTCATGTACTCGCTCTATGTGAAACCAAGGTCAGTCCATCGATCAGCACGGTCAACTATCTTTATCCTGGGTACGACTTCTATTCCCGATTTAGGCGTAACTTTGGAATCTGTCTTTTTGTCAGAAGCGACCTCTCTTGTCAACGAGAAGAAGCTCTGGAGCCCCCAAACTTTGATGTTATGTGGTTAAAAATAACGACTCAACAAACCACAAGGTTCATCTGTATCCTGTATCGACCACCAAGCGATACCAATTTTCGAACACTTTTCGCTTCTCTTGCAGACACCATCGATCATTTACAAAGTAACTATCCAAGTGCCGAAATTGCCATCCTGGGCGACTTTAATGTCCACAATATCAACTGGCTCAAATATTCAAATACTACCGACGAACAAGGTCGTGAAGCTGAATCATTCTCAATCAGTTATGGCTTAACTCAGCTTATTGACGAACCAACACGGATCCCTAATCGAGACGGGGAGTTCGCCAGTCTTCTTGATCTGTTGATCTGGTCACCGTAAATCCGCCGTTGGGTTCTTCCGACCATAAACTGCTTTCGACATCGAGTATCCTGCCAATCAGTGACAGAGAGGCGCCTAGGCCGCGCAAGATTTGGCACTACAAATCTGCTAAATGGGAAGATCTCATGGAATACTTTCGAACTTTCCCTTGGATGGACGTTTGTTTTCGATCCGATAACCCATCTGACTGCGCCAGGGAGGTCTCCGATGTTATTTTGGCTGGTATGGAAGCTTACATCCCTTTTTCGAAGAAATGCTCCTCCAACGGCAAGCCTTGGTTCGACCGAAAATGCAAAGAAGCTGTTGCTTCTAAACATGTTGCCTACCGACAATGGCGTGAAAATCCTAACACCTTAAATCGAAACATCTTTGTTCATGCCCGGAACAGATGCAAGGGAATTATCGACGAAACCAGGGAGGCACACAATCAACGAATCGGAAACAAACTTCTCGCTTGTCCCAACAATTCCAGGTCCTTTTGGGCAGTCGCTAAGGCAGCTAGTCAAAATTTTACCAAATCCACCATACCACCACTCACACGGTCAGATAATTCCATTGCAACCACACCTGTTGAGAGAGCGAACTTGTTGGCTGAACTCTTTGCTTCACATTCTACTGTCGATTTCCAAGGAAAAACACCACCTACTATTCCCATATTGCAGTCAAGGATGCCCGATGTTGTCTTCAGACAGCGCATCATAAAGCGTATTTTAATGAAGCTAGACACCAAGAAGGCTTCTGGCGCTGACGGAATACCTGCCATAGTTCTCAAAAACTGTGCAAGGGAACTAACACCAGTTTTCTGTAGACTTTTTAACCTATCCTACAGAAAGGGAATATTTCCATCCTGCTGGAAATGTGCCACGGTTCAGCCGATACCTAAAAAAGGTAAGAAGACCTTGCCAAATAACTACCGACCAGTTGCACTGCTTTCAATAATATCGAAAGTCATGGAAAAGGTTATCGATGAGCATCTTCTAAAATATCTTGAACGATTCAATATTATTAGCGATCACCAATATGGTTTTCGTAAACATAGATCAACAGGAGATCTTCTGACTTATATAACACATGTTTGGAACAACGCAATTGAACACTTTGGAGAATCTCGAGCGGTTGCTCTTGACATATCCAAGGCATTCGACCGTGTTTGGCACGATGGACTGTTGGCTAAGTTGCGCTCTTATGGTATGTTTGAAAGGTTCTGTTTGTGGCTCTCATGTTTCCTCAGAGAGCGTTCTTTACGAGTGGCGGTCGACGGATTTCTTTCTAACACCCTCACTATCAACGCCGGTGTGCCCCAGGGCTCCATACTGTCTCCTACTCTCTTTCTCATTTACATTAACGATCTGCTGGAAAAGACTGGAATCCAATCTATAGCTTTGCAGATGACAGTACGCTAGTCTCTTCATTCACCTTGAACGCTCGGACATCGGCTGCTCAGGCGAATATCCGCAGACAGCAGGAGGTCGTTCAACTTAACAAAGACCTGGAAGAAATTCTATCTTGGGGTGATAGTAACCAAGTGGAATTTAACGCTACAAAAACCCAAGCGGCAGTTTTTTCTAAAAAAGTTAACGTTGCTGAACCCGACATAGTTATGTCGGGGCACTCCATTCCCCTAGCATCGTCGCTCAATTTGTTGGGCGTTAGTTTGGGAGCAAATATGTCTTGGCATGAACATGTTGCAGGCATAGCAAGGAGAGCTTCTCAGAAGTTGGGAATATTATTTAGAACCAGAAAGCTTTACACCCCACAGCAACTGTTAATTCTTTACAAAGCCCAAATTCGACCAACTATGGAATACTGCTCCCACGTTTGGGGCTCCGCTCCCAAACATACACTGCATTTGTTGGATTCTGTTCAGAGAAGAGCGGTCCGCCTGATTGGGGACCCGGAATTGACCGGCGGCCTTGATTCGCTGGAACATCGAAGAACGGTTGGCGACTTGAGTCTGTTCTACAAGTATTTTCATGGAAAGTGTTCGAAGGATGTAGCCCGCTTAATTCCTCCCAAAGCGGTGCATGTTAGAAATACACGTCGCGCTGGTGCTTCGCATCCGTATGAGGTTCAGCTTGCTACTCCGCGTACGACGCTTTTCAAGCAATCTTTTATATGGAGAACGTCATCCCTTTGGAATAATTTGCCCAGCGCTGTGTTTCCCACCGAGTACAATTTACAGCGATTCAAGAACAACGTGAATCGCTTTTTCCGCACTCGTGCCGCTCCTGGAGCGCTTTAGGGACTTCCCTGCAGCACGTGCGCTAGACCAATAAAAAAAAAAAAAAAAAAAAAAATCGTGCAGCCATAAAACATTTTTGTTTAAAAAAAGTGGACTGCGACTCAGATGGAAACTTAACTGAAGGAAGTTCATGGAGACTCAGCACCAGCACTCAAGATCATTTTTTACTGGGAAAACAGTTTTATTGGTCTGAAAAGTGATGGCAACTATTTTTTGGGATTCACGGGATATAATAATGATATTTGAAAAAGGGTATAACAGTGACTGGTTGTTATTGCGCAACGTTATTGGACGTTTGCTTGGTGAGTTGAAGCAGAAGCGACCAAGATTATCATTCAAAAAAGTACTCTTTCACCAGGGTAATGCACCTGCCACACATTGACCGTTGCAATGACAAAAGTGGACGCGCTGGACTTCGCAAGAGTTCCCCACCCACTCTATTCCCCAGAGTTAGCCCCAAGTGACTTTTTTTTGTTTCTTAACCTCAAAAATTGTGCTTAATGGAAGTTATGTTAAAAAATAATTTTTTGTTTTTGCAAAAATTATTTTCTACTTTGTTTTTTTTCAAGACTTTTCAATACACCCTTGTATATGCACACCAATCTATATTATTCTGTATTAAATAGTTTTCAGTTTAATTGCTGAATATTGCCAAGACAATTATTTTTTTTTTTTATTTTGGGTAATTATACAATTAAAATAATTATGCTTTTATAAAAATACATAATTCATTAGAAAAACTTCAACTAAATGAGGCATCATAATCGGCATCTTTTTTTCCAGGAGTATTTTTATTCCTTGCAATATCACGGCTTTTCTTAATTATGCGCTTCGATGATTTTTTCTTATTATTTAATTTTTTTTTTTTGTTATTTTGCTAATATTTTACGCTAGAATAAGTTACAGTTGTTTAAGGAATTGCATTAGTTTTAGACTTAATTAATATCTAAAATAATATAATGAACTAATAAATAAGCTGAATTAATTTCTGATGGTAGACATGAAATAGTAAATCATGCCTGTAAATTTTAGAACTTGCTTTCGTTTCTGTGGTTCCAAAACTTTTATAGGAAACATTTTGAATATAAAAATGTTTTCCTAACGTTGGTAAGTTAGTGAGATCAGTAAACAAAAATTTATCTAATCTACTCAAATACATACGAGGCTGGTTTGAAAAGTCCGTGCAAAAATAAAAACTACTTATGTGTTTGGGGTAAACCTTTTTTATTTTTCGACATAGTCTCCTTTTAGGCTTATACACTTCGTCCAACGATGTTCTAGTTTGTTGATCCCTTCCGAATAATAGGATTTGTCCAAGTCTGCAAAATATCCATTAGTGTCTGCAATCACCTCCTCGTTTGAATAAAATCTTTGTCCCGCCAGCCATTTCTTCAAATTGGGGAACAAATAGTAGTCCGAGGGAGCCAAGTCTGGAGAATAGGGGGGATGTGAAACGAGTTGGAATCCTATTTCCATTAATTTTGCGACCACAACTGCTGAGGTGTGTGCTGGTGCGTTGTCGTGATGGAAAAGGACTTTCTTGTGGGCCAATCGCGGGCGTTTTTCTTGCAGCTCGGTTTTCAAACGGTCCAATAACGATGAATAATATTCACCTGTAATAGTTTTACCCTTTTCCAGATAGTCGATGAGGATTATCCCTTGCGAATCCCAAAAGACAGTCGCCATAACCTTTCCGGCCGAAGGAACGGTCTTCGCCTTTTTTGGTGCAGATTCCCCCTTGGTAACCCATTGTTTAGATTGTTGTTTGGTCTCAGGAGTATAGTAATGTATCCATGTTTCATCCACAGTGACGAAACGACGCTTAAAGTCTTCCGGATTCTTCTGGAACAGCTGCAAACCATCCTTGCAACACTTTACACGATTTCGTTTTTGGTCAAGCGTGAGCAATCGCGGCACCCATCTTGCGGATAGCTTTCTCATGTCCAAATGTTTATGCAAAATATTATGTACCCGTTCAGTCGAGATGCCCACAGCACTAGCAATCTCACGCACCTTAACTTTTCTGTCATCCATCACCATATCATGGATTTGATCAATGATTTCTGGAGTCGTAACCTCCACAGGCCGTCCAGAACGTTCAGCGTCACTTGTGCCCATATGGCCAGTCCGAAAATTTTGAAGCCACTTATAAACTGTTCTAATCGAAGGTGCAGAGTCACCATAATGTTTATCAAGCTTCTCTTTAGTCTCCTGAGGCGTTTTGCCTTTCATAAAGTAATGTTTAATCACCACACGAAATTCTTTTTCGTCCATTTCTTGAAAATCACTCGACTTCCTTGATTCACACGAATGCCAAACACAAAGAAATAGACCAATATGGCTGAAACTTGGTGTGCGTTCATTCAAGAGATGCTACTAACTAAACATGACCTCGATACGCGCCGGTGGTCCCATCTCTCGGACTTTGCACGGACTTTTCAAACCAGCCTCGTACATACACAATGGGCAACACACACACTCTCACACAATCTGCTATCTCGATGATGCAGTCCTCATCTCCGATTCTGAGGACAACCTTTAGAAGATCTTTCATGCCTTCAATTTGGAGGCGAGAAAACTAAACATTATTATCAACATAGACAAGACAAAATGTATGGTAGCTTTAAAAGAATTATTAAGATATAAGCTGGAGATCCAAGGAAGTATTATTGAACAGGTGAATAATTTTAAATACCTGGGAACAATGATAACAAGCTACGGAGACTTAAACAGGGAAGTAGAACAACAGTCTATGAAGGCATCACTAATAGCAGGTTGCTTGACTGATATAGTATGAAAAAATAAATACCTCACAGTGGAAAGTAAAATAAAAATATACAAGACAACAGTGAGACCGATCCTCACATATGCTGGAGCTGACACATGTAAAACAGCACAAATGATGAGGACAACAGAAATGAAGGTGATTAGGGACATACATGGACTATCCATGATATAATTCGCAACACAGATCTACAAGAACTAAGTAAGATCCAAAAAATATCCAAATGAACCAGACCTACAAGAAAACACGTAGATTCGATGTACGACAACGGACTGGTAAGAAGAGCCAAACTCAATAAATCCTGTGGTAGAAGAACTAGGGGCAGACCTCCGAAAAGGTGGAAAGGATGTTAGACATCCACCTCTGGGGAGGCCTTATGGGGATACAACAGGCAGTATGTCTACTTATATGACACACCATATAAAAACGAAGAAGAAGAAGAATCTACTCAAAATTTGGTACTACAAATCTATTTTGGCTAAATGTTAGCTTCAGCTTTGACTATTAATTTGATTATGCGGAGGAGGTTTCTAATCTAATTTTGGCTGTTTTTAAAGCTTTCCTCTCGAAGAAATAACCTTTTTACAGCAAAACTTTGGTTCGATCGTAGATGCCAAAAGGCTGTTGTTTCTAAAAATATTACATAGTAACAGTGGCTTAAATACTGTAACGTCTCTGTTTGTTTGTTACTGAAATGATACATCATGAATGAGACAATCCAAGAGGAAAGTTAACCCTGTTTTTTACTGAAATTAGACAGAAAAAATCTGAGTATGGTGACCGAAATCCCTACAAGATACTGCCACCTAAACGAGTATCTCACTCGCATTTTGGTAACATTTTTGACTGCAGATGGTTCTTGGAGGAGGGAGAAATAGCTTTTTCATTTAATTATATCTTATTTACCAATCACGAGGTTAGATAAACCCATTTAGAATCTTCGATAATCTTGAAACAATAGTGTATATAAGAGGATTTAAGTTGAAATACCATTGTCCCTTTTAAAAGACACTTTTTGCAACTTTAAACCACCTGGCAGTTCGTATCTATTTAAGTATCCTTAACGGCGTTGTACAAATATTTTTATAGTTTACGTTCGATTATTTACCCACTGATTACATAAGCCGACAAAATTTGGCCGAATACGAGTTCAAAATTTCTCTGATGGCTCCGGTTTTCGAGATATTCTAATCTAAAAGTGCGAAAATCACGGTTTTTCGACATATTTGAGGTTGTTACATCGAAAGGTAATTTTTTTTATCAAACTCTTAGTGGGGTCGGAAAGAAGTACTCTTCCTGTTCAAAATGCATTCAGATTTGTCCGGATATCTTTTTTCATCTTTGAGAAATCGTATGTTGATATTAAGTATTCGTAACAATTGTTAATTTATGGTGAAGGATGTTTCAAATTAGACTTATTTTGAGTTTAATAAACAAATAGAAAAGTTAATGCGTCGAAGAATTGTATTTATTCGATGCCTTTTATTTTTCAAAAATTGAGAGATAAGTCTAACTACTTAAATTCAACATACGATTTCTCAAAGATAAAAAAAGATATCCAGACAAATCCAAATGCGTTTTGAAGAGGAAGAGTAATTCTTTCGGACTCCATTAATGGTTTCATAAAAAAAGTTACCTTTTGACGTAACATAACCTCAAATATCTCGAAAAAAAAAACTGTGATTTTCGTACTTCTAGGTTAGAATATCTCGAAAACTGGAGCCATTAGAGAAATTCTGACCTTGGTTTCGAATTTAGCGCGTCAAGAACCTTCGGAAGAGTATATTCTGATTTCTGGGTAAAAAATTTGTCGGCCTGTGTTATTTTACGGGAAGTTACGTGCCGTAGTAACGCAATTAACACTTGAAATCTCGTAACGCCACACATACAAAATCAGAAGAAACAGGAGTGACTATAAATATGAGCAATACAAAATAATGAAGAAATCCTCCCAACACAACAGCGATAACATCATACTAAATGGAATGAGGATAAACGAAGTAGAGTAATACATATACCTGAGACAATTCACAAGAATAGATAGAAGACTTAATAGATGAATTAGATACGTGTGAACATCTTTTAAGAAGTTAAAACATCATAAAACTCAAGCAAAACATTTAAAACACATAAAAATAACAACATTAAATCAATGTGTTTTCATAATCTAGATATACGAGGGTGGATGGATAAGTCTGGTAAATTTCTACGAAATAGCGAGACTTTTTGTTAAGTGGTATGACTGTTGGTAAGCGTGATTCTTGTAACGGTTGTGTTCAACACAACTATCGTAAGTGATCGGTATTAAACGTTTTTTAGAAATGGTGTGCAGTGATAACACATTTTTATTTAAATAGTGAGCAGATTGACCTGAAGAAAGCTCTGCACTAGCACTTATGACCATTTATTACGCCCAGTTGAGGTTTCTTCTGAAGAAATGGTCGATACAATTTATAGTATTGTGATGGAAGATCGTTACATAAGTTCGTGAGATGGCTGAGACGATAGGCATCTCATATGAACAGGTACTTAACATCCAGCGTGAAGTTGTAAATATGAAAAAGCTCCTCCAGACCAAAAACGCACGAGGAAGGACATGTCAATATGGTGTTTGGAAAGTTGTAGCATAATCGGACTTCTGGCGTCATTTTGTGACTGTAGACGAAACGTGGACCCACCATCGTACCTCGGAAATAAAGTCTCAGTCAAAGCAGTGGGCTGGCAAAGTTGAAAATGCACTAAAAAAAGTGAAAACAGTTTTATCGGTGGGAAAAGTGATGGTAACTATTTTTTGGAACTCGCAGGGTATCATCATGATTGGCTATTTGGAAAAAAAGGAAAACAGTGACTGGCTCTTATTAGTTATTGAACCAACCAAGACTAACGTGCAAAAAAGTGCTTTTTCACCAGGACAATGTGCCTGTTGACACATCGCAATGGCAAAAGTGCACGAGCTGGGCTTTGAAATAGTTCCCCATCCACCATGTTCCCCAGATTCGGCCCCAAGTGGGTTTTTGTTTCCTAACCTCAAAAATTGGCTTGGAGAGACGAAATTTTCGTCGAATGGAGAGGTAATCTGTGCTCTAAATGAGTATTACGCACGGTTCGAAACATGTTTTATCTGAGGAAATAAAAAAATTGGAATATCGTTGGATTGGAGCTCAATGGGGATTATTTTTGAAATAAATTTTTGTTTTTGCATTGTTTTTTACAAAACTTTTGAATCCACTCTCGTAGAATAAGTTTACTCCCGCTTTCTACTCAATTTACTAATTACATATTTGAATTTTCGGAAATAATTTTATGACTTTATTCCGTTTAGAGTGGCTAGATTTCATTGTGTCTGCCTATGAGCAGCACCTAATTATTGTTGTAAGTGCAACTCCACCTGGATTTTTCCTTTATTATTAAGTTGTGAACTATTTGAAATTTCAATAATATGAAAAAAATTGTTCTTTTAATAAATCAACTGCAGAAATTGATAAGATCATGTCGTTTGGATACTGTACCTAGTCAAATCGATTATTCGTTTAACTTTTCTTTTTTTGTAGCCAGTTATCAGCTTTCAAATGAAAATATCCCACTTCTGGTTGAAAATATTTAGTAAATTTGAATACAATTATACTTAGTAATAATTAAATTTTAATTACTCCAGGTGTTCAGAGTGTGGAGTTTATCCCTACCGAAGTGGGAACTCACATAGTCGAAGTAACAGTAAATGGGGAAAAATTACCCTCTGGACCACTAATTGCCAAAGTTTATGATGCTGGACTGATTCAAGTAGCAGATGTTAGTGGTGGGGTTGTTGGACAACCTGTTCAATTTAGAGGTACGTATTTTTCACTTCCTTTAATATATTATTTTTTATTATTAGAAAAAATGTTTTGCTGAACATACAGATAAGAAATAATTTTTTCTTAGTTTTGAAATTCATTTGGTTCTGCAAAGGAATATGTGAGTCAATAGTAAGAAAGGTTGAAATATAAGGAATTCAATAACGAGACTTGATTGTAAATGGAAACTGATACTCATTCATAATAAGTACTTTCCAATTACAATAACTACTAAAGCTTTCTGATATTATCCTCCCTGTTGCGTTTCCTCTAATGTCTTGAATATTATCAACTTCTCATGATGAATTTCTTTCTAACGAACAAAAAAAAGAAGCCCGTGACGAGATTGGCGCTGGTATATGGCAATTTATTGTTTTTTTTGGCTAAATACTCACCTGTTTTAATGGTAAATGAGTTGGTTAGTAAAGCTGATCTAATTTCACGACTTTGCCTCTTTAAAAGCAATGTTATTAATTTGGAGAGTGGAGAAGACTGGGCCGGAAGCTGCACCTGTCAAAAGTATCAAAGCAGACGTTGCTAATTAGGTTTTCCATGTGTTTATCTTTGAATATAATAATATATGGTAATGCGGATCTAAATGTTCTAAGACTGATGGTCAAAGTTTTTCCTGAATTTTTTAGTTTAATGACGTAAACATTCTCGATGGTATCAATGGTAACAGGTGAAACGTCAATGTCGTTGTCTTCGATTGATTCTCGTCCAGCTTTTGAAAGATGACTGTTTATATACAGGAGCCTTTGACTAGCAGTGTTCGTTTGGTACAAAGGACAACTTTTGCCAAATTAAATTAAGGGTTATGTTCATATTTTTAGTGTTCCGTACGGAACACTTATAAAATCACTTCGGTGTCTGTCCGTTTGTCTGTCACACCCGATTTTCTCCGAAACTATAACACAGGAAGTTGAAATTTGGCACTAATATAGGAAGTGATTACCCCAAACTAGTGTAGTTTTGAAAGTTAAATTTTGACTTAAAGGGTCAGTTTTGGGGGGTGAAAAAAAAAATTACCAGGTCATCGAGTGGGATGTCAAATAAATGCTTGTGAAAACACGAGTTCAAATATATATGTATATATACATATATGTATATGTATATATATATATATATATATATATATATATATATATATATATATATATATATATATATATATATATATATATATATATATATTAGAGTGACCGGATCTCATAGAGGGGGAAAAAAATGTCGGAATCTTGTTCGTCTGGACCCCACAGAACGATTCCCCTTTCCAGATATTGAGATAGCCGAAATTTGAGCTCGATTAAACGACGTTAACCCGTGCCGCTCGTCGCTCAAAGTTTGAAAAAAATCCAAATTTTTGGCCAAAAAGCTGACATATGGAGCCATAACTCCAGAACGGTAAATAATAGAAACATGCTTAATATATCAAAAGAAAGCTAATGTTGTTCTTCAAAATTTATATTCTATACATAATTGTTGTTATTTTAAGTCAAACCGAGTTACAACAGCCTTTAGCCCCAAAAACGTGACCTGGTACCACTAGGAGCATACTTCGTATATTTTGTTATTAAGTGATAAATTTTGCTTTTTTTTGGTATATTTTTCAGTTTAAAGTAGAAATATAATAAAAAAAACAAGTAATACTGATAAGTCTAATGACATTTTTTATTTTAAAATATAAAAATTAAGTATATAATACATACAAAACAGACACAGAAAAGATACAGACGTAGTACCTACATGAGTTGATAATTTTACATAGTTATCTAATCTATTCTAGAGCTTTTGTTAAAGTAGTTTTTGAAACGTCAGGATATAATGCTCGGCGTTTACTTACAACTTGCAGGACATATTGCTTTTGGTCTTCATCTTTTGTCAGAAGGTCGTTAAAGTCGGTTATTAATTTAACACCACGCTCAGCCATATCATTAACTACTTTTAATGTTTTGACAATTTTCAATCCTTCTTGGAAGTCATTATTTTGAGGCCAGGTGTTTGGATGTTGTCTTAGGAAATCTGTTTTTATATTAAATTGGTCAAAGAATGTAAACGTTTCTTTGGTAAGTAAATTTACCAATCCTCCATCAACTACCTCTTTTAAGTTTTCTTTCCTAACTTTTGGATTTACAACCCTAGCGTGCTGTGATGGTTCATCTGTGCTACTGAGCAATTTATTAGCCATTAACAACTTTTCATCGTCTGTAATGGTGGGATCAAAAAACGATAATCCCACCAACTTTGGATTCAAATACCACAAATGGTTCGAAAATTTGGTCAGGGCTATTTCTGCAATGTCGTTGTCACATTCTTTATAGTCTAACAGACTATGCAAAATACCTAAATCTTGCTTTGGTGCAAGATGAGCTTTTGGAGCATTGAACCAAGCTTTAAAATAAATTTTAACTAGGAAAACAGAAATGGCACGCACAGAACTTTCTTCTTCTTTAGACATCTTAAATTGACGACGAAAAATGAACATTTTTAAGCAGTAAATAGCCTTTGCCATCCACCTAGCGTGATGAATGGCTCCTGGAGTTCTAAAACCCACAACATTGCCGTCTAGTGATCCAACAATTTTTTTTTTTTTTTTTTTATTGGTCTAGCACACGTGCTGCAGGGAAGTCCCTAAAGCGCTCCAGGAGCGGCACGAGTGCGGCACAAATACGAGAACCAACTGCAATAGCTCCTTGTAGTCATCTCTGGGATGGCTCTCGGTTAATTTGGTCTCGAATTCAGCAGTAACATTTGCAATTACTTCTCGAGTTATTTTCCTTTGTCTATCTTGGGCCACGCAGTGAGGAATCTCTTGAAAATGTCTGGATGAGGTCCAGTGGTTGATTCCATTTTTGTGTCGAATACGCCTCTTAACAGAATTTCCAAGATATGGTGACGGCAAGCTAGGTATAACAATTCTCTTCCTAACATTTGCTCCAATATGACGCATGCTCCTTTGAGTCTTCCCGTGTTTGATGCTGTAGTGTCGAAGCACATCGTCTTGACGGTGTTGAGAAGACCCCATTCATGTAAGCATTCATATACGGCTACGGTTTGCTCCTCTCCAGAGCTGTTTGCTGTTACAGGAACTCCCAGCAGCTGTTCCTTTTCGCCATATGAAATAGCTATAGCTATTTGCTCACATTGTTCATTTTTTAAAACACCCGGTAAAAGTTTACCGTCCCAATGGACAACCACGGGCTCTTTTTCAGGAATGTTTACTTTATCAAATTTTTTTTTATTATATTGTTCTCTGAACATTTGCCTTCTATCATGTAATAAAGTTTTCGAGACTTTGTACTCAAGAGGGTCAAGGTTTAGTGCTTCTAGAGTAGCTATTAAAATTCTCGTGGCATTTCTGTCGGATACCTTACATCGATCTAATAAAATGGACAATTTCATGTTTAAAATCTCGTTAACGCCCCTTGCAAATGAAACTTTCATCCTCTTGCTCTCAGATGGTCCTGGATCTTCTGCAGCTTCTTCAGGGATGTCCATTTCCTCCAAGCTCTCAAGTTCCTGGTAGATGTTGTCCTCTTCAGTGTCTTAAAATATCTTCACTAGATAATTGTTCGATCTAACCAGCTCAAAGGCACTTTAGAAACTAAACTGAATAAATAAAAGGTCGGTTGTACGCTGAAGTAAAATCACCATCCCTAAAATAGAAATTAGATTCACCCTCCTTTTTACCTGTCAAACGGGTCTTTCTTTGGTAAAACTAGTCAGGTAATCCCCGTATAATAAAAGATTAAATTTGAACAAAAGGCTCTTTATGTTTGAAAATTGAGTTCCAAAATACTTTTTAACCAAAAAATGTTAATTCCGAGACACATTATGTAAAAACCCGTAAAATTCTTAGAATACTCCCAAACTGGCTCCTACTGGTACCAAGTCACGTTTTTGGGGCTAAAGGCTGTTGTAACTCAGTTTGACTTAAAATAACAACAATTATGTATAGAATATAAATTTTTGAAGAACACCATTAGCTTTCTTTTGAGATATTAAGCGTGTTTTTATTATTTACCGTTCTGGAGTTATGGCTCCATATGTCAGCTTTTTGGCCAAAAATTTGGATTTCTTCAAACTTTGAGCGACGAGCGGCACGGGTTAACGTCGTTTAATCGAGCTCAAATTTCGGCTATCTCAATATCTGGAAAGGGGAATCGTTTTGTGGGGTCCAGATGAACAAAATTCCGACATCGATTTTTTTGCGGTCACCCTAATATATATATATATATATATATATATATATATATATATATATATATATATATATATATACATATATACATATATACATATATATATATATATATATATATATATATATATATATATATATATACATATATATATATACATATATATATATATATATATATATATATATATATATATATATATATATATATATATATATATATATAAGTTGGATTGAATTCTTTCTTGAACCTTGGAATATTGAATATATATTTTTTTCAATTTCTTGGGCTTTATGGTTCTTTTGTTTTAAGGATAGAGAAATTACATCATGTTCTAGTTAGAATTTATTGAAAACGTTTCGCCCGATTTTCAGGCTTCTTCAGTTCATCTAAAAATTGAAATTTTCTGTTTTGGATATTCAATAGGACGCACAAATTTTTTTAATTATGAATATATAAAATTCTTAAACTTATAATACAATGTAGAAGGTGAAAATAATAATAAAAATACACTCAAAATATATATGAAAACTTACATGTGTGGGTTGAAACGAAGACACACTTAACATTCTTTAAAAGGTGTTACTAAGACGGTCACATTTTTTAAAATAACTTTAGATTTGTATAGGGAACGAAAGTCATCCTTTGGTTTGTTTTAAGTGTTTTTTTATTTATTATCTGCTATTGAGTTACTATGAGAAGAGTCCGAAATAAATATGACTCAGACCCCTAACGTCGCTTTTGTCGTTTATATTGTTTTTCTCTTTATTAATACAGATCATTTCATGCATTGATCTTTTAAAATAATTTGACTCTTTTTTTAGGATTTTTGTATTTTTAAAATCAAACGAGTGTTTGGTTTGTTTAACGTGTTTTGATAGAGCTGTTGGGTTATTCTTATCATACTTATGGCCATTCAGTCTAGTTTCTAGATGTTGTTTAGTCATGCCGATATAACAGCCGTTGCAGTTTTGACATGGAATAGAATATATCAGGTTTGATTGTTTCAGTAGGGGTATCTTGGATTTTAGGGGGGTAAAAAGGTGTTTTAATGAGTTATGCGTTTTGTGGCAAACAGTTAAATTATGTTTTTTGAGGACTGCTTTAATTTTTTCTGAAAGTCCTTGAATATATGGCATGGATATGTATGTTGTAGCTGTTCTTTGTTTTGGTTGTTTATCTAGAGTATTATATAATTTGTGAGTTCTGGTTTTTAAAATTTTGTTAATTAGCTTAACCGGATAATTGTTGTTGGTTAAGGTAGTTTTTTATTTTTTCTATTATTTCTGCTCTATATTTAGGACTTGTTAGTTTTAAGCCTCTGTCAATTAAATTTATGACGGTATTTTTCTTAAAATTTAAAAGGATGGTGTGAATGGTAGTTTAGATATTTTCCAGAACTTGTTGGTTTTGTGTACCATTTGCTATTTATTTTGTTTTTTTCTCTTATTAGAGTTAGATCTAGGATATATATATATATATATATATATATATATATATATATATATA
Source organism: Pachyrhynchus sulphureomaculatus (assembly GCA_019049505.1). Classification (NCBI taxonomy): domain Eukaryota; kingdom Metazoa; phylum Arthropoda; class Insecta; order Coleoptera; family Curculionidae; genus Pachyrhynchus; species Pachyrhynchus sulphureomaculatus. Next base: position 64,503,618 of record CM032447.1, on the reverse strand, counting down.
TATATTTATATATATATATATATATATATATATATATATATATATATATATATACATATACACATATATATATATATATATATATATATATATACACATATATATATATATATATATATATATATATATATATATATATTTATATATATTTATATATATATATATATATATATATATATATATACATATATATATATATATATATATATATATATATATACATATACATATATATATATATATATATATATATATATATATATATATATATATATATATATATATATATATACATATACATATATATATATATATATATATATATATATATATATATATATATATATATACATATATATATGTATATATATATATATATATATATATATATATATATATATATATATATACATATATATATATGTATATATATATATATATATATATATATATATATATATATATATATATATATATATATATACATATACACATATATATATATATATATATATATATATATATATATATATATATATATATATATATATATATATATATATATATATATATATATATATATATACATGTATAATGTAATACTTGCGCACACTTTTCTTTGTATTATTTTTAAAAAATTGAAAAAATCCTGGAATATTCTCTACAGGGTTTGAACGAATTTATTACGAGTGCATTACCTTTAATAATTTACCTGGTATATAGAAAAAAAATTCAAGGTCATCAGTTTTGAACAAAGATCGGAAACAAACTATGTTGAAAACTTTTTTATTTATTTATTATCAACGGTAACACCATTTCTACAAAAAACATCGATAATATGCAAGAGAAAATAAAACAATGTGAATGAACAATATAACTAAAGCTAAATCTAAAACTAATAGGCCAGAATGCAGGGTATTACAATCTAAGTTAATCATTTTAAAGGTAAACAGTACTTGACATATAATACCAATGGGAAACAGTACTTGACATATAATACCAATGGGAACGAAAATTAAAGAAACTCTATAGCGAGGTCAGTTGCTTGACCATATTTTTGAATCGGTGTACTGGGCCATCAATTGGCAAATTATATTTATCAAAATTACGCTGCATTCTAAAGATTGGACTATGCAAGCCATAGTTTCTGGTGACATTAGCTGGGTAAAATAACGACCTGGCGCGGGTACGATGTACGGTATGAAAAAATAATTCACTAAGTAAAGTACTCATAGTCAATATACCCATGTAGGAGCTTAAATAAGAAATGTAGATCAGCTTGCATTCGTCTGTCCTGAAGACTGTACATATTTAACAATCTTTGTACCAGGTCATAGTTGGTTTGTCCATCAGTTAAAGGAATTTTCAGTTTAAAAGAACAGATACGTAAGAATTTTTTTTGGACACTCTTCAACTGATTAATATGGACATTATAAAGTTGGGGTGTGTTTTGTGAAGTCAATGATCATTTTATACCTCCGTAACAAAAATTTTTGATCTTAAAAGCAATCAACTTATGGAATACCAATTGTGCAAGTCTGATTTGCACTTGGTCGATTATTTATATAAACATTTTAAAATATTTGCCGGGCTATTCGTGGCCACTACGTGCTTCACATTACACTATAAAAAATTCACTGAATACGAGCATCAAACTATAAGCTTGGTTTTTTGTTTCTAAAATTTTTGAAGCATAAAAAACAACATAATTTTTTAAACACCTAAAATCTCGAAGTAATACCCTTTGGGTATTACGTCAAAACACTCATGACTTTAACATAGTATATTTATAGTCCAATAAATTGGTCGTTAAATAAAGGTCAACCGTGCATTTTTGGTAGGATGCGCTTTAATTTTTTTATCATGTGGGGGTCCAAAGTTAGGTTAAATTTAAGTTTTCGGGGTCGGGGGTGCATCCATTTGGCCGCCATATTAAAAATAGGGGTGTAAATGGTATTTTCTTTAATATATTTCGGTCTGACAAAAATTTGTGCAAAACTTTTTTGTAGATTATATAATGGTCTACAAATTTTCTTAATATTCTTTTATTGTTGCTTCAAAAATTAAGAAATTATAAACAAAAAATAATGAAATTTTAAGGAAAAATTATTATCAGGACCACAAAAATAAAAAAGTTTTGTAATGGAAAGGTGAGGTACCATACCATATGTTTTTTGGTGTGCTGAAAACGAATCCGAGGTCAAAATTGAGTCACCACCCAAGGATTTTGACATAATATCAAAAAACACCTCGAAAATGAACAAAAATACTTTTACAAATAAATTAACCACCATATTTATATGAATTTTTGGGTACTAAAATTGAATCCAAAGTCATAATTTATCCATCACGTCAGCGTTTTGGAATAACCTCAAAAAACAGTTAAAAATTGGCCAGAATTACGTCTGTAAGTAAATCAAAAAATTAAATCAGACAGGCCATCATATCTATATGTATTTTGGGGTGCTTAAACCGAATATGTCAAAAGAATTGACCTACTCGTATTAAGTGAAGATCTTGAAATAACCTCAAAAAGTCCCGTCCTTTCATTCACAGGTTGTTAGGATTGATTGATTCTCCGATGATGAGAGGCGAGCGGGCTCACTTGAATTAAGCACCCTGATGATGAGAGACGAGGGAATTCGCCTTAAAAAAGCACCCTGAGGGTAAAAAGCGATAGAACTTATCATGATTGAGCATCCTGTGAATGAAAGGACTAGACTAATCGAGGATATTTCAAGATTTTGACCTATTAAGGTGAATTCTGTTGACATATTTGCTTTTAGCGACCCAAAATACCTATAGATATGGTGGTCTACTTGTTTGTTTTGCATTAGGTTATATTATGGGTATAGTTTAACGTTTTTGATGTTTCTTCTATTATGTTAGGTTTGGAGTTCTTGGTGTAAAGTTTTAGTGTAAGATTCTTGCATTAGCTTATGTCAGATTTAGATTTCTTGGTGTAAGGATTTTGGTATAAATTGGCACATTATAAGGATTTTGGTATAAATAGGCACATTTGGCTATGTTAAGTTTAGAGTTCCCGGTGTAAAGTTCTCGGTGTAAGTTTCTTGCATTAAGCTATGTTAGGTTTAGAGTTTCTGGTGTACAGTTCTAGCATTAGGTTATGTTAAGTTTGGAATTCTGGATGTAAAGTTTTTCCATTGGAGTGAGGGGCGAGGAGACTCACTGTTATCCAGTATCGCGAGAGTAATGTGCAAGGGGAATCTTTTTAATAAAGTATCCTGTGGATGAGACGCGAGGGGACTCACCGTAATCCAGCAACCTGTGAATGAAAGGACTGGACTTTGTGAGGTTATTTCAAGATCTTAACTTAATAGGTCAATTCTTTTGGCATAATTGGTTTAAGCACCCCAAAATACGTATAGATATGGTAGCCTGTTCATTAAATTTTTTAGTTTACTTACAGACGTATTTCTGGCCATTTCTGAGGTTATGTCAAAATGCTGACTTGATGGATGAATTCTAAGCTTGGATTCGATTTTAGCACCCCAAAATATGTATAGATATGGTGGCTTGCTCGTTTATATTTTTAATTTATTTGTAAAAGTATTTTTGGTCATTTTCAAGGTATTTTTTGAGGTTATGTCAAAATCTTTGGGTGATGAGTCAATCCTGACCTCGGATTCGTTTTCAGCACACCAAAAAACATATGGTATGGTATCTCGCCATTCCACTACAAAACTTTTTTTTATTTTTATGATCTTGTGTTATTGTTAACTTTTTTTCTATTAATTTTATAAAATATGCATCAGAGCTTTTTTTCTATAGATAATTTTATAACAAAAAATTTGACCTACTATTCCTTATGTTTTTAATTATTTTTTAATTTTTTTTACCGCTGCAAAAGGAGGAAGGTCAAAGGTAGGTGAGGTATATAGGTAGAAAAAAGTTATTGTAATTTTTACATGCATATTATTTATATTATTATATTTTATGTTATTTTCTCCGAAACTATTTGACATAGAAAGTTGAAATTTGGTACAAATATAGGAATTGATGGCCCAATCAGAGCCGTGTAGTTTTGGAAGTTAAATTTTGACTTAAATCGGAAGCGAAAAAGAAATATTTACCAGCTCATGGAGTGGAGTGTCAAATGAAAGTTTGTGAAAACACGAGTTCAAAAAAATAAACGATGTAATATTTCCACACACTTCTCTTTGTATTATTTCAAAAAAAGTGGCCAAGAAGCTCTGTTCATCGACCCTATCTCGAAAAGTACTGATCAAAAATAATTCTGGAACAAAGTGTAGGTTGAGCGAAAATTATCACGAGCGCATTGTATCTGATCATTTATCTGGTATAAAAAGAATGTAATACTTAATTTTATTGAATTATTAAATATTAATATATATTATTATATATTAATATAAATTGTAATAATATAAAATAATAAAAATAAAATATGACAACGAAAAAAAAATTATAAATTAATAAAAACTTAAATATATTGGGTGTCCCAGTATCCGTGTACATAGAGTTACTGTGGATATCTGGTGTGAAAATATGACCATTTAACCCAACTTATCTTACTCCAAAAATTCGTAATTTTTGAGATACAGGGTGACAAAGTTATACTTTTATTTTAGTTTTTCTTAAGTAGCTTTCGTAATAATTGTACTATTTGTATAAGATTCTGTGATAAGGGGTTTTCTGAGATGAGAAATCGAAATCAGCTCACAGTTTTGTTGTAATTGAAGGGGGCGCCACTTATTGCACTGTGTATACTTTTAAATTGTCATAACTTTTTTATACCACTCTGTATAATATTTTTATTTAAATATTCGTATTTTCCACCTACTCCTTTCTAAAAAGCTTTCTTGGTAAATGTTGCTCTGAGCAACAGTTTCTGAGATAATGGGATGTTTGTTTCATTTTTTTAATTCCATCCACATTTCATCCAAGCTTAGGACAGGTCGAAAAGAATAGTCTTTGAAATTTGGAGCATGCTTAAAGGCAAACAGGTTAACAACAATAATAAATTTAAAGACCAACGGGCCAACAACAGTAAGAATGTAAAAACCAACTGTCTAAGGGCATACAAAATTACTCACCAATTGATAAATTTCTAATCAATAAATAACAACATCCCACTATCTCAGAAACTGTTGCTCGGAGCAACATTTACTAAGAGAGGTTTTTTAGACAGGAAAAGGCAGAGAATACGAATATTTAATTGAAAATATCATACAGAGTGGTATAAAAAAGTTACGACAATTTAAAAGTATAAACATCGCAATAAGTGGCGTTTCCAACAATTTACAACAAAACTGTGAGCTGATTTTGATTTCTCACCTGAGAAAACCTCTTAGCACCGAATCTTGTACAAATAGTACAATTATTAAGAAAGCTGTTTAAGGAAAACTAAAATTAAATTGTAACTTTGACACTCTGTATCTCAAAAATTATCAATTTTTGGACTAAGGTAAGTTGGGTTAAATGGTCATATTTTTATCCCAGAAATCCACAGTAACTGTATGTACACGGAATACCGGGACGCCCTGTATATTAATTAAAATTAAAATTTTATTTTAAAAAATATATTAATAAAAAAAAAACATAAAGTATAATAATATAAGTAATATGTATGTAGAAATAAGGGAACAATAATTTGTTTCTACCTGTTTACCCCACCTACCTTTGTTCTTCCTTCTTTTGCAGTGCTAAGAAATTCTTAAAAATAATCAAAATCATAAAGAATAGTAACGTTATTTCTTTTTTTTTTATAAAGTTTTCTATAAAAAGCCCTGATGCATTTTTTTTATAAAATTGATAGATTAAAAAGTTATTAAAAATAATATTTTTTCATACCCTAAATTTTCATTATATTCAAATTTTTTGTTTATAACTTTTTTACTTATTACTTACTAGAAAAGTTGTTAGGAAATGATGTATATTATTGTAGAATCTACAAAAAAGTTCTTTACAAAATTTTTGCCAGACTTCCTGTTGCCAAGATATTTGAAAAAAACCATTTACACTCTATTTTCAATATGGCGGCCAACCGGGTGCACTCCGACCACAAAAACTCAATTTTAACCTTACGTTAGACCCCCCCACATGATAAAAAAATAAAATCGCGTCCTACCCAAAACGCAAGTTGAATGCCTATTGGTCTACTATCTAAAAATAAATATTTTATTATTTTTCCTTGAAAGATCGTGCGAATGAAAAGATTTAGATTAGTTCAATTAGTAAACAACATAAGGTAAATATAGTTGGTCTTATAAATTAAGAATAATTGCAACTGAAACAAATAATTAACTTCAGGTTTTGTGTATCGTGAATTATACTTTCTCTTCCAATAATTTTACTGGTTACACTATATGTATGCCATGAGTATAAATCCGTATATTAAAATCGTCTGCGTGTACCAATATATTCTCGTTAATGCAGTTTAAAATTTCATCTTTCTAAATTCACATTTATTTCTAATAGACACACCTAAACCACAACCATTTAATAAATGTAAAGAATTACATTGAATAGTAACAAATAGATAACATGTCAGTCCAAATCTGCACAAATACCTAATAGATTTTACTGGTTGGGTAACTTTGACCAATAGGATTATCCAAACTGTAAAATCGAGATACGGATTACGAAATTAATCAATGTCTCTAGCCTAACTTCTGACAAAAATAAATCCCTTAAACTAATCAACTCGAAGATTCTTTGCCTTTATGGGCTTTCCAAGGTTCACAACGCCAATGTACTTGGATTAATGGTTCACATTATATCAGGCATATTAAGATACAATAATTGTGACCCATCTTTTATAGATTTAAGAGAAGCATGTCTATGGTCTATATATATTTCATATTCCAACGAACATTTTATGAACAGACTTCAGGAACAGTCATGGGTTTTCCACTAGCTTCTGTAGCTGTGAACATTTTCTTGAAGCTCTTGACGAGAGTACCTTGAACTCAACTTATTTAAAACTAAAATTATGATGTAGATTACTGGACGATACATTTGTTATTTAGTTAAAAAAACTTCTAATTAGCCACATTCTCGTTGTAAAAAAATGGATGTGAGATTACCGAATGACATAATTTCTGCACAAACTATTTCTTGTTGTGTGGTACGGTGCATGTGGGACAATCCGGAAGATTAATATCCAGTAGAAATAAGAAATATATATATATATATATATATATATATATATATATATATATATATATAAATATATATATATATATATATATATATATATATATATATATATATATATATAAATATATATATATATATATATATATATATATATATATATATATATATATATATATATATATATATATATAATATATATATATATATATATATATATATATATATATATATATATATATATATATATATATATATATATATATATATATAGTGAAATCTCCCTTGGGCGGACACCAACGGGACCCACTGAAAGTGTCCGTTCAAGAGGGGTGTCCGCTTAAACAAACTACAAAAAAATCGTTTATTTAATGAAAACTGTAATTAAAGAATTTGGGACATTTAAAAACCTATACTTATGTATGTACATACGAGTATTTTTAAATTAAACAAAAAACTTAAAACTTAAGGAAAAAATAAGGATTTGTTACCTTTAGATACATATAAAATTTAATAGGATAGAGTTGTGCATATGAAATGAAAGGTCACTTTAATGACGCAAAAATTCATATATTGTTGTTTGTCTCCTCTTTTTCTTTAAAATGGCGTCCACAAATCGTAGTTCTAATTTGGAAAGAAGCTCTAAAGACTCTGCATCTCCGTGATTTTCGGCAAAACTTTTAAACTGCTTGGTTCGGTTAATAGCTTGACCATAATTTGGGATAAAATCTGTTGATACTGGAATCTCATCGACATCAGAATCTTCTAAAAGTCCTTGTATTTCAACTGGATTTTCAATTTCTTGTTCTGAATCTGGATTTTCAACATACAAATTTTCATTTATGTTCAAAAAATCATTAAGGTTTTCATTATCAATCAACTCCAACAGATTCTTATTTTTGAGGATATCTGCAAGTACGTTAAATGGTAATTATCTTCTGAATCAGATGTAATAAATTTTTATTTTTAGAGATATCTGCAAGTACGTTAAGTGGTAAGTCATGTTCTGGATCAGATGTAACCGCCTCAGTTAACTGGTCTTCATTGTGCATATTTTCATGCTTAAATCCCGTTTTACGGAAGCAATTTTTAATTGTTTCCTTGGTTACTTGTTCCCAAGCGATTTTTGCAAAGTAAACTGCATCCAATGACGTAATTTTTTTAATTTACTCACTCGCACAGTTTCAATGGTTACTATCAGGTACTAAATTTTGAAATTTTTTATAATTCCCTGGTCAAGTGATTGAAAAGCTGATGTACAGTTAGGGGGCAGAAAAAAGTTTTTAAGTTTTTTAAACGGACATCTTTTGGCTGAGATCCTGCATTGTCTAAAAATAACGAAATGTTTCTTTTGTCAAGATCTAGCAATCACTCTGTCAGAATTTCTCCTGTCATCCAAGCTTTCTTATTATATTTCCAAGTTATAGGCAGGTTGTTTATGTTAATATTTTTAAATGCTCTGCGGTTAGCTGCCTTGCCAATGATTAAGAGTTTTTCTTTTTCTCCCGCCATATTTGCACAATGCAAAATTGTTAACCTCTCTTTGGGATATTTACTACCAACACATTTTTCTTTTTTTAATGTTAGCGTTTGGTTGGGTAGAGCCCTAAAATACAGGCCTGTCTCATCGACATTATAGATATTTCTCGGTGAGTATCCCTTAATTTAAGAAGGGCATTTTTCCCAGAATGATGAAACATCTTCAAAAATAACCGAAGCTCCTTCTCCTGAAATCGCTTTAAAACTTATGTTGTGGGGAATTCTAAATTTATTAAGCCAACCAGAAGCACTGAATGTAGAATGTCCCAGAGACTCGGCTTTTTTTTTGCTTTGCATCGTATTAGTGGACCTGAAAAAAACATTGGCAATAAGTTTTTTGCATTTTTGTCATGACAAGCCTACTGATACTCTCACCCCTTTTATCCATTCTTTAAATTGATATGAAAAGAAAATCAACGCACTAATTCCAGAAAACCTTATCTAAAAAAAATAATTCATATCTATACCTGTCAAAGGAATCCCCTTATGGCGAGCTGCTATAAACCAGTTATAGCACAACTTGTCAATTTTAGTACCATCACCAGTTAAAAAGCTTCTTTTTTCATTCAAATTGCTGTTCGACATCCACTTGTTTAGAAGGATTTCTTTATGTTTAATTATATCAGAAGCTTGTGTTTTCCGGTATTAAAACGCTTGGATAAATCCCATACACTTAACTTTTCCTTATTGTAAACTTCGGCAATCTCAATTTTTTGTTTAAGCGGGAGAATTTTTCTATTTGGAGCCATTTCTATAATGAATGTGTCACCCACTGTGTCTTTTTTTCGCATAGGCGTCAGACTAATATTAAATCCCCACCTGTACCAAAAAATTGAGATCGGTAAATCCCCAGTTTACTCGGGGAGGATCCTCAGTGAACGCCAACGAAGGTTGGCGCGCGGCGCGATTGGGAAACGCAACAGCGATACGCGCCACAGAAAAATGAGACAAGGCGTTTATGTTTTATTGTTTTTTGTCCGGTTAAGAGAATATTTTGTTGTGTCCGCGTCCGTTGAAGAGATTGTCCGTCTAAGAGGGAGTTAACACAATGCCAGTTATATGAGAGTTGCTCGGGACCATGAGAAACTGTCCGTTCAATATATATATATATATATATATATATGTATATATATATATATATATATATATATATATATATATATATATATATATATATATATATATATATATATATATGTATATATATATATATATATATATATATATATATATATATATATATATATATATATATATATATAATCTTCTTCGATCTCGAGAGCCTATTTTCCAAAATTTATTGTAAAATCAACATTCGGGGGTTCAGAGATGTCGTTTAATTTTTGTTAATGACCTATAATTTGTATAGGTTGAGTTTCTATAACATACTACGACATAGAAAATTTAGAAACAATCAAGAGTTGCTAAAAAATTGCTTTTAAAACTTTTATATTACTAAAACTAAATATTAAGTAATGAACAAATAAAAACTATCATAACAAACATTTTGAATTAAAATGGAAGAATTAATAACACCAAAATGATAGTTTGATTTTTTATTCTCTATGGAACTTTTTCGGGTTCAGAACGCATAGATAGAAGTCACAGCCCACACAAAATACCCGTGTCCTTCCAGAGCATCCAGGATTGCGGCACCTTTGAGCACTTTCTAAGTCCTGTGCTTCTGGACTGCTGTGCTCCTTGCTGCCGGAAGAGGTAGAGAAACTGATTCAACAGGTGCGTCCTTATCAATAATGAGGAGCTGAGCAACCCGCATCTTAAAATAATGCCAGTCCATCACGTCCTCCTTTCTAACTCCTGTCTTTTCACAGTCTTCCCTGTAAGTCAACCAACTGTTGACACAAGCCATGTCTACGAAGTGCTCTAAAAATCTTACAAGCCACTTAAGCGTCTTGTGATAGGATCGGTAGTGAGGTATTAATCGGTTCTGAAGATCCACCCTACCCATGTTTGTATTGTACCGCTTAACAACATTCGGCATTTGAACATCTAAATAAGCCCTGTATGTTTTTAAATACCGCTTTGCTGTAGAGAATGGCTCAGCACCATGAGCCGTTGAAGCCATGGTAATTGTATATCATCATCAAAGATGGCGTTATCATTGGGAAAGACAACAGCCTTTCTCTTGGCAAGTTCTAACAGTAGAGTACAGAATCAATCATTTGACCGGGCTGCACCAGCTCATGATGCATGATTCCCTTCCAACCATACCAAAAATACAATATCACCTTTTTTGACGTCAATCTGGGCTTTGCCATCGTTTGGGGAGCTTCCTCCCTTTTCGACCACGATCTCTCGTACATTATTATCGTACGTGATCAACCGCTTCAGAAATGGCTCGATTTCGTTACGTTTCTGTAGAGATTCGCGGATGAAAATTCGATCGATCGTGTCAGTTTTTTAGTGTCAAATCATAGCATCCAAAGATCGATCTTCTTCTTGTAGCTAACTTAATGGTAAAATAAATTTATTCATTGACCTAAGCAACATTTGTGCCTTTATCGAAAGAAAAGTTGTAATATGTAGCGCACTTTCCAGAAATTTCACTCGTCTTCAAGGCGCTCTAACTATATATATATATATATATATATATATATATATATATATATATATATCTAGTACAGTCAGCTCTAGGTGTTACAGAACAACATTAAAAAAGATACGGGATATTGTCTGCATATTATTACACTGGGACAGATACTTCATATAATCGTGAGAGAAACTTTGGAAAGTCACTTTAATTTGACTCTGTCTAACTCCAGGGACCTTAATTCCTAATTATCCTATAATCTTATTACTCGAAACATTGAATCTGTCGTTAAATTTGAGTGACGTTTTAAATAGGCCTTCTCAATGGGTTTGTCACTTTTCAGTCAAAATCTAATTGTTTGGTTAGCTCGAACAAAATGATTTTAAAAATTCAGTATTAAACTAAAAAACCTTTTTATAAATCCTGAAACAGCTGGCGGTTCAGGTCATTTCAATTAGTAAACAATATAAGGCCGATATAATTCATTTTAAAAATTAAGAATAACGCAAGTGAAACACATAATTAAATTATACTTTCTCTTCCACTAAATTTATTGATTATAACATATGTGATGATTAAATATCCGCAAATTGAAATTATCTGCATGTACCAATATATTTCCATAAGCTTCCATAATTGTCAGGTCTTTTGTTACAAATGTGTCCTGTTTTACCGAACAGTATCATTTCTGGATCGTAAAAAATTAAGAACGTACAAGTAATTTTTCTTAAGGGCGTACTAACTATTAAATTTAGACTTTTATTTTTTAATGTTAGTAAGAAGAATAAAGAAATTGTTACTTACCACAGCTCTCTACGCTAGCCTGTATATAGAATTATTTTAAAATTATTCATCTCATATCTTTAAAATTTTACTCACTAATGGATCGTCCCATGTATTTTTAAAAAATAGCATATAATGACACAAAATTATAAGAAATTAGTTACCGTTCGCTATCGGAAAATTACAGTAACCTTACATTAATGACAAAATAAAAGCTTACAAGAGTATATGTCACTCTTGTAAGCTTGTAAATTCTATCTATATCTTTGCAATAAGCTCACTTCTCTTAGCATTTTACGGCTAGGGTACGCTGCTAACCCTGTGTTATATCTTGCTTATTTAAAATTATTATCTGACAAATCGTTGATTGTCCTAGATATAATAGGATACATGTAAACCTCGATTTCCAGAGTGGGCAATACTAATAGTTTCTCTCTCTCTCCCTCTTTGACTATTATACTGATAGACTAGATTCAAGTCGCCAACCGTTCATCGATGTTCCCAGGAATTGCCGTCTGCAATCAGGCGAACTACTCTCCTCTGAAAAGAATGCAACAAATGCATTGTATGATTGGCACCAGAGCCCCAAACATGAGAGCAGTATTCTATCGAATTTCAGCTTTGCACAGAATTAACAATTGTTGTGGAGTGCAAAGTTTTCTAGTTTGAAATGATATTCCCAGCTTTTGAGAAGCTATCTTTGTTATACATGTAACTTGTTCGTACCAATACATATTTGCTCCCAATTTAACGCTCAGCAAATTGAGTGACGATGCTAGAGCAATGGAGTGTCCGGACATAATTATGTCTGGTTCAGCAACGTTAACTTTTTTAGAAATAACTTCCGCCTGGATTTTTGTAATGTTAAATTCTACTTCGTTACTGTCACCCCAAGATTTTTTTTCCAGGTCTTTATTAAGTTGAACGAGTTTCTTCTGTCTGCGAATATTCGCATGAGTAGCCAATGTTTGAGTGTTTAACATGAATGAAGAGTTAAGCGTACTGGCATCTACGAAGCAGTAGATTGGATTCCTGGTCCTTATCAGCAGATCATTAATGGAAATGAGAAAGAGTGTAAGAGACAGTATGAAGCCTCGAGGTACACCGGCGTTTATAGTGGAGGTATTAGAAAGTAATCTGTCGACTGCCACTCGTAGAGAACGCTCTTTGAGGGAACACGAGAGCCATAAACATATTTTTTCAGACATACTATAAGAGCTTAGCCAACAATCCATCATGCCAAACGCTTGAGTACGTTATTCCAAACATGTGTGACATAAATGAGAAGATCTGCTATTGATCTTTGTTTACGAAAGCCATATTGTTGGTCAATAATAATATTGAATCCTTCTAGATAACTTAGAAGATGTTGACTGTCTTTTCCATAACTTTTGATATTATTGGATGCACTGCGACTGTTCGGTAGTTGTTTGGCAAAGTCTTCTTTCCTTTTTTTACCATAGGTATCGGCTAAACTGTAGCACATTTCCAGTAGGAAGGAAATATTCCCTTTCTGTAGGATAGGTTGAAACTGGTGTTAGTTCGCATTTTTTGAGTACTGTGGAGTATTCCGTCAGCGCCAGAAGCTTTTTTGGTATTTAACTTTATTAAAGTACACATCGTTCTTCATAAGTAGGCTTCTTAACTGGTGTTGTAATAGAATTATCTGTCGGTGTGAGTGGGTATATTAGATTTAATAAAGTTTTGACTAACAACCTTAGAGACTGGCCAGAAGGAACTGGAATTGTTGAGGCAGGCAAGAGGTTTGTTTTTAATTCTTTGATTGTGTGCCTATTTGGTTTCGTCGATAATTTCATTGCATCTGTTCATTTGCCGACTAATTTAAATTTACATGTATAATTAAAGGTTCAACAAGGGCTTCCACTGCCATGTCCACAGTCTATATTTTATATTCTACCCTCAATATATGTTCGACGCATTTTCGCCAGTTTACTGTTTCTGCTAATTTATAGGTCTTATTGTCCTGGGGACTTCACCTTTAACCTGTGCCCATATAAGTTCTATCGTATTAAGGATATGATGGCAGGCGATAAACAGTAATATTACTTTTTTTTGCCATTTCGTCGATTTTGAAATTGCGAAAATCAACCTTCAAATACATCGGAATTCATATCTTCATGATAATCTCCTGTTTTCTTGGATAGGAATCTTAAAAGGCCTCCGTCTGCAAAACCAGTTTCGCTTCCATTATGCGTAATAATTAACCTACGTTCCTTACCAGATGGCCGTTTAAGACCAGTAGAGAGACCGTCATTGAATGCTTGGCGAGCATTTTTGATATTCCCATCTTGCCAAAATTTCCTGACAGTATATCCTTCATTTATCCATGTCTCATCTAAGTAATATACCCTTTTTCTCCCAGAGCGAGCTTTTCTAACTTTCCTTAAATAGTCTCATCTCCAGTGTACAAACTCTACACTTTCTATCAATAAAGATTTTCTTTCATACCTTTTCCAATAAAAATTCATACTATCTTTGATTGTGTAGCCGATACTTGTTGGGAATTCAAAATAAAATTATATAAAAACAACACTATGTTTTAATTTCCAATATATTTAAAGTAACTTGACAATTGTTTCATCATACAATGGCTTCTTCAGAAGTAAATAAGAAAGAAAAATATTTGGTAGTAATCCTGGTTATATAGTGCTTGAAACTATCTTTAATTATCTAAGATTATGCTAATCATTTTATTATATTATTTACAGACAGAATTATTTTAAGAATGCAAATCTGTGGTATTATTTCAGAGAACTAATAAAGATCAAGTAAGAGTGAATGGTTTAATTCTACCTGTTCGTTTAATAATAGATTGGAGTTTTTCCGTTTGTTAATTTCAAGACATTCAAGCAAATTTAATTTTTTAGATTTATTTTCTACATGTAGGATTTTTAACGTATCATCAAAAATATGGGTTGCGTAATGTGAATTGTTCTTATTTTTTAAATAACTATGTTTATGTTCTTTAATGCGAGTTTCAAAAGATCTACCAGTTTGTCCTACGTAGGTTTTAATACAAGATCCACAATTTAATAAATAAACTCCTGATTTTAAGGATTTCTTAGATTTGGTTTTGTTATTCAGAATTATATTCCCTACGGAATTACTGATTTTGAATGCTATTTTATTGTTCTTTTTTATTAAATGTTTGGAAATTGTTCTAGTTATTTTCCCTGTGTATGTGAGTGTACTAAATTTTCCTTTTTTGTCATTAATTGTGGGATAAATTAGAGGATTTTTTATTCAAGATATTATCTATAATGTTGGGGTCATATCCATTATTAATTGCTATTTGTTTAATTTTGTTGAATTCTTTGTTAAAATTAGTTTTAGTCATAGGGATATGTAACAATCTATGTATGAAAGAGTTAAAAGCTGCCATTTTGTGAGTATAAGGGTGGAATGAACTATTGTGTGTGACTATGTTAGTATGTGAAGGTTTGTGAAAAATCGAGAAATCGTGTTTATTGTTCACTTTTGATATAGATATGTCTAAGAAATTTATAGAGTTATTGGTTTTTAATTCTAAGGTGAATTTAATATTAGGATGCAAATTATTTAGGAATTTAAGGAGAATTATTGGTTGTCTATCTGTTCCCGTGAAGCAGGAAATGATATCGTCAACATATCTATACTAGTAAACAATATTTTTGCTTACCGCGTTTTGATGAATTTTTAGTTCTAAATGATCCATGAAAATTTCCGCTAGTAAAGGGCTTAAAGAATTACCCATTATTAGACCTTCTTTAGATGTATAAAAGTTATCGTTGAATTCAAAATAGTTTTGATCCAAGCACGTCGTAAGTAAATCTAAAATATCCCTTTTAATAATTTCGTTTACTTTATTCTTGATTAAGAGCTTATCTACTAATTCTATGACTTTTTTAGAATATTCCGATAAGTTAATGTTTTTAATTTTACCAATTAGTTCATAGGTGTTGGATATACTATATTTCGGTTTATATTTGCAATGTTGTCGTAGTAAAGGGATGAGTTTTTGTGATAATTTGATTGATGGTACCGTAACAAACGATATAACTGGTCTAATAGGGAAATCCTTTTTATGTAATTTGTGTTGTCTGTCAGAGTCTATATTCTCCCCCTTTTTTTTCTTAAAATTCTGTAAACTGTGGCTTTACCAACTCCGGTAATTAAGGAACTTTCTGCCATACACTCGCCCACACTTAAATTACATGATCGTTTTTACTGTAGGCAAATACATTTTTAACTATACGCTATTTATTATGGGTTAGCTGCCCAAACTTTTGGCATTTCGCTGGAGAAGGCATTTAAAACATTTTGTTGACACACTAACTGACTTGTCACTAACTGGCTTGACACTTAGGCATGCTGCCCTAAATATATATTTATAGTTGGGCCAACAGGAATGTATGTAAATAAAATGATTTGATCGGCATTAAAACTTCGTTGCAAAAGAGCATTGTTACCTGTAAAATACCAGGGAATAGATAGCACGCCTCTGCTATAGGACCGCCGAACAGTCATTTTTTATTACTATCAGTTTTAAATAAATAGAATATAGTCAGTTCATAAACATAAAATATTTATTATTATTAGTTAAAATTATTTTTTTAAATAATTATAGAATGAAAGTTGTAGGTTAATTTAATTTAGCTTAGATTATAATTAAGAATTAAAAGTTTTAAAAGACTTATAAGTTGAGGTAAAGCGTAAGCAGTTGGTTTCTAATTAACAAAATCCCTCAACCATAATAATTGGTCCATGTTCACTAAACCAAATACGTCTATAATGATATCTACGTCAGAAATTATTAAAAAAAGAGTTCACATATGTCTATGTCTTCGCAGAGTTAAGTGTATGGTGTATTGTAGTATTGTGATTTTATATCGTTCTGTAGTTTATTTATTTATTCAATTTGTTAATATAGGAAAATATTACTTGTATTACTAGTTCTCACAACGTTTATATGTGATTAGTGCGTTAACCTTGAGGCTTAGAATGTAAAAAAGGTAATAAGACTATCAGTTTATGAATCTTTAATGAACAGATGCAACCTACTACTAGTTAACTACTTTAATAATCTGTTGCTTGTAGTTATGATAAAATGAACCGGTTATTAATAATCAGGTTTTGCGATATTAGTGTTCTGCCATAAATATTTAGTTAAAATAACTGGTCAAGTGCAAGTTGAACTTGCGCAATTAGTGTTCCGTAATTTGATTAGTTTTAAAATAAAAATTGTTGTTACGGAGGTATAAGATGATCAATGACTTCACAAAAAACACCCCCAATGAGTTTTCCACAAAATTTTTTTCCTATCTACTGAAAACTGATGACCTTGTAATTTTGTTTTTTTTATATACCAGATAAATTATTAAAGGTAATGCATTCGTGATAATTTTTGTTCAATCGCCACCCTGTGGAAAATATTCTAGAATTTTTTTCAAAATTTCTTGATCAGTACTTTTCGAAATAAGGGGGGGGACAGCGATTTTTCGCGATTTTTTAAAAATAATACAAAGAAAAGTGTACGAAGTATTACATTAAATATATTTTTAACTCGTGTTTTTACAAGCTTTCATTTGACACCCCACACGATGACCTGGTAAAAACATTTTTTTTCACTTCCCATTTCACCCCCAAAAACTAACCCCTTAACTTTCAAAACTTCAAGGCTCTGATGAGGCCATCAATTCCTATATTAGTACCAAATTACAACTTTCTATGTCAAATAGCTTCGGAGAAAATGAAGTGGGACAGACAGACGGACGGACGGACGGACGGACGGATGGATGGACAGACATCGAAATGATCTTATAAGGGTTGCGTACGGAACACTAAAAATTATGATATGACATTTTATGATTAGCCTAATTTATTTGCTAAACTTACGAGACACAGAGAACACAGTGGAATAACGATTTTGACTGATTTTTGATTTTGTAATAATGTATTTGACATTCCATTAATTGATAAGATTTCGTTCGATACTCCAAAAATGTACTAATCACAATTTAGCCTCTGGTTTTTTAACATGACATTAAAATACATAACATTGTCAATAATTATATTAAATACATTAATCTGACAAAGAATTATGGAACTTGGTTACCTTCTGGCGAGAAGCCCTAACAATTTTACTCTATTTTTGTAAATCACTTATATATCATAAAACTCTAGAAATAGTAAGTTTCTATTAGACCAATTACGTTTTGTTTTATATATTGTCGCATGAGAAATCGTGGTTTTTAGGATTAGACCGTCTCAAATGGGAGTGACTTTCCGACGTTGCACCTCTATTGCACAAGTTATATTCAGGATATCTCTGCGATATTAGAGCATTAAATGAGCTGGAAGCACAAGTCAACTGATTGTAGCTGACCGGGGTTTACCAAATCGTCGTTCAGTATAATGATCGTCTTCCACGTTTGATCCACATGGTAACTCGAGTCTTTATTAATGTTGTTAGGGTATTTATAAATTTCGATTGCTTACTTAAACTTTCGTTTATAGAAATTGGAAACAGATGCAAGAATTGGTTTCTTTTACATTAATGGTATGATCTGTAGAATGTTGATGTTCAGCTACAGCTGATTGTACAATTTGTTTCTCTTTAATATAATAAATCTTTTAAGTGCCCTAATTCTAGTTGCTGTTAAGCTTCCAGTGTCTCCTACAATTTTATAGACACCTTCTGTTTGTAAAGGGATGAGTGCGTCTTTTGGTGACAACGTTTTTAAGAAAATTGGCATTTGCCAATTTTTTTACAAGTGGCGAGTATCATGCGAATATTGGATCTTTTAAGTAACTTGGCTGTTTTGCCTGCAGTATTGCGCTGCAACATCTACTGGCGGATCCTTATTACTATCAACGTGAAGAGGCTTGTCATACAGTTGATATACATCCTTTTGGTTTTCTTAAAGCTCCGCCCTGCTTGTGACGTTATCCGTAGTTGTTGGACGAATTCTGACTTCTTCTGGTAGTATTACATTCCGTTTCAATACAAGGTTATTTTTTCTTGTGACTGTGCTGTTGTTGTCTTTTCTTCTTAATACTATTGGGCGTGGTTTTATTTATAAATAAATTGATTGAAAACTAAAATACTCTTATTAGCTGTGTGTGATGTCGGGGAGAATAAACATTGTGACGTCACACGCGCTCGGGATTTTTCGGTGCTTCATTGGTAATAAGTTTAAAAATTTATTTTCAGTTTGATATAACTTTTTAATTATAACGAAAGAGGAAAAATAAAAAATAGTTTTGTTATAAAACTTATATATGATCTTTCCATTTATGACCAAAAAAATTTTTGTTCAATACCTTAATTCGCTCGAGGCTACAAGGTTTCATGAAAAATATTCTTTTTTTTTGTTATCTTGTTTTATTATAAAAATATTATTATGTGATAGTGTAATGTGGAACATAATAAAAACCCTAGATCGTACGAACGGAGCTGCGTATAACAAAAATCTCCATTCCGCTAATCCTATTTATACCTCAGGAAATCAGCAAAACATTTTTTCATCCTGTTATATTTATTACTTAGTACTAACTGTTTCTTTTTTTTTAGTTGATGCAAGTCAAGCTGGAGAAGGCCAACTTGAAATTTCAATTAACGAGGGAGAAGTACCCAATCATGTTCAAGTAGTAGGAGGAGGCCGATGCTTGGTCTCTTTTACTCCAGATCAGGCAAAACCCCATCTTATTGATATTAAGTTCAATGGAGAAACAGTGCGAGGTTGCCCTTTCGTCTGCGCTGTTGCCGATACTAGTCGCGTAACTTTAAGCCTCTCCCATCTTGAGCTCGTTCCAGTTAATCAACCTAGCTCTTTTCATATGGGCGTGGCCGGTGGAGGAGCGGCGGAGCTTGCGGTTGCCGTACGCGGGCCCGTGGGTGAACTTCCTGTAAAAGTTACAGGAGATATTCATTCAGGGTTTACGGCTGAATTCACTCCAGTACAAGTTGGAGCACATCAGATCAGCGTTGATTATAATGGACGGCCAGTGCAAGGCACACCTTTTGTGGCGAAAGCTTTTGATTCAAACAGGGTTAGGATTAAAGGATATTGTTTGCTTTTTCTTTGTTCAAATTTAATATATTTTTTTAGTTTCATACATATATTCCCCTATAAATATATATATATATATATATATATATATATATATATATATATATATATATATATATATATATATATACATCATATATATATATATATATATATATATATATATATATATATATATATATATATATATATATATATATATATATACATATATATAATATATTTATATACATATATATATATATATATATATATATATATATATATATATATATATATATATATATATATATATATATATATATATAAACTTTCGAAATTAAACATACAGTCTATTCAAGAAGTTCTCGAAATGATGCTCTGAAAGAAGTACAAGTATATCCAGGTAAAATTTTGTTATTTAAAATTTAGTCATAGGCTCCTCCCCTCTTCATCGAGGGAGTATATGTTTCGTAAAGTCATTGGAAGGACTCCACAAATTTATCCGCCCAAATCCCGTTCTGTATTGCTATCACTTTTGTTTAAATTGCCACCATATCTTTAAAACCCCTCCATGGACAATTTCACATACTGCGAGAAAAAGGTCAGCTGGAGTGAGAACCGATGAATAGAGCGGATGGGTAATAACAATGATGGATTTTCAGACAGAAACTTGCTTATACACAAGGCTCCTCATGTTTACATTTAAACGTGATCTACGAGAGTCATTCAATAAGTAAAGAGACAAATAGCTCTAGCTCAAGAATTGTTTATTGAATTGCTCCAAAATTTGGCTTACTTTTCGACATAATCCTCCCCAACGTTAATATACTTGTCCCATATTTCTGCTAGCTTCTTGAATCCTGTGGCAAAGAATTCTTTCGGTTGACGTCGAATCCACTCTTGCACTTTTTCCTTCGTTTTTTCATTGCCAGTGAACCTCTTTCCACATAGGGTATCTTTGAGAGGTCCGAACAGGTAAAAATCACATAAGGCCAGGTCTGGTCTGTATAAGGGATAAGACAAGATCACCCAACTCCGTTCTTGAAGCTTTTCTTGAGTATGAGGTCGGGCATTGTAAATGGTTCTGCATAATATTGTGAATCAATCATCGCTTCTGATGGAGTTAACACGGTTAGCAACACGCACGTCGAGTGCAAAAATAAAGTGTTTGGTGTAGTATATACTAAGTAATATTGTGAACAATTCGAATGCTCACCCCAACTCCCTGAGCTTATCATTTCAATAGTAATTTTTCTGTTATCATGAAGTCCATCGGTCCTCGATTCCAACAAGGGACTGGAAACTTCGACTGGACGTCCACTTCGCTGCTTGTCAGACACTTTTGTTCGGCCACTTTTGAACCGATCTATCCATTTGTAAACGTTCGCAGGGTTAATACAACTTTATCCATATTGTAATAACATTCTAGAATGTATTTCTCTTGGCTTAACACCTTCTGCTAATAAAAATCTGATGACAGAACGCTGCTTTTCTAAAGTGCAGTCTTCCAATGGACTCGCCATGGTAAATTGGATATTTTGAGGTTATGTTTACATGAAATGATCGAACAACTGATTAAAATTTATCACAAGGTTGCGAACTGGCACTCCCAGAAGTATGGAGCGGTTTCGTTAAATGGGTTTAATCTGAGACCAATTATCTCTTTACTTATTAAATGACCCTCGTACCATTAAAAGTGAACTCAAACTAGGGCGAGTTTCCTGTCTCTAATACCGACGATTAAAGATTTGGTTAAATGTAATGCCCAATGGTTCACCGGCTTTCGCAATATTATTAAAATTATAATCTAATGAAGTAAAAGTATCGTGCAAAGTTTTAGTTAATAGAGAAGCAAATAAATAAAATTATGTTTATAATAGGCATCTAAATATCCTTAAATTTGTACTTTAATAAGTTATATATAACCTGCTGTTAAAATTAACAAATATTTACTAGCAGACTCCATGCGATTATTCTGTTTTTTAGCGGCGTTGGAATTCTGTCCAGTGTTTTCTGCTTGTCCTTATTACACTCATTGGAGTTTCTAATGGATCATTGATTTGGCTGGAAACGATGTTGTCCATCCTTTATTAGTGTCTAATCTAAGATGCAATAATGTATGGGCCGGCGTATTGTCGTACAACAGAAAGGAATTTCCCTTCAGAAAGCGCTCCATGACTCCTAAGTGACTGTGGTCTGAGGCAGAAATTCTTGATGGATGATGTCACAAAAGTCGAAGAAACTGATTAATATTGTTTTCACCTTTAAATTCGAATCTCAAACTTTCTTTGGACTTCCCCAGCGTGGTTCTCTCCATTGGGCGCTAATTTGTTGGTGGATATACCCTAACTTCGTCCTTGAATCTCGAAAACTAATGAAAAACCTCCATATGCTTCATGGCAGGCTCTCCATACACGTCTTCCAACATTGGTTACGTTGCGGTTTTTATTTAAGAAAAATTCAAACGAAGAACGGATTTGAAACTACTTAGTTTCGTTTGTGGCTGATAGGGCCATTAGTACGTTCTATATAAAAACCATACGGGAACATTTTGAATAGACTGTGTATTTATAAAAATTAAAAGTTATTTTGAATATATGGGTTAATCTCGAAGTTTTGTAGGGTTTCGAGATAAAAGAGCTTGACACTTTAAGTGTTAGTATATTATAAACTGAAGTTTATATAAGTAGTTCGTGAAACATGTAACTTACTAAACATTAAGCAAAAGTAAACTATACTATTCCCTATCAGAAACAAAAAAATATGATAATCACTTAAGAAACTTATTGTCCTATATATATATATATATATATATATATATATATATATATATATATATATATATATATATAAAAATTCTTAAAAAAAAATTTTTTGTGTAATTGCTGCAGATGGGTGGTCACTGGATAATTAAGTAAAATCAAATTCTGGTATTATTATTATACGTGGGTCATTCAAATATAAACCGGAATTTTTTCACCCAGCTTTATCGGTGATAGATAAAAATAAAAATGGAGTAACTTATTTTTCTACGTAGTTTCCTTCCACAGAAATATTTTCTCCATCGGATAGGAAGCTCTCTGATTCCCTCATAGAAAAAAGAAGATCAATTGCGCACGTATTGTTCGACGCCGTCTTCAAATCTTTCCTTTCCTAATGCATCCTTCAGTGAACCAAACATATGTTAGTCACATGGGTATAAGTCTGGACTGTAATGTGGATATCCAAGAGGTGGCCAGTGTATTGTAGTGAGTTTATCACGAGTTAGAACAGCTGTATGCAGCCGTGCGTTGTCGTGCAGAAGGACGACATCACGAATCGGTCGCCGGTCTTGGCATCATCCAGCAACTGACAGCAGTAGGCCGCATTCACCGTCTTTCGAGCATGTAGGTAGTCAATCAGCAAGTCCCAAAACACAGTTGTCAGAACTTTTTTGGCTGACAGTCGAGTTTTGGCCTTGATCTGTACCCCCTCTTCAACTTTCCTCCATTCCATACTTTTCCTCTTGTTTTCTAGGGTATAGCGATGGATTCATGTCTCGTCGCAGGTCACTATACGGTCCAAAAAAGCGTTCCCTTCTTCTTCAAAGCGATTCCGAAGGCGCTGACAGATGTCTTTCCGCACATTCTTGTGTGCCTCGTTGAGAAGACGTGGAACTCACTCTTCCGTTATTTTTCTGTATCCAAGTATATCTGATATGATGGTATGGACACTTTCAACATTTACACCCACCTCTGATGCAATCTCGACAACGGTAATGCGGCGATCGTCTTCCACAAGCTCACGCACGGCCTGAATATTGGCTTCATTAACGCTGGTCGCCGAACACCGTTTATGGCTTTCATTTTCCACTTTATCACAACCATTTCAAAAGTTCTTGGCTTAATCGAACACTTGGGTTTTACCCAGAGTAGTATCACCGAACTGTGCTTGGAATCTATTCAAAATTTCACACCTTCATTGGCGAGAAAACGAATAATAACGTGTTGCGCGACAGAGGCTGATAATTCCCGTTCACTCATAGCGACACTGAAATCGCGGATGTGAGTGCGAGGGGCGTCGGCGTGGCTATCCCCTCTCTATCTCCTCGTTACCGATTCCCCTCCGCGCTGCTCAGATCACTATGCGAGTCAAACGAACAAAATTTCGGTTTATATTTGAATGACCCCCCCTTCTCCTCGTTATTTGGGTCACTAGAAGAGCATGTAAAAACAATCAAATTTAATAAGGGATGTCATTTTGTTGGGTGCAAACTAAAGACGTACACAGATTAGGACATTTTAAATTTGTAACATGTACGAAGTGAATAATGCATGCTTCTTTTCCGAGGATCCTAGAAGAGAAGATTTTGGATGTAGATTGTTGGGGCGTAGCTAGTTAGGAGCTTCAGCAGAAAAACCAAGCGCATTGAATGGTTGATTCATAATCTAAAATACCCCGATTTTTCATCATATATTAGGCGGACGCGTGCATATATTTTGAATAGATGAAGTGATTATCATATACTGTTTCTAACCGAGTAACTCCACACAAATCTTATGAAACATGGCTTAAAATATTTAATTTCTTTTATTGCTTTTCGAAATGATATCTCTGTTACCCTTAGCTAATTTTTTTTAGATATTATTCTAATATTTCACGTAGTATTTATGCTTTTAAACGAAATTTGGGTTTAAAATGTAAATTTTCTTCTTGTTCTTCTTCTTCTTCTTCAACCTTGCACCATTCTCTACTGGATGTAAACATCTTCCATGTTCTTCTATTTTTGTCTATCCTCAGCTTGTTGTATCCAGTTTCTACCTGTCTTCTTTCGAATGTCGTCTACCCATCTTTGTTGTAGTGTCCCTCGATTTCTTGTAGTTTCGCGAGGTCTCCGCTGTAGTATCTTCAGTGTCCACTTGTCGCTATCTTATCACTACATGACCTGTCCATCTCCACTTTCGACCGCTATTTCCCTCATAACATCCCTCACCTTGGTTCATTTCCTTATCTCTTCACTCCTGATTCGATCTCTCAAAGATATGTTCAGCATGTCGCATTCCATTACTTTTCAAGTGACCCCTAACCTGTTTGCAATCTGTCTTGTCAGGGCCATAGTCTCCATCTTATATATGGCAACAGGTAAGAGTTATATGTTTTCTGTTTTAGGTTTATGGAGATCTCTGGATTTTTTAGAATATAAGCCGGTTTCCTAAATGCGGTCCAGGTTAGTGCCACTCTTCTGATTACTTCCGCTCTCTCGTTTTCTTTTCCTAGGGTAATGTTGTGCCCCAAATATACGTAATGAGACACATCTTCTAATTGTTGATTTTCTCTTTTAATCTCGATATTGTCAGTGCTGCTGATTTTAGTTTTCTGAATGTTTATTTTTAGACTCACTTGTTTTGATGCATGATTCTGTTCTTTTACCATTCCGGCTATAAATAATTGAAAATTATTCTCAACATATTCACTTATATTACCTATTTTACAGAATTAATTGAAAAATGTATTTGTTAAATTTACTTCTTCTGCCAAATTGAAAAATATTTAAAAATTAAAACTTATGTTGAATAAAAAGTTAATAAATACTAAACCATACATGGATTAAGAAATATGGGATTGCATATCTAAAAGAAAATTTTATGGAACAATATATAAACCTCAAAATATTAAACTACGATCTGACGATCTGTCTGAAAAACTGTCGCTAATGTTAACTTTTAGTTAACATATTAAATAAGGCATATCAAATTCTAGAGAAATGTGCATAAGATTTGTATGGAAATTTTTAACCACCCATCAAACAACTTCAATGTGTTTTCTCAACTTAGGTTACAGTTGGCACAGTAGCCCGTGGTACAGTTGGCCGGCCTGTTACTTTCTCCGTTGATGCTAGTGAAGCTGGGGAGGGTAACTTGGAGATAACCATCTCGGCGAGAGGACTGAATATACCGACACAAGTCCATCCTCAGGGTAATGCCCGATTTGCGGTCAGTTTCGTACCGGCGGAGGCATGCGACCATGTAGTTAATGTGGCGTTTAACAAGAGACCGGTTAGTTGATATATTTTCTCTAAAGCGTAAACAGATTTCCCACATTTTATATACCTTTACAAAGTCTGCATCATATGGGACCATTTTTTATTATGGATTTTAGATGGTACGGTCTAAAGAAAAATTGTAGATATGTAAAATTAAGGGTCCAATTTAAACTTTAAATTTTTATCTTTTTTTAAAGTTGGCGAAACTTCTAAAACACAGTAAATTTTTTGACCTCAAAAGAAAACAGTTTTTTATCGGCAATCTCATTACACCTTTTTTAACTAACCTGGAATGACAATTTTGACAGGTAACGGAAGTCACGTGACTACCTCCAAGTAGGTAATTTTTCATGTTTCTTGAAGTAAATGCTAATACCAAAGTTGAATACCAATGAAAACTTATAACTGAAAAAATCTATATAATACCAACTTTTTGGAAGATACATTGAAGATTTGAAGCAGATACAATATAAAATCATTTTTCTTAATTTTAAAACTCACAAAATACACTTTTTTGTTTTATTATTTCCTTTAAAAAGTACAGAAATTAATGATTTTTAAATTTTTAATACTGGTTTTCCATTGTTTTATATTATTTCTTTGAGGTGCTCAGTATCATCATTTGAATAGCAATGAATATGCTGACATAAAAAATAGGTCTGTTTCAACTGTATTGCGCTTCCATGCTTTTGAATGAGCTCGTTCCTTTTGTTCCTTCTTTTCTGTAACCTTTTCCAAGTTGTCCTTTCTTGACTCGATTGAGCATTTTCTGATTCATCAACTCTTAGTCTCTTTGCTTTTCATCTTCATGATTCTCTAGTACTGCATTTTAATTGCTTTTTGGAGGATACATTGAAGATTTAAAGCAGATAGAAACCAAAATCATTTTTCTTCATTTTAAAACTCCGAGAATACACTTTTTTTTTGTCATGTATATATATATATATATATATATATATATATATATATATATATATATATATATATATATATATATATATGCAGTAATGAATATGCTTGCAAAAAAGGTCTGTTTCAACTGTGTTGCGTTTCAAAGTTGTACTTTCTTTCTTGACTCGATTTACCATTTTCTTATTCATCAACTTCTAGTATTTTAGCTTCTCATCTTCATGGTTACCTAGCCCTGGATTTTAATTAATTTTCTGGACCTTGTTTCCCTAGTTGGTTTTTTAAGGAACGCTTTCTTTCTAATTCCTGTTTTTAAGTGTCTTATTATTAAATGCCATTTCTTTGCTTACTATATTATGTGCTTGTTTTATATTTATTGGTATTTTTTTATTATAACTCGTCTAGTCTGATTCATTCAAGTTTGAAAATTATTATTATTTATTCCCAATTTTCTCAGTTACTTAATAAATTAGATATTCATTTAAAATAATTATTTTTTGCACCTTACTTACGAGGATGGATTAGAAAGTCTTATAAAAAACAACGTAAATAATATTTTTTGCGGAAAAAAAAATTATTTCTTAACATGATCTCTGTTGAGCTAAATACAACCTAAACTATTTTGAAGCCCAGCTCGTGAACTTTTACCGTTGTAACGGCAGATCTGTGAGCAGGCGTTTTATCCTGATGAAGGATCAGTTTTTGCGCGCTAATCTTGGTCGCTTCTGCTTCAACTCATTGTTTTACGCCTTTTCAAATAGTTAATTATAGTGATACAATGTTAGTCCCAAAAAAAAAATTGTCATTACTTTTCCCATCGATAAAACTGTTTTTCCTTTTTTTTGTGCACTTTTACCTTCGCCAATTCATTCTTTCCACTGCCGTTTTGTTTTCAGATTTGTAATGGTGGATCCACGTTTCATTTATAGTCTCAAAACGACGCCAGACGTCCGTCGAATTACGCTACAACTTTTCCAGTGAAATGTCCTTTAGCAATCCGCTTTTTCATTTGTAGAACTTTATGCAGGATATTATATACTCGTTTATATGAGATACAGACCATCTCAGCAATCTCACAAAGTTTAATACGACGATCTTCAGAAGAAACGTCAATTGGGCGTCCTGAACGTGCAGCATCTGTAGTGCTCATACGGCCACGTTTAAATTCATTTGTTCAGTAGTAAATGGTTTTCAGTGCTGGCGCAGAATCCCCGTGAACTTCCTTCAGTTCAGTTTCTATCTGGGCCGCAGTCCAGTTTTTTAAATAAAAATCTTTTATTACTGCACGATACTCGGCTTTATCTATTTCTACGAAACCTGTAACGCCCATCATTTACTATAGCTGCCAACAAACAACTGCTTGTTGAATCTGTTTGAAACTTTGAACATAACAGTTACAAGAATCACGCTTACCAATAGTTATGCCGCTTAACAAAATGTCCCGCCATTTCGTAAGAATTATAATAAGTAAATTAGGTGGAAGCATAGAAGAGAAGATGCATTTAATTATAGTAATTTTGGATGAAGATTATTCAATAAAACAATTCGTTGATTTATTCTGACCAATATTATTTAATTTTAATATCAGGTGGTCGGATGTCCATTAATAGTATCAGTAGGTGGAAGCGGATCAGGGCCTAGCGTGACTTTACCCGGCCCTGGACCAGTACACAGGCCCAGTACGCTGTTGATAAATCATCCTGGAAGGCTGGAGGATATAGAAGTAAATGTCGAGGGTGAGAGTTTTGTTTATTGCAATATCGCCACATAATTTGTTGATTTATTGTTATTTTGTGGAGAGATAGATGACATTTTCTACGCATTCCATCCCTTAGAAGCAGTTTCTTGGCTCGACATTTTTGTTTGCAGTTTG
Source organism: Pachyrhynchus sulphureomaculatus (assembly GCA_019049505.1). Taxonomy (NCBI): domain Eukaryota; kingdom Metazoa; phylum Arthropoda; class Insecta; order Coleoptera; family Curculionidae; genus Pachyrhynchus; species Pachyrhynchus sulphureomaculatus. The sequence goes on along the minus strand of CM032447.1, from coordinate 64,474,750 downwards.
CTTCAGCTTAGCAACGTTAAGAGATGAGAGCTGGTATCAAGCCCGCTACCTCAACTGACACGATCATAATAATTTTACAAATTCTTCCTAGGGATTGAAGGCTTAGAAATTGTCATGTATTTCTTCTAATTTTAGCGATGTTTTATTCACATTACAATATTACTGTAATGTACAGTCTTTGTTTAAATAATTGTACAAAATTAAGAAAATAATCTTGCTTGTAAATCACAAAGTTAGTTTTGTAGTTTTTATAAATACTTGAGACTGACATTGGTAACATTTTAATGTTTATGTCAAAATATCGCGTCATCATTCTTGTGGTTCGAGGGTGACATTCCTTTGGTTTAAATAAATACTCTACTTTATTTTTAAAATTATGTAATGAAGAGTGTTTCTTCTATAAATTATTGTCTACATTGCATAAATTGTCTGCAAATGCATTACGGTGTTTTTTAAGATTTTTTACTTGAAGTAATGCATACATTTCATCTGTTACTCTCTCTATTCATCTCAAATTTAATTCTTTAAAAAAATAAATGATCATTGATTCATGTAGCGCTAGTTCTGAGTTTTGACAAAGTCCAGACTTGTAAGGAAAATGTAAAATTGCAAACGAGGGCCGCATTTAGAGTTTTTACAAACGGCCACTAAATAGCGTTATTGAGATGTGACATTACTATTGTTGTAAAACTTGGCATTTGTTATTGTTAAAACAGTGGCAGCTTAGAAATTCGCCGAGTAGTTTGTTTACAGTGAACGTTTGAAAAACCAGTTCTGTGAACAAATGGAAATTTCACCTGAAGATTTTCGTTGGATGATTTTTTACGATTTTATAAAGCCCTAATTCAACAACAATGCCTCGAATCACTTCGTTCAACTCTTGGTAATGAATCACCATCAGAAAAGACTGTTTATAATTAGCTTGCAGAATTCCGTCAGCGATGAATTTCGTGAAGGTCGACCACAATCGGTTGATGTTCCAAAAAATCGATGCTGTGCGCAATATGATTAAAGAATATCGGCATGTGACTTACTGTGAGATAGAGGCATCCTTAGGCATATCGAATATTGCGGTACATTGTATTTTGCATGAACATTTAGCTGTGACTAGGATCTGTTCGCGATGGATTCCGCATAATTTGACCGAAACTCAAAAACAAGCTCATGTCAGTGTCGAAAAAAAATGCGTAGACAGCGATTTTCATCACCTAAAAAAGTTATTGAATCCTTCCCAAACCATGTTTTTGAGATACCAACTTCAGAGTGGAAAAAATGTTTCGAGAATTGGTTTGAACGGATGTAAAATTGTATAAATCTTAAAGGCGAATATTTTGAGAAACAATAGAACGATTTGTACCAAATTTTTTTTTCTTTCATTATTTTTGTTGAAACTTAAAAAGGTAGCCCTCGTATCGTTGGAAAGTTTGTATTTATTTCACTTTTACTATCCTTTTATTCATGTCAGCGGTAAATGATCAATTATTTATTTAAACCCTTAGGAAGCATGTTTTAGGGATATGGGTGTGGATGTTAGCATAAAGTTCGTTTATTTCTAAGCCAAATTTTGACTTGTTTGTCATTTGAAACGTTCTAGTCATCTATTTATTTTGCAGAGTATTTATTTTTTAATTTATTTATATATTTTTAGCTCACAACTGTGTTATTGTAAGTTTTTAATTTTGAAAATGTTATAATGCAATAAAATAAAAAGGCCTGTTTTAATCCTTTGCTTTGTGTTTTCCTTTCTTGTTTTCACTGTCTTGCACTTGCACTGTTTTTTTCATTTTTAGGTCACCGTCGATATGTTTATTAAAAAAATCCCGACTGTTCCCATCTACTTACTTTTAACAGACATTTTTTTTAATTTTTACTAACAAGTCCTTATCCTTTCCTCTTCCTTATGTATAAAAAGAAACAAGTAAATAAATGAAATATATTTCGTTTTAAGAATATTTGTTTTAATTAATCTTCAATTTCGATAAATATATGACTTATTAGCTAGATATATAAAACTAATTAATTAATATGTTAAAAATAAAAATTAAAATAAAAAGTATTTGCAGATTTGTAACTTAAAAACACTCCGTCAAAACAAATATGAAACTTGATGAGTGTCAATTTAACCTTATTAAATCATTAAAACAATTTAAATTATACAGTTTATAAAAAAACATGTATCTATACTAAATGCAACCTAAAATATTTTAAAAGTTTTATTTTTGATACAAAAAATGGAATTTTGCTTTGTTACCTTCTATATAATACAGAATATTTTTAAAATGTGCACCAAAAGGGTCTCTCTAAATTTTGTTTTAACATTTTTTTATAGTATATAGTTTGTGTTTAGTGCACTACTTCGGAACATTAATAGAAGTACATATGTTATCCAATTTTTTCCTGAAATAATTATAATTATCTTTTTTATTACTGGCATAATTTTATAAATAAATACTTTTTTTCTTGTAGGAGTTGCAAATTAATTTTTCTGTTTTAATTTTGCAAAAAACGTAAGTCAGTATTTCCTCTTTTAATTTTAAACACGCACATTTAAAAAAAAAAATGTTTTGTATAAATTATTATGCTTATCATTACATCGCATAAGTAAATGATAATATTATAAGGGGTGTCCAACCATGATTTGATCTAAAATTACATTTTCACAGCTGATATTCCCAGAAAAAAATATAATATATATATATATATATATATATATATATATATATATATATATATATATATATATATATATATATATAAAGATATAGAGTTTTATTCTCATATATGACGTACGTTCGATAACAGATTAAAGAAGAAGATATTTTATTCTCATCCAGACCGATGACGTACGTTATATATATAACAGATTATATATATATATATATATATATATATATATATATATATATATATATATATATATATATATATATATATATATAATTTTTTTTGGTAATATGTTATCGAATGTACGTCAATTAGATGCGTGTTTGATTATCAGAAATCGATCTGGACTGAGAATAAAGCTCTTCTTCTTTAATACCTATCGTTTGATAACTTCTTCAGGGAGATTAACTCACGTTTTCCTACTCCTCCAGGGTTTTATTTGTAATCCAGACCGATTCCTGATAATCAAACACGCATCTATATATATATATATATATATATATATATATATATATATATATATATATATATATATATATATATATATATATATATATATATATATATATATATATATATATATATATATATATATATATATATATATACATATATATATACATATATATATATATATATATATATATATATATATATACACATATATATATATATATATATATATATATATATATATATATATATATATATATATATATATATATATATATACATATATATATATATATATATATATATATATATATATATATATATATATATATATATATATATATATATGTATATATACATATATATATATATATATATATATATATATATATATATATATATATATATGTATATATACATATATATATATATATATATATATATATATATATATATATATATATATATATATATATATATATATATATATATATATATATATATATATATATATATATATATATATATATATATATATATATATATATATATATATATATATATATATATATATATATATATATATATATATATAGACGATTTATTGATTGATTTACTTGTGAAAGTAAAAAAGCTAAAATTTTTAATTTCGGGTCCAAAATCATGGCAGCAGCAGTAATTTTTTGAGATTCTTGCCGAAGATGCATGCAAATAACGAAATTTCGTATTTTAGTGCAGTAAAAAAAGCATTTGAAATTGCAAAGTTTAAATACAGCAATATTATGATTTTATTCTCTCTGGGGTATCACCTCGAAAAACTTGTGGTCTTTTCTTTATAAACAATTGAAGTTTTCAAAACGCGTTTTTTGAGCTTAAAATGCGAATAACTCCGAGACAAAAAAAAACCAAACTCTTCGTAATGAAATTTCCAACAAATCTTTGTTAGTCTTAATCGCTCAGATGTGTACATAACCTACAAAATTGAAAAAAACATTTTATTGTACAGGCCGACTAAGTTAAACGATCGGCTTGAAATTTTCAGACAATATGCCTCTTGTTATAGCAAAAGTATCCCGAAATTTTGGTTCAAATATATTGAACCTAGTGGGCACAATTGAATTTGTTATTTAAAATTTGAATTGCCCGCCATTTTATGCCATTTGGTCCAAAAAGCATCTTTTTTTGAAAATTTATGTCTTGACGTCAGCTTTCCGATGCTATTAATTTTTTTTTTTTACATTTGTTTATTAATCAAATAAAAACAAATGCGTTTTTTCGGTCATTTTGAAAAAAAAAATTGAAAATTTTTTATCACATCTGGAGAATCGCAAAGTCTTTATTAAAAAAAATCATTTTTGTTAATAATTTTTTTTTCAAAATATCAGTTGTTATTTGATTAATAAACAAATATAAAAAAAAACGGTTAAAATGACTCCAAAAAAAATTTTTTTAATGGCATCGTTAAGCTGACGTCGAGACCTATATTTTGAAAAAAACGATCCATTTTGGACTAAATGGCATAAAATGGCGGGCAATTCAAATTTTAAATAAGAAATTCAATTGTGTCCACTGCGTTCAATATTTTTGTACCAAAATTTCAAGGTATTTTTGCTATAACAAAAGGAAAGTTTTAAGCCGATCGGTTCCTTTAGTCGACCTATACAATAAAATGAAAAAAAAAAAGATTTTTGCCTGTTTTTTTTTCAATTTTGTAGGTTATGTAGACATTTGAACGATTTAAAACCAACGAAGATTTGTTGGAAATTTCATTACGAAGAGTTTAGTTTTTTTTGTTTGTCTCGATCAGACTGATATAACCGGAGTTATTCATATTTTAAGCTCAAAAAATGCGTTTTAAAAACTTCAATTGTTTATAAACAAAAAAGCACAAGTTTTTCTAGGTCCAAAACTCAGGACAATACTCCTGGTGATATACCAGAGAGGATAAAATCATAATACTACTGTTTTTAAAATATGTCTATCTCATCATTATTTTGACCTTTTTTTACTGTACTATTTATCATCCATCTGAGCCTAGTTGACGAGCAAACTGCAATTTTGAAACTTTGGACGTCAAAGTACGATTTATCACGTATAAAATATTCTGTAAAAACAAAAACTTGAATTTTGCCCTTGATTATTTAGTTTGCCCTATACCTGTTGATTTGATCCACTGATAAGGGAAATTGATTAGCACAATTCTGAAAAAAACTGGTTCATAAAGTTGTCATGCACCTTTAGCTAGGATTTCGATCATTGGAACAGCAGCCATTTGCTGTTGCCATGATTCTGGATCTGAATTTTTTTTGTTATCGTCTATTATAATTTTTTTTCTTAGAATATCAGCTATTTGAAATTCATATAATTTTAGATCAAGTTAAGGTTTTGGATGCTCTGAAACACACATTTTGTGTTTATGAAATTTAAAAATTTTCTGTTGCATGTTGTGCATGAAACATATCTTCTCTCTCTTTTATTTCATTACCTTTCACTATTTTCCTTGTATAATAAAACAGGCGTTTTACATTTTTTATGTTGCTTTTTTTGTGATTGCAATTACAATAAATTAAAAACTTACATGACACACTCTATTTCCACTATGTAAATAAATTATTGTAGTTTGGAATATTGAATATACTACATATTAAATTATTAAATATTTACGCAGTGTTTTCTAAGTATTGACGCGTTATTTTATTCCAGCGTAATTAAGCAGTTAGAGATAAAAATTACAAACTTATACACGTAATAAAAGAACAGATCCTGTAGACTTAACCAAGGAAGGAGTGCTTAATATCAAAATAAATTTTTATTTTGTGTGACATCAAATCATTATCTACGGTTGTGAAATGAGTGGTAATATTCAAATTTTGCTGAGAAATTGCATAAGGCGGGACAACAGCGGTAAATTACCATTATATATGACCAGTAATTTTACTAATTCTCATATTTGTTTTTTCTTGATTTGTGACAATGCATTACCACTACACAGTAGTAGAGGGTATTTGCATGTTTCAATTCCATCAACTTTTTGTACGCGAATTTACCGAAGAGCTACAATTAAAATTTGAAAGTTTGCGATTGCTGCTTTTTTATATTTCCCAAATTTTTTTTGCGCCTGGTTTTAATCAGTGTGTGGACGAGTTTTTTAATCTTCAGTATTTCGCCCCCCCGTTTTGAATCTTGAGTCTTTTTCTTCTTGCAATGTCCTATTCGTTGCGGACCTTTGCAATTAGCATAGCTACTCGTAACTTTATTAACGACATATCTAAATAGTTGTGCTGATGGTAAGCCGAACCATTGACGCAAATTTGAAGCGATGATTTCCTTCTTCAGGGACCTCTCCTTCCATCCACTTTTCCTTGCAAAATAAATTATTAGAGTTGATATTTATCGTTCCTCATTAGATGGCCAAATTATTCGAGTTTTTACTTCTTTATAGTTGTTTCCCAATCCATTTGAAGACCTCTTCGTTTTTTATCCTATTAACCCAGGATATCCGAAGAAGCCGACCATAAACCCACAAAGAGTCTTTTCATGAGTTGGAGGAGGCGAAATACATAGCATTTTACGAGTTTTAACTTTAGCGGTAGAAAGATATTCCTATTCAAAAATATTTTCTTCATTTTGAGGAAACTTGCGTGGGCCGTTTCAGTTCTGATATAACTTCCACTGACATATCCCACTGTCTGTGAATAATTGTTCCCAAGTACGTGTATTTATCGACGTGTTCTATGTCCGATCCTCTCAGTGTCAAACACTCGATAGGCATGCAGTTCTTACTAACCAACATTCACTTTGTTTTAGGCACGTTTAAGCTCAACCCGTGGCGCTCAGATACCGTCTATAATCTCTGCAAAAGATTCTGCAAGTCGGTGAGATTGATAGCCAAAATGACGGTGTAGTATGCATATCTGATGTTATTTATAAGCACCTCATTCATTTTTATTCCTTCGGTGGAGTCCAGGAGAACCAAGTCATAAGAGAATAGCTTGAGTTATTACTAAGAATCAAGAAATGTTTTATTGTGTGTGTAGCCTTCTTTTTAGACCGATCCTGCGTATATGTAACTAATTTTTTTAAGATTAATATTCAATTTAAATTAAGACAGTGCTGACAAAGATATACAATCTGAAATTTCTTTTCAAAAATTGAAAAGAAGAAAAAATATCTGAAGTTGGTCTTACTCTTAACGGGGCCTAGTATCTGGACAACCGATCAATCTGGAGAAGCTTAGTTTTCTCTCTTCTTTCTATAAACTGAAAGCCTAGTTGTCGGAACGAACCGTACAAAATACGTTGTTACGCCAATAATAAGGGTACTTACCTAGTTTTTGACGATATATGAGAAAATGAAAACGCTAAATTTTCGGAAAACACCAATTAAACACACTTCAAACGATATAAACATCGTACGAAAAGCTTAGAATTAGGATGTTCCCAAGAAAATAAATTTTCTTACGATTATCTAGAAAATGTAAATATACATATTTATTAGTGTCCTTCATACGTAGAAAAAATTTCAATATTTCTTACGGCACTAAATTTGTAAATATTGGCTGTTCAAATTTTCATTTTTAACTTACAGACCGTACCCCTATGTTGAAACGGATGTTTTATTATATATCAATGGTATTTTCTTTTGTTTTGAAAATCATTAATTAAAAATGTAGCAAATATTTTTCTGTAAAGAAAATTATAGCAAGCGGTATTCGTTTATTTATAAAAAATGTTGAAAATGAGCTACTTTCGATTGTTTTACTCGCTTGATAAATAAAAGTTCATGACTTGGCAACGGCGCACTGTACAGTTGTCACACTTTATTTTGAACTTTGAATGAAGTCCTTCCCTTTTCAAATCACACAGTTGTTTTTCCATATCTAAAAGACTTCTGCAATCAGTGCATTTCAGATTTCTAGCTAACTCAATGAAACTATACTATTCTCGTCAGGAATTTTAGATTGAATTATTTCATTGATTGTTGTTTGAACTTCCTGTTTTTTAGCATCAGACATACTTGCTAATGCTGTATATTTTTTCAACAAATCGGCCATTCTTTAATCGCGAAGTCATTATTTATGCACTAGTAAAGATCTCAAATATAAACGTAATCTCGAAAAATACTCCAAAACATTAAAACCCAACAGAGTAAGAATGTAACGTTGCCAGATCCGAAAAACGACGCAGTGGGATTATTTTTGTATTTCTGCGCATATGGGACGGGGCAAAAGAACGCACTGCGCCTCAACTGTTTTTTATTGTACGCATGGTAGTTTACATAGGAGGGGTCTTTCTTAAGTTAAGCACGACTGCTCCTTGGGAACGTCCATAAGTGGCTCACACAACAAAAGGAATAAATCGAACATTAAAAATTAAGCATCTTCACCTTTCCATCTTGGAAGAAATGGAAATCATGTCTCGGAACCTCCCCGACAGCCGTAGTACTGCCTTGACCTTCTCCTTAAAGCAGATTGCCTGCCTCGTAAAAGCTCCTCATGATGGGATATTCCTTGGTATTTTGGATGTATCCTCTCAAAACTGTTGTACTCGAATAAAACCTTAAAAAGGAATAAATATTCTTTCAATTCCGTCTTCTTTCCCACGCTTTCTATATATTAAACTTGCTTTTTTCGAACTTATCAACTAAATTCGATCATTTAAGCCGCTAATGTCGCTGATACTACTGTCTTTATGTATTGATTCTTTCATCTATTCAGGTGCCCCTCTACATAAATTCGAGTCTATTGGCACCGTCGAGACCAAGTAGGCTAAAATATTTATCAGTGGCTAGGGTCTTTAGAAATGAATTTAAGTAATATATTCTTAAGAAAAAACCGCATTTTCCAGTTACTTTTCAATTATTCATTTTGAATAATGAAAACTAAAGTTTAGGTGGTTTTTAGGCGGCAATTTGTTGACATTACTGGAATTTCGGTTACGTAAAAGATTATTTTAACACCTTAACTATTAAATATAACAAATAGTAGTACTTTTTAAGTGAACATGTGCGCCGTATTTTTGCCAGATGACCAATATTTATATATACTCTGTATAATTACGTACCTTTTTCATCTCTTTTTTTCTTCACGGTAATGATGCCCCGAAAAGTCTCAAAAGTGGTAACACAATGTATTTAAAAAAAAAAAAATATTTATAAACGTAAAAATGATTAAGTAACAAAGAAGTGTAAACATGCACTAATTGTAAAATCTTCCGATTTCAAGGTTATGGTAATTTTACCGGTAATCCTGCGCCCAATTTTACGAATAATTTGCCGCAATCCTATTAGTAAGATTACTGATCAAACTACCCCTTAGGCCGTTCCCTGATTTGTCGGTGCGGTATCGTTTTTCTCGGTGTACCGATTCGGTAACGAAAACATGCCGAGCGCCTGTATTTCAATGAAACCCACCTGACTTGCTCGTGCCCGCTCATCCCGTGCAAGTCAGGCACACCGAGAAAAACGATACCGCACCGACAAAGCAGAAAGCGGCCTTAAAAACTCTAGAGTCACGCTGGATATGTTCACACCCAAAGCTCTGAATATCTAGTTTTCGGACTAGACGTTTAAAAGGGACGTGAAGACCAAGAATTAAAGTGATCCGACAATATCCCAAATGGTGCAAATTACGAGATCTAAAATGAGGCTGGCCTAATACAATTATGCATGTTAAAACACTAAACTATAATTTTGAGAGAAATCTAAAGTGCTTTTTTCATCAAGCCCTGGCGTGTTATCAATATTAGAGGGAATACGTGAACCAGTAAAATTTTGCAAATCCTACTACTAACACCCTACACAAAAAAATGAGAATTTTTTTATTTGCAATACTTCCGTTCAAAGTGTTACTTGTAATTTTACAGTTACCGGTAAACTATTATTAGCGGTATGTATTAGTACTCTATTTTTTTGTATCAAGAGCAATATCTTTTTTCCTACAGGACTTTGCTCTCGGATTAAAAGTTTTGGCGGTTTCATATTAGATGGCCCTGATGTTTGTTGGTTAGTCATATCTTTTTAGGAAATAGTTTTTAAATTTTTGCTCATTTCACGATTGTGCTGCGAAATGCCTAACATTGTCATCTTCACTTAGCTAATCGACGAGCCTTGAAACATGGTATGTCCTAATTTGGTGATTAATAGGTTGCACTTATTCTTAGTCCTCCCATAGGTTTAATGCAAGTAATGAACTTATTGAAATAATTCTATATTTTGATCCGTAAACTTATTGAATAAGATAACAATGTGACATCATTTGATGTTTATTTTGGCTAATTTGTAGGATTGGGCATTCCTACCTTGGTTAAACTTTTTGGATTTGAACTATAATGTGTAACAATAACACTACGGAAACAGATATACAACTTTCAACTGCTATCACAGCGAATGAGCAGTAGATGTGATTATAAAGTCGATCTGGTGATATGTCACCCATACCTACTGTTCTTATAGTTTACTGCCAAAACAGTAAACGGTCATAACAGTCCGGTGAAAAATAATGTGAAATTGCCCCTTATTGTTCCCGGTCGAATATATCATAAAATGTGCCATATTTTTTTAATTTTAGTTCAAGTTGTTTTGTGCACTTTTTTGTTTCGAAAACAAATATTCTTAAGATAAAGATACTAAAAATTTAATTAAATAGCAATTTAAACAATGATTTCAAAACAAGTAAAATTTAACATTTATGTAAAGTATTATAATTTGATAACAGTGACAGTAGAAACAAATTCAGTTTCATTCTATGCATATTCCATGCTGTAAAAGTTATATATACCGCGTAATAAAAAAATCCTAAAATGCTTAACCCGCTTGTCCTAAACCTGTTTTCCTCCTCCTTCCTTCTTCACAATACCGAAAGTCTATCGAAACTTACGCCTGACCCAGGTCCAGGAGGCCAGGCAGTGCCCACACAAGTACAGTCGCTAGGAAATGACCAGTATCAAGCAGAATTTGTACCGAGAGTAGTTGGAGAACACCGAATTATCGTTTCCGTATGCGGGGTACCTACTGGGGGCAGTCCCTATGCAGCGAAAGTTTATGACGTTCAAGCTATCAAAGTTAAGGATGCTCCTACCGGATTTGTTGGCAAGCCTGTTACATTTTTGGGTAAGTGAGAATTATTTTAATTAAAATATAAATAAAAAAGAAGAAATAATAAATAAATAACTCTGGATTATTTTCTTTTTGAGATTTTCTATTTTCAAAAGGGGGCTCTCGATGTATGTATGTATGTAATATTCTTCAAGTATCGTTTGTGTACGTTAGTTTATATACGTTGTGGAACTGAGGTACCAAATTTTCCAGGGATATGAATTACCGAATGTATGTATGTTGCTCAAATATTTACAAATCTACTGAATCGATTTTTGAGAGTAGTATAAGGACAATATATATATATATATATATATATATATATATATATATATATATATATATATATATATATATACATATATATATATATATATATATATATATATATATATATATATAATATATATATATATATATATATATATATATATATATATATATATATATATATATATATATATACATATACACCAGGTGTACAAGTATGAAATGCGGATTTCAGACAACAGATGGTGCACCAATGCAGTTTGTGCTATAAAGATTTGACACTGCGCCATTTTGTTGTGTCATCAACAAGTATCAGACGCACATGAGTGATAAATTGGAAATGTGTGTGCATTGTGTTGTTGTGTTTAATATGTCGAAATTTATACCAAACAAAGAGCATTCGCGGACAGCATTAATTTTTTGTTTTTTCAACTGCTGTTGAATCATACCGATTACTTCGAGAAGCTTATGTGAATATGCTCCATCACAAGATACGTGTGAATGATGGTTTCGGCGTTTCAAAAGTGGTGACTTCGATGTTGCAGACAAGGAACGAGGAAAACCGCCAAAAAATATGAAGATGTGGAATTGCAAGCATTGTTGGACGAAGATGATTCGCAAACACAAAAACAACTCGCCGAGCAATTGGGCGTTAGTCAACAAGCTGTTTCCAATGGGCTACAAGAGATGGGAAAGATTCAGAAGCCGGTAGATGGGTACCACATGAGTTGAACAACAGGCAAAGAAAAGGAAGTCGACATTTTTCGCTTGGTACAAAAGGAAGTCGTTTTTGCATCGTATAGTTACAGGGGATTAAAAGTCGATTTATTTTGAGAATCCCAAGCACAAAAAATCATGGGCAGACCCAGGCGCACCATCCACATCGACCGCAAGACCGAATCGCTTTGGCAGAAAGACGATACTCTGTGTTTGGTGGGACCAGAGGGGCGTGGTCGATTATGAGCTGTTAAAATCTGGGGAAACGGTTAATACTAAACGTTGCCAACAACAATTGACCGATTTGAACCGTTCACTGCTTGAAAAAATGCCAGAATACCGAAAGAGGCAATACAAAGTCATTTTTCTTCATGAAAATGCACCATCACATACGGCAAAACCAGTTCGCGACACGTTGGAAGCATTCAGCTGGGAAGTTCAACCCCATGCGGCTTACTCACCAGACTTGGCTTCTTCCGATTACCACTTGTTTGCATCGATGGGTCACGCACTTGCTGAGCAGCGCTTTGGTTCGTACGGAGATGTGAAAAAATGGCTCGATGAATGGTTCGTAGCAAAAGGGGAAGATTTTTACTGGCGTGGTATTCGCAAATTTAACATGTTTTTTCAGAAAAAAAATCCGCATTTCATACTTGTACCCCTGGTATATATATATATATATATATATATATATATATATATATATATATATATATATATATATATATATATATATACGAGGCTAGTTTGAAAAGTCCGTGCAAAGTCCGAGAGATGGCACCACCGGCGCGTATCGAGGTCATGTTTAGTTAGTAGCATCTCTTGAATGAACGCACACCAAGTTTCAGCCATATTGGTCTATTTCTTTGTGTTTGGCATTCGTGTGAATCAAGGAAGTCGAGTGATTTTCAAGAAATGGACGAAAAAGAATTTCGTGTGGTGATTAAACATTACTTTATGAAAGGCAAAACGCCTCAGGAGACTAAAGAGAAGCTTGATAAACATTATGGTGACTCTGCACCTTCGATTAGAACAGTTTATAAGTGGTTTCAAAATTTTCGGACTGGCCATATGGGCACAAGTGACGCTGAACGTTCTGGACGGCCTGTGGAGGTTACGACTCCAGAAATCATTGATCAAATCCATGATATGGTGATGGATGACAGAAGAGTTAAGGTGCGTGAGATTGCTAGTGCTGTGGGCATCTCGACTGAACGGGTACATAATATTTTGCATAAACATTTGGACATGAGAAAGCTATCCGCAAGATGGGTGCGGCGATTGCTCACGTTTGACCAAAAACGGAATCGTGTGAAGTGTTGCAAGGATGGTTTGCAGCTGTTCCAGAAGAATCCGGAGGACTTTAAGCGTCGTTTCGGCACTGTGGATGAAACAGGGATACATTACTATACTCCTGAGACCAAACAACAATCTAAACAATGGGTTACCAAAGGGGAATCTGCACCAAAAAAGGCGAAGACCGTTCCTTCGGCCGGAAAGGTTATGGCGACTGTCTTTTGGGATTCGCAACGGATAATCCTCATCGACTATCTGGAAAAGGGTAAAACTATTACCGGTGAATATTATTCATCGTTATTGGACCGTTTGAAAACCGAGCTGCAAGAAAAACGCCCGCGATTGGCCCACAAGAAAGTTCTTTTCCATCACGACAACGCACCAGCACACACCTCAGCCGTTGTGGTCGCAAAATTAATGGAAATAGGATTCCAACTCGTTTCACATCCCCCTATTCTCCAGACTTGGCTCCCTCGGACTACTATTTGTTCCCCAATTTGAAGAAATGGCTGGCGGGACAAAGATTTTATTCAAACGAGGAGGTGATTGCAGACACTAATGGATATTTTGCAGACTTGGACAAATCCTATTATTCGGAAGGGATCAACAAACTAGAACATCGTTGGACGAAGTGTATAAGCCTAAAAGGAGACTATGTCGAAAAATAAAAAAGGTTTACCCCAAACACATAAGTAGTTTTTATTTTTGCACGGACTTTTCAAACCAGCCTCGTATATATATATATATATATATATATATATATATATATATATATATATATATATATATATATATATATATATATATATATATATATATATATATATATATATATATATATATATATATATATAATAAAGAAAAAAAAAGCAAAAGTTGCCGTATCTAGCAAAATCCTTAAATATGAAATTAATTGGGGAACTATATATATATATATATATATATATATATATATATATATATATATATATATATATATATATATATATATATATATATATATATATATATATATATATATATATATATATATATATATATATATATATATGTGTGTGTGTATAGCACAAAAATCAGAGTATCACTAGCTGCACTCACAAGGGGTAAGATCCTACCTGGTCCCTAAGCATCTCAGTGGTATCATCGCAGAGTGTTTGGATGACCAATGTGTGTCTTGTCAGCGGGTGTTTTTGTTGGTATTTTAACGTTTTTGAAGTTATTTTAAAGTTTGGTGATACCGTTCTGAGTACGCCATTGATGATTGGTAGCACTTTAGCATATTAAAGCCACAGTCTCGTAGTTTCCAAACATAGTTCGCTGTACTTGCATTGCATTTTTTTGGTATTCTCTATCCCTGTGGTCTCCAGGGATATCAATGAAGGTCACAAGTAGGGATTTTCTTTTATTACATATCGGGCATACGTCGAAGCGGCGCTCAATCTGTATATAGAAATTGTCCAGGATTTTGAAAAGGTGTTTTTGGGACATTTGCAAATCATATGGTTAACAGTCCCATCACATCTGTTAGACAATCGACTTCTCGAGATTTTGGATGGCATGATGTTTGAAGGGCCTGTTATTGAACTGCGAACAGAAGACTTTTCGTTCTAGCCACATGCCCCGCCCATTGCAACTTTAATTTTGCCACTCTTGCACTGATATCTGTAATTTTTGTTATTCGTCTGGTATTCTTGCTTTTAATGTGTTCTCGTAAACTAATACCTAACATCTGTTTTTCCATGGTCCATTGAGTACATTGGAGTCGAGGTGAAAGCCCGCCTGTTCGACTGGTTGGTATTCATCGAACTTATTTGTTAGACGGTTTGTAACAATTTTAGTAAGAAGCTTGTACAAATGCGATGATGAGGCGATAGTTCTCAAGATTTTCGTGATTGCCTTTCGTGAATAAAAATGTTATCTCGCTGTTTTGCCAATGTACAAGTATTCTTTGTTCTTCACTGCATTTGTTCAATAATATCCGTATCGCTTCAAAAAGTTCATTTCCTCCCATTTTCAGTATTTCCGATATTACTTTATCTTCGCCTGGAGATTTCTTATTCTTCCTCTGTTTTAAAGCAGTTTCCAATTCACTTCGGCTTACCTGAGGAATTTCTTTAGAGTCAACGTTAAGAATATGTTTTTGCTGCTGGTTTGGATTAGGTCTAGTCGAAAAATAGAGTTTTGTGTAGAATTCCTTTATTTCATTCGTTATTTCCTTCCTGTCAGTTATTATTTTACCTGTTTTATCTCATAATTTTATTATTTAAGTTCTATCTTGTGACATCTTGGATTGCAATACTTCTTTTCTTCAATGGTGTTAATTTTTTTGTATTGTATTTTCTAACGTCTTTCCTTGTTTGGGCTTGGTTTAATGTTTCATACTCATATGTCCCTGCTTTGAATACTTTTTCTGTATTACCGCCTACATAGTCACGCTCTTGCTCTTCAACCGTCTGTTGTATTTGTAACAACGGCCTCCAGATCTACGGTTCCTGATGGGGTAATGAAGCAAGTGTAACGAGTAAAGTATTTTTATAGTCTATGCAAGCCATACTAAGTTGGCTGGTCGTGTTTTACAATTTCTAAGGTACTTTTATCAATAAAAAACTGGTCTTTAGTGACGCGTGATCTTTTAAAATTTTCTTTTTGTTGCACAAGGTAAATTTTGTTTTGCGGTGATTATAAACTGTAGAAGCTAGTATTTTGGCGAGGAGTTGTATGTGGTAGAGTGAAAACAGTGAACATGTCTTTTGCTATGTTTATTTACTTTTATAAAGAGGAAGGTGTTAACTTTTTAAGATTAAGAGATGATCTTATTTCTTGCTTTTTATTAATGTTTGTTGCTAGACTCTAGAAAATTTTTTCTCTCTCATTTTAAAATTTTTGCTGTTTCCTATCTTGTATCACATGTATTACTATTTTTCTTTTTTTTGTAGTTGAGACAAGCCAAGCTGGTCCGGGTAACCTAGAAGTGACCGTAAACGGAGGATTAGTGCCTACGTCAGCCCAAGCCCAAGGGCCACACACATATGCAATTTCCTTCACACCAAGGGAACCTACTGTTCACTCTGTTGACTTACGATTTAACGGTCAGGATGTTCCAGGAAGTCCGTTTAAATGTAATGTTGTTCCTGCAGCAAGGATAGTAGCTCCTGAAACGTTAGACAAGGTGTCTGTGGGAAGAGCCTGTACGTTTGTGGTTGAAAGTCCTACTCCGCCTATCGTTGAAGTTTTAGGACCTGCTAGAAGATCATTACCTACGCAGGTAAGCATTTTTCAGTTTTTTTTTACTGTTTCGCCCATAAAGCGCTATGACACACAAGTGAAATTTTTGCAGAATATTAATGACCTGGGAGCATTACCACATCATGTTTTTTATGAGCATAGCACGCATGATGCAGGCAGATCCCTAAAGCGCTACAGGAGTAATGCGTGTGTGGGAAAAACGATTCACGTTGGTGTTGAATCTGTAAATTGTACTCGGTGGGAAACACAGTCCTGGGCAAATTATTCCTAAGGGATGAGGTTCTCTATATAAATGACTGCCTGAAAAGGTTTGTACGATGAGTGACGAGCTGAACCTCATACGGATGTGATGTATTAGGGCGACGTGTATTCTTAGCATCCACCGCTCTAGGTTGAAATGCATTGTTTGTTTGGGAGCAGAGCACAGTGAGGATTCGCCTCAATGTGCTGGACAAAATTCTGTCTTTGTTTCAATTTAAGCCGTATCGTATTTTTTTTTAAATTACTCGTCAAAAGTAGCGCTATGACGTAAGCGTGTGCGTTTTTTGAATAAAACGAATTGTAAGTGAAAAATTTTGAAGAAAATATTTAGAAGATTGAAGAAATTGATAAATAAAGGTAAGTAAAGAACTAATATTCGCGAATTCATATTTATTACATGCAATCTGTATGCACTAAATATTTGAGAATTTACGTGTGAGTGTGAGTCTGCGCGTGAGTGTGTGTGTGTGCGAGTGTGTATGCGTGTTTATATGTGTGCGTGTGTGTATGCGTGTTTATATGTGTTTGTGTGTGTGTGTGTATGTATGTAGTATGTGTGTATGCATGTGCTTGAACGTGTTTTCTGTTTACAAATTTAATTTTGTTAAATTGGTATTATGCTAATGACTGTGTGTAGGCGTATTTATGTACTTTTGTGTATATGTGAGATTGTTTGTGTTTATGTGTGTGAGTATGCATGTGTTTAGTGTATACAAATTTAATTTTTGTTGATTAGAGTTATTCAAAAATATTTTTTGTTTTTTATAAACTTTCTTAAATTTTAGATTATATAGTTCTTAAGATCGTATGCCTTTAACCTGTTAATAAAATTATTGACGAACATAAAATCAATAGAGTAATAAATATTATTATTGTTGATAAAACTACAACTTTTCAGAGAAATCCTCATAAACCGATTCACAAATGCATTTATTCGAAATATATACACTAGGGTAGTCACAAGGTATAGAGGGGGGGGGATATTTTCATCGTAATACCGGCGGAACTCTTCTAAAATTTGCCATTTGTCTAAAAAAACAAGTTTTGTACAGTTTTAGCTCAATTAGATAACGTTAACCCGTGCCTCATCGAGGTTAAATCTGTAAAATTCGATTTTTTTGCAAAAAAAATCATGGTTTTTCCCTCACAAAATGAAAAAAGTTTTACTCCTACCACTTTTTTGTTAAAACTTTTATATTTGAATTCGACCTTCGACCTGTTTAGAAAACGAGAGTGAAAAATGGCAACAAAAATACCTAACTTAAATATTTTTGACCATTTTTTGTTTCCTTTGTATTATAAGCAATTATACAAATACATTATTATACAATATATAATAAGACATAAAATTGTCATTTGTTTTAATTTTCTAAATAATTTTACGAATTGCAAGGTAATGGATAGCTACCTGATATTTAGCTCTATTCTATAAAAGGTTTGATTTTGTTACAAAAAGGCTATTGCTAAGGACCCTTTTATCAGAGAATTCTACCTGGAGTGTCATAAACCTTCTTTTTGGTTCCTTGTCTGGGATGCCCGGGGAGAAGTCAGAGGGTTTTAGTTTACGTTTCCCTTTCAAGCAGTGAACATTTCAATAACGTTCGTTTAGTGACTTTTCTGCGAGGTTTGCGGGTCAATGTCTTCTACAGCATCAACGAGCCATGCTTGTTCGGTTTCGATTTCAAGGCAGAAAGAAATGGTGTATTTAATCAGTCACATGTCTCATCAAATCAGTGGCATTAAATTACCATCTCATTGCTAGTTTTACGCAGTTTATATTCTAATATACGGAGAGTGAAACTAAACACCAGAGAAGCTGCAAGACTTACAACACAGGGAGTTTTCATTTTTTGGAAGAAAGCTAAGATGCCAACCAGACACCTGAAAGATTGTGTTGCAAAATTAGAAAAACTATAAGAAGAGTGGAGTAAATTGCAAAAAAACGCTAAAAGATTTAAAAGCACAGCGCAAAATAAAAAAAGTAGAAGCTCTCAAGTCATTCAAGTCACAGACCTCTCAAGTCATTCAAGTCACAGACATTTGTTTATTGATAATCAATATTTATGTAAAAGCGTGGTTCAACGCTCCCAAAACCACTTTGGCCCCCAACCAAGACCTACAATTGTTAAAACCTTTTGTGAAATACAGACAAATTGATAAAGAACTTGCAGACAAGGCACTGTCTAAAATGATAAATCATCTGTGGTATCTAAATTCGGAGCTAGTCGCATTTTCATTTTTTGATGAAACTTTAGAAAAAAATTTCAAAACAAGCTGCAAAATGTCTAAAATTAATTTCCGTTGAAGTAAGGCTCAATCTCCAACAAGTGGATGGTTTATAAGGATAAAAAAAAATTTTTCCTGACTCTTAAAATAACTTCTTTCGTTTATATTGCTTCCTTTTTTATAACTAAACTTTAAATAATAAAATGCATTTGAATATTATTTCTTCTCATTTTTATACCTTTCTGCTATTCTTTTCTCTTAAATCCTCCATTTTCAATTTAGATTTTGCTCTATTTACTTTTGAAAATAGTTTTAAGTCAGCCCCTTTTTATGTACAGAACAGAAAAATAAATGAAGTAATATCTAGAAAGCCGATGTAATTGAATCTTGCAATGTTTTTTGACATCTCATAAAAATTGAATTTTCATAAAAAGTGAAAACTTGAACCTTGATGAGGCACGAGTTAACGTTATCCAATTGAGCTGAAATTTTTACTAACATCATTTCTTAGTCAATTGGCAACTTTTGGTAGGGTCACCCTCAAAAAAATACGAACATTGATTTTTTGTGACCACCCTAATATACATACATACTGACAATGCATGCATATAGTATAATTGAAGAAAAGTAATGTATTTTAATCGAAAAGCAATTATGTAACTACATTTAAATGTATACTTTATAAAATTACAATTATATATACGCATAATCCCAATCAACAAAAATTAAATTTGTATACACTAAACATATGCATATTTATACGTACATAAACACAATCTCACATATACACAACAGTACATAAACATGCCTACACATATTCATTCGTATAATACCAATCTAAAAAATTTAATTTGTAAACAGTACGTTTACGCACGTGCATACACACATACTACATACACACAAACACATGCAAACACTCATACACACATACACAGACTCACACTTACACATTCTCAAATATTTAGTACATACAGATTGAATGTAATACAATGAATTACAAATTAATTCTTTACTTACCTTTATCAATTTTTTCAATCGTTTGTTTTCTTCAAAAATTTTCATTTACAATTTCTTTATTCAAAAAACGCGCAATCTTACATTATAGCGCTACTTTTGACGAATAATTTAAAAAAAAAAATGTTACGATACGGCTTAAATTGAAGCAAAGACTGAATTTTGTCCAGCACAGTGTCCTCAGCAGAGCCCCAAATATGAGGGCAGTATTTCATCGTCGGTCGAATTTGAACTTCGTACAGAAGTAACCGGAGTTCTAGAAATAATATTCCCAGCTTTTTTCACACTATCTGTTTCTCTCGCACCCTAATTTGATATAGAGGCCCCTGGAGTGTTGAATTTGCACTTTGCAAGGGCGTAAAATTCCGCTCGTGTCAATATATTAAATATTAACTAATTTACATGTAAATGAGCTAGGTCAAAAAAATTAATAAAAGATAATTTGAATTAATTTGATATTTGACGACACCCAGTGGTATAGGTATATAAGTAATAATGTTTAAATTATTAAACGTGGTTTATTTATTATTTAAAAACGTCATTTTATAGATAAGATGAAAAATATCTAGTTAAACATCATGAAATATTTATTGCTTATAATTTATAACAGTTTTAAAATAGAAAATAATATCCTATAGACCTAAAAATATAGGTTTAATGCTCAAAAACATTTGGTATTAAAGAATAAATAAAATATGTCTATTTTATACAAACATTTTCCAAAAATGAATAAGAATTATTAATACTATTACAAAAGGTAGAATCTACTAAAGAAGATCACGATTAACTTTGTTTTGGATATTTAGAAAATATATATAAAATCAATTCTGATAGTGCAAAAAAATTTCAAATTTCCGCTTGAAAAAAATCTTCTTTTTAGTATTCCGTACAGAACACTTATAAGACCACTTCGATGCCTGTCCGTCCGTCTGTCTGTCACACCCAATTTTCTCCGAAAGTTGACATTTGGCACTAATATAGGAAGTGATGGCTTTATCAAAGCCGTGTAGTTTTGAAAGTTAAATTTTTACTTCATTAGGGTTAGTTTTTTTTTTTTTTGGGGAGTGGGGTGAAATCGGAAGTGAAAAATTTGCCCTAGTATTTTTAGTGTTCCGTACGGAACACTTATAAGATCACTTCGGTGTTTGTCCGTCCGTCCGTTACACCCGATTTTTTTTTTTTCCGAAATTATTTGACATGGAAAGTTGAAATTTGGTATTAATATAGGAATGGGTAGCCTCGTCAGAGCCGTGTAGTTTTGAAAGTTAAATTTTGACTTAAGGGGTTAGTTTTGGGGGTAAAATCGGAAGTGAAAAAAATTACTAGGTCATCGAGTGGGGTGTCAAATGAAAGCTTATAAAAACACAAGTTCAAAAATATATATAATGTAATTCTTGCGCACACTTTTCTTTGTTCGCTGTCCCCTCCCCCTTATTTTGAAAAGTACTGATCAACAAATTTTGAAAAAATTCTGGAATATTCTCCACAGGGTGTAAATTAAACGAATGTTATGAAATGTTTATGAAAATTTATTTGGGGTGTGTTTTGTAAAGTCACTGATCATTTTATACCTCCGTAACAAAATTTTTTTATTTTAAAAGCAATCATCGTACCAAACACTAATTACGCAAGTCTGACTTACACTTGGCCGGTTTTTTTTTTTCATTGCGGTAAATCTTTGCCAAGTATTATTAATTCTACAGCTTTGATAATGGCAAAAAAATTTCTTACCTAAAGATTAACCATACCCAAAAAGTTACACAGGTCAGACAGGTCGCAATTTTAAAATTAGGATTCAAGAACACAATAAAAATTTCATTCCAAAAAGATTAGTTTCCTCATGTTCATCTCATTGAAGATGATCATAATTTTAATGACGAATTTATGATTTTACAAACAGAATATAAAGGTCATAAACCGTTATTAGAAATTAATAAATGTGAAAGATCAGGTAATATACTGAATGATCAATTGGAAATAAGTAATTATCCTTTGGTAAACTTAATCTTCTAATCTGTTGTTTATCGTTAGGCTTTAGGTAAGAAATTATTATAAATACCTGAGTACTAGTTTAGTAGGTCAGATTTGATAAAGTAACAGTGCTACGAAATATGTCATGTACAATTTGTCAATTTAGTAATAAAACAAGATCTTTTCAAGTGAAAATCTGAAAAAAAATTTCCACTATCAGAACTGAATCAGTTGGATTTTCATCAAGTAACGATCGAGCCAATTATATCAATAAAATCGTAAAAGGCTATAACATCAGCCAGATATATTTCTAAAGCAAATATTTAGGGCGTTATTTTTCACACATTTCTCAAAAATTTTATAACTTCCCCAAGAGTTTTTGTAATTCTTCCAAACTTAGAGGTGTCGTCGATCTAAAAAGCTCCAGTATCTCTTCTTCCGAGAGATAATATTCATTCGGAATATGTTCCTGTATTGAAATTACTCCTTCTATGTTCGGTTCTATGCCTTCTCTTAATTCTTTAAATGCGTTCTTCATTGTCTCTATTTCCGTATATGCTAATTCTCGTGAAATTCGCAGAAAATCTGCCAATTTTTTAATTACATATAGTTTTTTAATCGTGCTATCTAATTTATCCATTTCATACATAATATGATTTACATAATCTTCGACTTGACTTTCATAAGTAACAAATTTTTCATAAACTCTGTCATCTTTTTTACCCGCTTCAGCATCCACAAGCATGTTTTGAATTTGGTTTTCACACAAGTGAAAATTTTCCACATTGACAATTAATTTATTATTTACTCCAGTAGAACTTTCAACGGCTGAAACTTCTAAAATCCCGTCTTCATTTAAACAGAATTTAACATCAAACTTAACGGATCCAGCTTTTCCGGGTGGCAAATTGCTAATATCAAATAACCCCAACAAATTATTGAAATCGCAATTTTTCCTTTCACCTTCATAAATGTTTATCTTGCAGGTAGTTTGATTATTAAATGCCGTTATATATGTTTTGGTTTCTTCTGCAGGTAATGGGGTGTTTCTTTTTATAATCGTACTCATCAGTCCCCTACCAATAGTCGTTCCAAGTGATAAAGGTGTGACTTCAGTTATTTTAAAACATTCCAACTCCTCATGTTTTCCTCTAAATAATTCTGCTTGAACCGCTGCTCCAAGAGCAACGGCTTCGTCTGGATTGGCTTCTTTTTTAATTGCAATTCCTTCAAAAAATGAACTGAGCAACTCACGTATTTTTGGAATTCGTGTAGAACCTCCCACCAAGACGACTTCATCTATGTCTGTTTTTGATAAACCTGCCTCTTTTAAGCATGTTTCCACTAAATGCATAGCTCTGCTGAAAAGATCTTTCGTAAGATCTTCAAATTCTTGTCTAGTTAACGTCATCGGATAAGTAGCGTCTTCATCTCGTCCTATGTGATCTAATCGGATAGTGTATTTTTCATTATCAGATAAGTAACGTTTAAGTTTTTCACAGTTTCTTCTTATTCTACGTACAAGGCCTGGCTTAATTACTTGTTCTCCGAATTTTTTAACTATATCAGACACAAAATGATCAATCAGTAGTTGGTCGAAATCTCTGCCTCCAAGGAAAGTGTCTCCTTCTACACATTTTACTTCAAATTTGTGATTATTGACCTGAAATTAACATATGTTTATTATTAAATTATTGTACACTGTCTACCGATTAACTAATTAAATAGTCCAGTCGTCAGAGGCAAATTTTGACGAAAAAGTCTCATTAAATGTTAACATGCTACATTTTAGCATACAAGTGGTTTTTTGGACGTAGAATACGATAAAAACAAGTTTGCTCCTCTAAAGGGGACACTAAGCGTATACAATCGAGAATAAAATGAAAAATTCGTTTTTCCGGAAATATCTCAAAAAATAAAAAAGATATCGAAGAACTAATAGCACCACATTGAAGAACGGGAAATTCTACAAAAAAATAGTATATAGATAATTTTTTTTTAGTTTTACCGTAATTAAAAAATTTTTTTTTTAAATAAAATGGCTTGTTTAACCCCTTCAGTTGTAGTGGGAAACATGCTTTCAACCTTATCTATGATTAAATTAACGTTTCTATATACCTTTAAATATTTTGAAATTGGCTATGAAGGGGTTTCTCGGGGTGCTGATTAGGAATCCGAGGACATATTTGAAAAATTCGAAATGACAGATCCAATATTAACGCCATGAACAAAATTCCTTCGAATACTTTAGAATTCGTGTGTTTTTTATGGGTCTAGCACACGTGCAGCAGGGTAGTCCCTAAAGCGCTACAGGAGCAACACGTGTGCATAAAAAGTGATTCACGTTGTTCTTGAATCGCTGTAAATTGTACTCGGTGGGAAACACAGCCCTGGGCAAATTATTCCAAAGGGATGATGTTCTCCACATAAAAGACTACTTCAAAAGCGTTGTACGAGGAGTAACAAGCTGAACCTCATACGGATGTGAAGTATTAGTGCGACGTGTATTTCTAACATGCACCGCTCTGGGAGGAATTAAGCAGACGACATCCTTCGAACACTTTTCATGAAAATACTTGTAGAATAGGCTCAAGTCGCCAACCGTTTCTTCGATGTTCCAGCGAATCAAGGCTGCCGGTCAGTTCCGGGTCTCCAATCAGCCGACTTCTCTGAATAGAATCCAACAAATGCAATGTATGTTTGGGAGTGGAATCAAACATGGGAGCAGTATTCCATAGTTGGTCGAATTTGAGCTTTGTAAAGAATTAATAGTTGTTGTGTAGTATAAAGCTTTCTGGCTCGAAATAATATTCCCAACTTTTGAGAAGCTCTCCTTGCTATGTCTGCGACTTGTTCATGCCAGGACATATTTGCTCCCAAATTAACGCCCAACAAATTGAGTGGCGATGTTATAGTAATGGAGGGGTTCAGCAACGTTAACTTTTTTAGAAAAAACTGCCGCCTGGGTTTTTGTAGCGTTAAATTCCACTTGGTTACTGTCACCCTAATATAGAATTTCTTCCAGGTCTTTGTTAAGTTGAACGACTTCCCGCTGTCTGTGAATGAACAGATAAGCGTACTATCATCTGCAAAGCTGGAGATTGGATTCCCAGTCTTTTCCAGCAGATCGTTAATGTAAATGAGAAAGAGAGTAGGAGATAGTATGGAGCCTTGGGGCACA
The DNA here is from genome assembly GCA_019049505.1 of Pachyrhynchus sulphureomaculatus. Lineage (NCBI taxonomy): Eukaryota > Metazoa > Arthropoda > Insecta > Coleoptera > Curculionidae > Pachyrhynchus > Pachyrhynchus sulphureomaculatus. The sequence goes on along the minus strand of CM032447.1, from coordinate 64,449,357 downwards.
TCGGCGTTGATAGTGAAGGTGTTAGAAAGAAATCCGTCGACTGCCACTCGTAAAGAACGCTCTCTGAGGAAACATGAGAGCCACAAACAGAACTTTTGAGACATACCATAAGAGCGTAGCTTAGCCAACAGTCCATCGTGCCAAACACGGTCGAATACCTTGGATATGTCAAGAGCAACCGCTCGAGATTCTCCAAAGTGTTCAATTGCGTTGTTCCATACATGTGTTACATAAGTCAGAAGATCTGTTGATCTATCTTTATGAAAGGCATATTGGTGATCGTTAATAATGTTGAATCTTTCAAGATATTTCTTTCTTTTTGTTTTCTCTGTACCTATACCTGTTTCTTTGTACCTGGATGTTTAAATAAACTATAAATACTTTATACTTAAAGCTTAGACTCTTTTATCTTTCATTTCCCACCACATTTTATATTTTAAGTTTTATGATTAATAAAAAGCAAAAAATACATTTATCATGAACACTTTTTTAAGAACAAAATTACAAAAAAAGAGAAAGTTTTTTAAAGTTTTTAATGATTTTCTAATAACAAGTATACTTCTTTGAACGTAAAATTGCCAGCTACGCCCTACAGCGGGCAAATTTTCATATTTTAAAACTCAATTTTTAAATAACACAGACAATGTGGGTATTTTTTATTATTCTTATGTTGAATCTTTAATGATATATGCACAATGATTTTTTTCCAATACGATATTTTATTAAATATTTGTAATTTACTGTACGAGGCTGGTTTGAAAAGTCCGTGCAAAGTCCGAGAGATGGCACCACCGGCGCGTATCGAGGTCATGTTTAGTTAGTAGCATCTCTTGAATGAACGCACACCAAGTTTCAGCCATATTGGTCTATTTCTTTGTGTTTGGCATTCGTGTAAATCAAGGAAGTCGAGTGATTTTCAAGAAATGGACGAAAAAGAATTTCGTGTGGTGATTAAAACATTACTTTATGAAAGGCAAAACGCCTCAGGAGACTAAAGAGAAGCTTGATAAACATTATGGTGACTCTGCACCTTCGATTAGAACAGTTTATAAGTGGCTTCAAAATTTTCGGACTGGCCATATGGGCACAAGTGACGCTGAACGTTCTGGACGGCCTGTGGAGGTTACGACTCCAGAAATCATTGATCAAATCCATGATATGGTGATGGATGACAGAAGAGTTAAGGTGCGTGAGATTGCTAGTGCTGTGGGCATCTCGACTGAACGGGTACATAACATTTTGCCTAAACATTTGGACATGAGAAAGCTATCCGCAAGATGGGTGCCGCGATTGCTCACGCTTGACCAAAAACGGAATCGTGTGAAGTGTTGCAAGGATGGTTTACAGCTGTTCCAGAAGAATCCGGAGGACTTTAAGCGTCGTTTCGTCACTGTGGATGAAACATGGATACATTACTATACTCCTGAGACCAAACAACAATCTAATCAATGGGTTACCAAGGGGGAATCTGCACCAAAAAAGGCGAAGACCGTTCCTTCGGCCGGAAAAGGTTATGGCGACTGTCTTTTGGGATTCGCAAGGGATAATCCTCATCGACTATCTGGAAAAGGGTTTTTTTATTAAAACTATTACAGGTGAATATTATTCATCGTTATTGGACCGTTTGAAAACCGAGCTGCAAGAAAAACGCCCGCGATTGGCCCACAAGAAAGTCCTTTTCCATCACGACAACGCACCAGCACACACCTCAGCAGTCGTGGTCGCAAAATTAATGGAAATAGGATTCCAACTCGTTTCACATCCCCCCTATTCTCCAGACTTGGCTCCCTCGTACTACTATTTGTTCCCTAATTTGAAGAAATGGCTGGCGGGACAAAGATTTTATTCAAACGAGGAGATGATTGCAGACACTAATGGATATTTTGCAGACTTGGACAAATCCTATTATTCGGAAGGGATCAACAAACTAGAACATCGTTGGACGAAGTGTATAAGCCTAAAAGGAGACTATGTCGAAAAATAAAAAAGGTTTACCCCAAACACATAAGTAGTTTTTATTTTTGCACGGACTTTTCAAACCAGCCTCGTATGTCCATTAAAATCATGCAAACAAAAATTTTATTTTAAGTTTTACAAATGACAACAGAATTAAAAACTATTAGTATCATCG
>CM032447.1:64368354-64447126 GCA_019049505.1 Pachyrhynchus sulphureomaculatus | reverse complement strand
AGATAGTATCCGAATTTAGACATTCATAATCCTGTGTAACCGTAGAATTATTCGTATATAAATATAATTCATTATATGTGAGCTGACACGAGAGACTGGAAGAGGACGGAGCCCTAGAAATGCCGATCCAGCTGTGAATTGTCTTGAAAAGTCAGCTGAAAAGTCTGCAGTTATGAAAAAAAGGGCTTACGGAAAAACTTGTGCTTTTTACGGACGCGGAAGTTTTTTATTATTTCTAAGCAACAAAACTTTAAAGAAACTCATAATGCTAATAAAAAACAATAAATAGTTTGTACAATAGTTCGGTGAGGATCGCTGGAATTTTTTCCATAATGATGGATTCAAGTACTGAGGTTTGTTCTCGGTACCAGGGTTTTTTCATTTTCAGATTCATAAATGTACATAATGAAGTAGTTGAACGTCTTATCGCTGTGAAAAGAGTCATTTTGAACAAAGTGCAAGCATTATGTGATTTATTGCAAAAGTTGTTAAATGAATGTGGTCTTGATATGAAAAATTGCATGTATGGTCAATATAATGGAGTTTCGGCACATTTAAAACAAATCAATTCTAAACATGTACACACTTGGTGTCATGCACACGTATTAAATTTAGTTATATCTGACACTGCTCAATGTACGGTCTCTGCCATATAATTGTTTGGAATTAGCTGTTTTCTTTAAAAAATCGAATAAATGAATGCCTAAATATGAAAAAACGAATCTTCAAGGCAAATTAAGCCTTATTGGGCAAACGAGATGGTCTTCCAAACATGATGCTTTGTCAAAAGTATTTGGACACTTTCAAACATGGAAAAACGCGGTTGAGTATTCTACCATCGACATCCAGTCTACAGCTGTGTTCATGAATATAGTTATTACTCTGAATATCTTTTCAAAAGAAAAAAACTTTTATGCGAAAATCAGGAGTCACGTAATCAGTTTAAAAAATAAGCTTTTGAAATTTGAAACTGTTTTGACAGCAATGCTTTTCGAGTCAATTTTTAGGGTGTCACATCCAGTTTTAAAGTATTTACTAACAGTGAATTTAGATTATATTCAGGTTTGGCGTTAAGTAAACGGAATGCTAGAACAATTTAAAAATTTTCGAAATGATCATGTAAGTTTCCGAGTTTTATTCAAAAGTGCTGAAAAATTCGTAGAAACCGTGAATAATAAACTCAAAGCTTATGATATTGAGATAGAAACAAAGATTTCAGAACAGCGGAAATCTAAAAATAGTGCGAATGAAGCAATCAAAAATTTTGAAATAAAAACGTACAATGTTATACTTGACACAGTCAAAATGGTGATTCAAAATCGACTCGAAGAACATAAAGCGTGCTATAGCAATGTAGAGTGTTTCGATCCAAAAAATTCAAAGACATTGTGAAAAACGAACTTTTGTCGCTTGCTTTATTTTTCCCGCAGGTTTCATTATGGATGCTGAGAAATGTTTATGATGAAGAAAAAGTTGGAGAAGAGGATGAGTCAACTTCTTGTGATGATGAATCATCTTTGAAAATAGAAAGCGAAAATTCATCTAGCGAATATCAAAGCTCAGGCGTCGATAACGAGAAGTAAAAACAAATATAATTGTTGTCTCAGTTGTGTCTATACCTTGTTAGTTGAGTACAGAATGTATATTTCTGAATACAAAAACCTGCAGATAGTGTATAAATTTTTGCCTTCGTTGCCTATGACGCAAATGAGTTGCGAGACAGCTTTTTCCAAAGTAAAAATTATCGAAAATAGATTAAGAGCAACCATGAACGAAGAAAACTTAGGAGCATGCATGCTCATGGCGTGCGAAAGTGATATTCTGGAAGCTATTGATGAAAAAATTGTCATTGAAAAGCTGTGTCAGAATAGTTCCATGTTTGTAAGGTCTTTACTTTCGTGATCCATAAATTTCTCCGTGCAGGAGCCAAGGTGAGCTTTGTACTTTTTGCATTGCAAAATGTATTGAATATTCTACATTAGTAAAATATGAATTTTCTTCATTGTTCCTCTGTATGGTATTCTCACTCACACACCAAATCAACAAAGCGTAAGGAATAACATATTTTCTCAGACACCACAAACCCGTCAAACTACCGGGCGAGGGGCAATAATATGCGGAAATGCAGGAACTGGAGGGGAAACCACAAATATTCATACATTACATATATACACAAACAAACATAAAACGTTTCCTTGCCTCTGTGGAGCGTATTTTCTACATAGGGGCGAGGGGCATATGCAATCTCCCCCCCTCCGGTCTCCTTGGCTACGGCACAAATTGAACTTAAAGAGTAATTATAAAAAGAATAAGAAATGTTTCTAAAAATGTTTCAATCCCATTTCACAACCGTAGGAGGTTCAGCTTGTTACTCCCGTACCACGCTTTTCAAGCAGTCTTTTATATGGAGAACATCATCCCTTTGGAATAACTTGCCCAGGGCTGTGTTTCCCGAGTACAATTTACAGCGTTTCAAAAATAACGTGAATCGCTTTTTTCGCACACGTGCCCCTCCTGGAGCGCTTTAGGGACTTCCCTGCAGCACGTGTGCTAGACGCACAAAAAAAAATACATATGCAATCGGCTCGAATGTTTTAAAAAATTAGTCATTGTTGGGTATTTAGAAATATATACATATTCCATTGTTCAATTTTAATCTAATCAGTGACAAATAAACAAAGGATTTGCTAAACCTTTTAATAATATTGTACTTTAATCTAATAAAAAAATCCCCTTGAATTTTAAAACCATTTCTAATTATTTTAGCTTATTGGAATTAAAATTAAAATGAAAACTTATAGGATGATAAGATAGAATAATTAAATAGGTTTTTTTATGGGCATAGCGCACGGGTTACGGGGAAATCCTTATAATGCTACAGGCGCGAGTGTATCCGAAAAAAGCGATCCCATCAAAAACATAAAATGTAAAAAAATGCCAAGTCTCGCAACGCAGTCCTTCCACCACAAAAAGTTGTGAGATCTCGTGTAAAACCAAGTCGGTTATTTTAGTTAGTATCTATGGAAGCACCTATTCAACAACTTTGTCATAAATTGTTATCTATTTAGTTACCTACCAACATTTATAGTGACCGCAGCAATATTAGACATCTTTATTTCTATAATAAATATAATGACTTGGCAATCGCACGACAACATAATCACATAAGAATAATCTACTATTTCGATTGCTAAGTAAGTCTAAACAGTGCACTTAAGAATAAAGTATTTGAAATAATAATTAGAAGATTTATCACAACTATTGTAAGATTTTAATTTGTCCATTTGTGTTATCTAGCTGTTCTTAAAAACAATAATTTTGTTGAATCAATCTCAGACTCAGAGAAATATATTAATGATTCATATTCAAAATTAATAAAAGACTAGCCGTCTTTCAGGACCGTTGAACTTTTTACATGTTAGTAATGTTTAGTCTCAAAGGGTCATCATACCGTTTTTGCACCAACACAGAAATTTTGGTGTATATCTTTTATTTTGTTGTTTCAAAACCTCATTGTATCTCATATATATTTGTTACTTCTTCCCTCCACCTGTTTGCTTTAAAATGCTCTGATCAGCTCAGAGCTCAAGAGCTCAAGATTTTTCTTAATCTTCTAGAATGCGCCTGAACGTTTTTGATAATTAAAAAAAACATAGTTTTAATTTAATTTTACATACAGTAAAAGAATATTATTTATGTTCGTGAATATATTTATTATTATTATTCTTATATTTATATGTGCAAAAGTTTCCGGCCACATAATATGCATTGACGCGGTAGGACGTTCCAAGACGTATTTACAAATAATAGCGCGTTAAATGTTCACATTTAGTTCATAAAAGGTCGTGGGAGCATGAACATGGCTCGGCATATGCAAATCCAAATTCGTGAGAGAGTAATAAAATTTTCAAAAGAAGGAAAGTCTTCTCTTGAGATTGCTTCATTATTATCGATAGGTAAATCAACCGTGAACGATATTATTGTAAAATACCGTTGTGGATATGGTATATCTTTTATTTTGTTATTTCAAAACCTCATTGTATCTCAAATATATTTGTTACTTCTTCCCTCCACCTGTTTGCTTTAAAATGCTCTGATCAGCTCAGAGCTCAAGATTTTTCTTAATCTTCTAGAATGCGCCTGAACGTTTTTGATAATTAAAAAAAAAAACATAGTTCTAATTTAATTTTACATACAGTAAAAGAATATTATTTATGTTCGTGAATATATTTATTATTATTATTCTTATATTTATATGTGCAAAAGTTTCCGGCCACATAATATGCATTGACGCGGTAGGACGTTCCAAGACGTATTTACAAATAATAGCGCGTTAAATGTTCACATTTAGTTCATAAAAGGTCGTGGGAGCATGAACATGGCTCGGCATATGCAAATCCAAATTCGTGAGAGAGTAATAAAATTTTCAAAAGAAGGAAAGTCTTCTCTTGAGATTGCTTCATTATTATCGATAGGTAAATCAACCGTGAACGATATTATTGTAAAATACCGTTGTGGATATGGTATATCTTTTATTTTGTTATTTCAAAACCTCATTGTATCTCAAATATATTTGTTACTTCTTCCCTCCACCTGTTTGCTTTAAAATGCTCTGATCAGCTCAGAGCTCAAGATTTTTCTTAATCTTCTAGAATGCGCCTGAACGTGTTTGATAATTAAAAAAAAAACATAGTTTTAATTTAATTTTATATACACGTATATACATACAGTGGCGTGCAAAAGTTTCCCGCCAGTGACATTTCGTACTCTAATTTATTAAAAAAAAAGACTAATGATTTTTAATCATTATGAGATGTAAGTATGAGATATTGGAAACAAAATAATATAGTAAAAGAATATTATTTATGTTCGTGAATATATTTATTATTATTATTCTTATATTTATATGTGCAAAAGTTTCCGGCCACATAATATGCATTGACGCAATAGGACGTTCCAAGACGTATTTACGAATAATAGCGCGTTAAATGTTCACATTTAGTTCATAAAAGGTCGTGGGAGCATAAACATGGCTCGGCATATGCAAATCCAAATTCGTGAGAGAGTAATCAAATTTTCAAAAGAAGGAAAGTCTTCTCGTGAGATTGCTTCATTATTATCGATAGGTAAATCAACCGTGAACGATATTATTGTAAAATACCGTTGTGGATATGGTATATCTTTTATTTTGTTATTTCAAAACCTCATTGTATCTCAAATATATTTGTTACTTCTTCCCTCCACCTGTTTGCTTTAAAATGCTCTGATCAGCTCAGAGCTCAAGAGCTCAAGATTTTTCTTAATCTTCTAGAATGCGCCTGAACACGTTTTGATAATTAAAAAAAAAAAACATAGTTTTAATTTAATTTTACATACACGTATATACATACAGTGGCGTGCAAAAGTTTCCGGCCAGTGACATTTCGTACTCTAATTTATTAAAAAAAAGACTAATGATTTTTAATCATTATGAGATGTGAGTATGAGATATTGGAAACAAAATAATATAGTAAAAGAATATTATTTATGTTCGTGAATATATTTATTATTATTATTCTTATATTTATATGTGCAAAAGTTTCCGGCCACATAATATGCATTGACGCAGTAGGACGTTCAAAGACGTATTTACGAATAATAGCGCGTTAAATGTTCACATTTAGTTCATAAAAGGTCGTGGGAGCATAAACATGGCTCGGCATATGCAAATTCAAATTCGTGAGAGAGTAATAATTTTCAAAAGAAGGAAAGTCTTCTCGTAAGATTGCTTCATTATTATCGATAGGTAAATCAACCGTGAACGATATTATTGTAAAATACCGTTGTGGATATGGTTTAAAAGATCGTCCGCGTAGTGGAAGACCAAGAAAAACGTCTACAAAAGTAGATCGTATCATTGCACGCGAGCTAAAGGATGAAAACCTAGCTAATGTTAGTCGTAGTACTGTGACACGAAGACTACATGATGTGGCCGTATAAGTATTAAAAACCATTAATCAGTAAAAAGAATAAGAAGGCCCGATTACAATTTGCCAAAGATCACCTAAATTGGACAATCAAAGATTAGAGAAAAGTCGCTTTCTCAGACGAATCTAAATTTAATCCTTTTGGAAGCGATGGTAGACAACATGTACGATGTCCTATTGGTACGAGAAATGATGTTCGGTACCAAATTCCTACTGTAAAACACGGTGGAGGAAGTGTGATGGTTTGGGGAATTTTCTCTGCACAATGAGTCCGTCTATTGATCGAGATCAACGGAAATATGAACGCCGATATTTACAAGGACATTTTAGAAAACAATTTGTTATTATATGCTGAAGAAACATTGCCGCAGAATTGGATATTTCAGCAGGATAATGACCCCAAACATACACCTAAGTTGTTAAAACAGTGGTTTTCTGCTTCAAATGTGAGAGTTTTAAGCTGGCCGTCTCAATCACCGGACTTGAACCCAATAGAACACTTATGGGAAACGCTAGATCGTCAAGTTCGAAAGCATACATATTCAAATAAAGCCGCATTATTCAAATCATTGAAGGAAGAATGGGATAAAATTTCACCTGCTTGTATTAATTGATTAATTGAGTCAATGCCATATCGTTGTGGGGCTGTTATCGCTGTAAAGGGTATGGCTACAAAATATTAACATAAAAATATAATTTAAGTCTATTATAGAGCCTATGGACTAATAATTTTTCTTGTAGTACAAGATGGCCGGAAACTTTTGCTCATATAAATATAAGAATAATAATAATAAATATATTCACAAACATAAATAATATTCTTTTACTATATTATTTTGTTTCCTATATCTCATACCCACATCTGATAATGATTAAAAATCATTAGTCTTTTTTTTTAATAAATTAGAGTACAAAATGTCACTGGCCGGAAACTTTTGCACGCCACTGTATATACCTTTGAATATTTAAGGATTTAAATGAAATATAATATTAAAAAATATGAAAATACGCTAAAATAAGGGCTAAACATAAAAAAGGTATATTTACATATTAACGTTTATGAACTTTACCGAGAAAAAATATCTAACAAGTAGTCCAACTACTCAGTATATATCACCACTACACCAAACACTTTATTTTTGCACTCGACGCGCGTTTCGCTAACCATGTTAGCTTCATCAGGAGCGATGATTGACTAAAGCTAAACTACAAATCTATCCTATAGTTTAGCTTTAGTCAATCATCGCTCCTGATGAAGCTAACATGGTTAGCGAAACGCGCGTCGAGGGCAAAAATAAAGTGTTTGGTGTAGTGGTGATATATACTGAGTAGTATCATTGTGCCAAAGATTCCACATTCCCAACTTAACTTAAGTAGTCCAAGAAAAAAAATATATGTGGAAGAAAATAGAGAGGGTGGTCCCATTGTCATTGTTCTTATTCTTATAATAAAAAATCGTTAGATTTGGGCCTGCAAACTTTATTTTCATAACAACTATATATATATATATATATATATATATATATATATATATATATATATATATATATATATATATATATATATATATACGCATGAAATTTGTTTTTTTTGCTAAGTAATTTGTGTTAAAATGTAAAAACCATACTTGAAATGCAGCTGTAAAATATAATGTAAGTAAAATAATCTAGTCGTACATATGAAAAAAATAACTATTATATGAATTTAGCAACTTACTTAACTACTTAATTTAGCAACTTATTTTTACTTACTTTTTAATAATTAAAAATGGAAATTACACTTTTCACTTGCGACTAATAGCTCACTAACCATAACGATCCATACATTTTCGGACAATAATAGAATTTTTTTCCTGATAACAATGAATATTATCTAAGTATAACAGTTCGGGTACTTTTTTTTATTTTATCAAAATTACTAATAAATGGAATTACAAGTGTTTCTCATGTCACCTATTCTATTTATAAGCTCTTAGAAAATAATTACTTTCTAAATAAAATAAATACGAGGGTTACCTCAAACAAAAAGAATGAAAGAAAAAAAATTTTTTGGTACAAATCGTTTTATTTTTCTCAAAATATTCGCCTTTAAGATTTATACAATTTTGCATGCGTTTGAACCAATTTACACAGGTTGGTACCTCAAAACATAGTTTTGGAAGGATTCAACAGCTTCTTGAGGTGGTGAAAATCGCTGTCCACGCATTTTTTTGACATTCGGGAATAAAAAGAAGTCGTTAGGCGATAAATCAGGTGAATACGGGAAATGGAACATTAATTCTCCGTCAAATAATTAATTGTTTTACGTGAGGTGTGAGAGCTGCCATTGTCATGATGAAGAATGATGCGACATTTTCGGTTATTTTTCCTGATTTCATCGATGATTTCTGGCAAACAAATTGTTGTATACCATTCAGCATTACCTGTTCTTCGATCCTTTAAAGTAGTGGTTGCAGCGTGTCCAACCAAACAAACAAGCGATCATTTTGTTTCCAACTCGTACGAATATCTCCAAGTTTCGTCTGCTGTTACGATGTATACGGATTTTGCATGTCCTCGGTCGAATTTTTTAAGCATTTCCTTACACTAATTAACACAAGCCTCTTTCAGTTTCGGTCAAATTATGCGGAATCCATCGGGAACAGATCTTTTTCACGGCTAAATGTTCATGAAAAATGGAATTTACTACAGTCTTTGATGGGCCTTCACTGAGTTATCACTGTTTTAATAATAACAAATGTCAATTTTTACAACAGTGGTAATATTACATCTCAATAGCGCCATCTGGTCGTTTGTAAAAACTTAAAAGGCAGCCCTCGTATAAATAATAAAACACACTTGCTTACTCTGCACTTTGATTTGTGCGCTACTGTAACTATAATAACAGCGATGACTATTTGCCAGGAATTTTTACTGTCAGTTAAGCTTAGACGATCTGTAATAGATGGCGGAAATATGCTTTGTCTTCTGGTTTTGATCAGTCACAGATAAAATTTGCAGGTATTTTATTCTCATGTTTCAAGGAAAGCAGTAAACACTTGATTTTTGATTTCTTAGTCATTTCTATCACCACTGACGAGTTGTGATAAAATAAATAAACTCTAAGTTGACATGGTACTTCTAAATGAAACAAAAATTAACAATAGTTTCAAACTAAAAGTTAGAACTTATCAAACACAATAATAGAAAGGGCGTGTGTTGACAGAACATTCTATAGAAAATAACTATCAAATCTACCACGCGAATAAACCGATACATTATCCTTTCAACAATGTCACCCTCTTATATCGACATAGATCCTTTGAATTCTAACATTAAAATTACTAAAACCTATTGCTTTAAACGAGCTCTCATCAGACCTCCCGCCGATTGCTGTGAAAGTTTTTTCTGGAATAAGCAAGGAAACTATCTCTGAAACAAGACTTTTTAGCAGTGCAAAAAAGGAGTTTTCAAAAATTTTTCTAAACCAGAACCACAGAAAATATAGTTATCGCTACAAAAAGATAAACAAGTGAAACAAAACATCGCCGCAAAACGAATGGGCTACCTGAAACTTTTTCAAGATGTTGCTACTAGGTGAATTTTACTTTCTATATGATAAAACGGTTCTAGGATCTAGAGGATGATATCAGAGGTACTATTGCAGAGATAGATAAGGATTTCCCGATTTTAACACAACAAAAGTGGTAAATATGTCACCAATTGTGCCAAGTATTGAAACCATTTGAAGAAACAACAAAAACAGTCGGTGGAGAAAAGTATACTACCGCTTCTTTAGTGATACTCTTGGTTAATGGCTTAGAAGCAGTGTGCCAGAATTTGCGCAAGAAAGAATTTAATGAGAATGTAAGGATAGTTGTTCAGAGATTAAATTCTGGCTTCTTGGAAAGATTTCCAAACGTTGAATTGAGTAATATACTTGCAACGTGCATTTTATTAGATCATAGATTTAAAATGCTAGCATTCTCTGAAGAGTAATTGGCAATTAACGTAAAGGAAAGAGTAATCGAGATGGTGACACTAAAACTTTTAGAAAAGCAGTCAGATGAAGAAGAAACGAAATAAGAGTTAGTGATAATGACACCGATGGAGCACTATCCATTTGGAGACTTTTTTTTAAAAAAAACTTTTTCTTCCAATGCAAAACCTAACTCAGCATTGATTTCTCAAGCCATAATTGAAGTGCAAGGGTACATGGAATGTGATTTAGTGCCCCGTTTGAAAAATCCGTTGAAATGGTGGAATGAAATGAAATATTATTATCCAGTCTTAAGTGAAATTGTTCGTGAGACATTTTGGGCCTTAGCTACCTCTGTTCCATGTGAACACTTTTTTTCAAAGGCGGGACAAATCATTACAGAACGCCGAAATCGAATTCAGTCAAGTAAAGCAAGCATGCTAATTTTTTTAAATTGCAATGAAAATATATAATTTTCTTTTAGACGTTTTTTTTTTTTCATTTTATGATCCATTATTTCTGATATTTTGATGTATGTATACTCTTATTTGACTATTTTTTTTTAAATTTATTTTCACAGTGCTTTTGTTGTTTTATTAGTTTTTTTATTAACATTTTTCTGCCTAAATATACGTATATAAGTATTTATATATAAAAAATTTTGTTTTGCAGTTATTTGTGCTAACAGTGTTTTTGCCTTTCAACGGCGACGCGACAGTCCCACATCGGGTACTGGTGAGTTGTCCATCGTCGGTCGTTGAGAAGATAGGCGCCATCGCCGATCATTAAGTTCACGTCGGGCGGATCTGCGACATCTGTGTATGCAACGAGTATTTAAAACAGCGACTAGAGTTACTGCTTTGCAAAGAATTGGGTCGCAGGTATTACCTGTGACTATCGAAGTCGCAGATAAAAGGTACAAATATGATAATGTCATCTCTACTTTCTGTAGCGATAGATATATTGTGCCAAAAATATAATAGCAACATATAATTTATCGAAATATCAGAAAACGCACTGTATATCTCAACAATGAGACTTGTCAGAAATGAAGACAATCTACTCCAGTTAATATAAATATGATTGAATTAAAGATGAGGTTAAGGAAGCCTTGATGGTCTTGGACTAAGAGTGTGAGAAAATATCTTGAAGTCTACCGAGGACAGATCTCTCTGCCGTCTAACACGAAATCTTAAAAGCTGTCACAATAAAACACCACATTTTAAGAACACACCACAAACTAACATTGAAAAATCAAATAAACTCAAGTTAGCTTCATTGAGATCTGCACCAAAACTCCAAATACCATTGAGCAGCGTGCTACTGTGGCTTTGATGGAAACTATAGCAAGCCCTGAATAACCTATACTACCACCAGTCCTATCTAAATCCCTAATTTAACCTAACAAAATATTCCTAATTATCCGAATCCTACCAAATAACAAATCCCTACATATAATACTAAAAATCTTTCCAAGAAATAATTCATGTAGATCCTGCACATATTATTACACTTCCCAACAGTTCCCTTATATGTGAAAAATCGCAGTAGTAATACATATTTTAAAACACCAATTTACCAGCCCTGTACAGACCGATATCCTTTCTTAATATCCTGTCCAAGATTGTTGAACATACAATCCTGCAAAAATTTAACAACTCAATACTAGACGAAAATATTTAATATAGGAGTTTGGCTCTCGTCAGGGGCATAGTAGCATAGCTACGGCAGTGAGGACCGTGCGGAATGGAATGCTTTGGATGGAGCAAATATAAAACAGGACACGGGCATGCTTTTGATCAAGTATGGCACTAAGGCCAAATTAATAAACCGCTTTTTGCCCACAAGTTCTTTCCCTAATTCCTCAACCTATTATACTCTTACATAACCAATAAATCAATTAAATGAATCATCAAAAAAGAAATGAGCGAGTGCAGGTGTTTGATATGGCACTGTTCGTCACCTAAATTCTTTTATCTGTATATAGCCGATATGCCAAAATATTCATCCTCATTCCACGCTGAGGTAACAAAAAAGCATATCCCAGGGAAAGGCTGGAATATATGTAGAAGAAAATTGTAAAAACATATATAAAATCCGTTATTTAGTTTACTCTTAACTAGAGATTGTTATGTGAAATGTGAAAAAATAATAAACAATTATTTACACAAACTTTCCACTATATTTGTAATTCACCGTAACATGTTTCGCTACCACAGTAGCTTCTTCAGACGTTACACTCTGAATTACGTAGAATGTAACGTCTGAAGAAGCTACTGTGATAGCGAAACATGCTACGGTGTATTATAAATATAGTGGAAAGTTAGTATAAATAATTGTTTATTATTTTTTCACATTTAACATAATAATTATTATGGATTGTATTACTTAACTAGAGATATTTGTTGTAATCTTCTGTTCCATATAATTGTAAAAAATGTATTAAAATAATATATTTTTGTAGGTTAACCCTCAAGTAGGAACAACTGGTAATTTTGAAGTATCATTTACTCCACTAGATGTAGGAGATCACAGCGTGGAAGTGCGCCTACCAACAGGTCATATCGAAGGAAGTCCTTTTCTTGTGAAAGCATACGACGCTAGCAGAGTCACTGTTACAGATATAACAGATGGTGTCGTTGGAAAACCAGTTTCATTCAGTATAAATGCTTCACAGGCAGGAGCTGGAAATTTAGAGATCATTGTTGCAGTAGGAGGAAGAAATGTTCCTAATTTTGTACAGAGTGAAGGCAATGCTAGGTTTAAGGTCAATTTTAAACCTACTGAAGCGGCAACGCATACGCTTAGTGTTAGGTAAGAAACCGGATTATAGCGCAGATTTGTATTAGTATGACTCCCTTAGTAGTACTGGTTTTTGTTATAATCTTTGTTTTAATCAGAACGTAGCACAGTGCAACCATTAAATAGCTGCACATGACAATACTTAGTTGTAGATAAATATTTAGCGTTATATTACGTCAAATATTTATTACACCTGTTTTATTTACCGATATAATGTCAGTAATATTAGGTGGGGGCACATTGAAGCTGCTTAGTCGTTAGTACTTTTTTGCCCATTATTTGATAAACTCCTAATTTTTGTCATGATTTACTTTAACGTCAAATCTATGTGAGCTTGTTTTTTCTTAGATTTAATGGACAACCAGTTCCGGGCTCCCCTTTTAATTGTAAAGTTAGTCCTGGAAATGTACAACCTAGGGTTCCCGTATCTGGATCAGGTATCGAACTAGCCTCAGTCGATGTACCAGCCGAAATTAAAATAGAAGGCGTTACAGGTAATTTTAGATAATCTTGTAAACTTGCCGGTATGCTCTCATTATATTTTTGATTATTTTACTAATATAACATATTATGCTCTGATCTTTGTTAGAAATATAGTTACATAAGTTACGGCAGAGTACTTTGAATGTATGTATATATAAAACAAGGATTTTCTACAGCTGATGCTGTTTTCCTTCTCTCAGCCTTTGATTCCATCTTTTTCTATGTTCCCAGTCTCCATCTGTTAGACCCCTGTCCTCCATAGCCTCGTCCACATCGTCTCTCCACGATTGTCTGGGTCTTCCTCTTTTTCTTCTCCCTATAGGGCTCCACTCCGTTATTTTCTTTATCCACCTATTATATTCGCTTCGTCTTATGTGTCCATACCATTTTAATCGTTTTCTTTCTTCAATGGTGTTTATTGCGTTCTCTTTGATGTTCATTCTGCTTCTTATTTCTTCATTTGTTATTCTCTCCATACGTGTCACTCTACAACATCTTCTCCAATACTTCATCTCTACCACGTTAATTTTAGATTTATTTCTTTCCTTGATCGTCCATGTTTCTGACCCGTATGTCATTATGCTTTGTATTATTGATTTGTATATGCGTGTTTTGTTTCTCTTTGTAATGTGCTTGTCCCACAGGATCGAATTTAATTGTCTTATGCATGTTCGCGTTTGTCCTAATCTAGCTTTAATCTCTTCTTTTGATGTTGTGTTTTTTGAAATGATGGTTCCTAGGTATTTAAATCTATCGGTTCCTATGATTATTGTTTCGTTATCTACTTCTAGATTCTCCACGTTTCTCTTCTTTGTTGTTAGATATTCCGTTTTATCAAAGATTATTGCTTATCCTACTTTAGTGTATTCTTCTTTCAGTTTTCTTACCATATAACTGAGGTCTTCCTCATCTTGCGCTATGATTACTTGGTCGTCTGCGAAACTTAGAGTATATAAGTAATCTTCTCGTATTGGGACTCCCATTCCACTACATTTTTGGCTTCCATTTTTTTAATGTTTGTTCGAGGTATATTTTGAATAGTGTTGGGGATGTAGAGCATCCTTGTAATAGGCCTTTTGATGTTTGGAGTTTCTTCCCTATTTTTTGTCCTATTTTTATGTTCACTGTGTTGTTTTCGTAGAGAGCTTTTACTGCGTATATTAGTTCTTTGTCAATGCCTATTTCTTTCATTGCGTTCCATAATCTTTGTCTTGGTACTGAGTCATAGGCCTTTCTTATGTCTATGAAGGCTAGATGAACATCTCTATTCTTTGCCAGTTTTTTTTTTTCCATTGTTTGTTTTATAGTGTATATGTGGTCTATACATGATTTTCCGGCGTAAAGCCTGCTTGGTCTTCTCCAATTTTTCCTTTTATATTTTCCTCCATGATATTTTTAATAATTTTTCCATACAAACGTCCCATATTCGATATTACGCTTAGGCCTCTATGTGCATTTTCTGCGGTCTCCCTTTTTAAATATATATACTATATAAGCTTTTGACCATTCCTCTGGTATTTTTTCTCCATTTATCGCTCTGTGGAACATGTTTTTCAGCATTCGATGTAATTTATTAGACCCGTACTTAATCATTTCATTTAGCACACCCCCAGGCCCTGCAGATTTATTATTTTTGAGTGTTTTTATTGTCTTCTTTACTTCTTCATAGCTTAGTTCTATCTCTTTTATTTCCTTATTTTGTTCTTCTTCCGGGTTCTCTTCTTGGAATTCTTGTCTGTCTTCTGTTAGCAGCTTCTTATACTTTATTATTATTCTTTAGTAAAAAACACCTACAGATGAATTATATCATTTAAATAAGTCCAGTTTAGGCCTTTTTAGTGTTCCGTACGGAAGATCACTTCGGTATCTATCCGTCTGTCACACCCGATCTTCTCCGAAACTATCTGGCATAGAAAGTTGAAATTTGGCACTAATATAGGAATTGATGGCCCCATCAGAGCCGTGTAGTTTTGAAAATTAAATTTTGAGTTGAAGAGTTAGTTTTGGCGGGTGAAATCGGAAGTAAAAAAGAAATTTTTTTACCAGACCATCGAGTGAGGTGTTAAATATAAGCTTGGGAAAACACGAGTTCAAAAATATATATGATTTAATACTTGCTTTTCTTTTTATTATTAAAAAAAAAAATGCCAAAAATCGCTGTCCCCCCTTATCTCGAAAAGTACTGATCAAAAAATTTTGAAAAAATTCTGGAATATCCTCCACAGGGTATAGATTAAACGAAAGTTATCACGAGTGCATTACCTTTAATAATTGATCTGGTATATAAAAAAAATAAAAATTTTAAGGTCATCAGGTTTCAACAAAGATCGGAAAAAAACTTCGTTGAAAACACGTTTTGGGATGCGTTTTGTGAAGTCATTGATCATTTTATACTTCCGTAATAAAAATTTTTATTTCAAAAGCAATCAACGTACGGGACACTAATTGCGCAAGTCTAACTTGCACTTGACCGGTTATTTAATAGTTAACTAAACAAAACATATACAAATCTAATGTGGCGTATTTCCGTATTATTTTTAATGACCCTGAACTTTGTCTCCAAACTAGCATAAAAATTATGAAATTAGGTTTGAATATGATATTATTTGTACAACTACAATACATATCCTTTCTTTTTTAGGCGGTGAACCGCAAGTTATCGTTACTGCTCCTACAGGAAAAATTCTACCCGTAAAACTATCTGCGATTGCCGATGTTTACATCGCTCATTTTGTCCCAGAAATGGTTGGTAGACATTCCGTGGCCATTTTGATTAACGATCAACACGTTATTGGTTCACCATTCAGTTGTAACGTGTATGATGTAAATAAAGTTATCGTAACTGGACTGCCTGGAAAGAAGAGTGATATTAATAAGGCATTGAATGATCTCAGCTTGAGGTAAGAATATTATCTTACTATTTTTACTGTGTTTATTCTTCCAGATTTTCCCAAACTAAAAGTGTACGCCCAGTTGTGTAAGAGGATGCAACAATACATGAGTAGAATTATGCCATAATGCGTCCACTACCAAAACTAGTTTGCCAGCAGTCGCGATAATTGCATGATCGCACACCATTATACTCTATTTATTTGACACTGATGCTAATAAAAATCCCAGTGGACCGACCGGTGGTCCTATAACAGAGGCATGCTATCTATTCCCAGGTATTTTTCAGGTGACAATGCTCTTGTAACGAAGTTTTATTGCCGATCAAATCATTTTATTTACACACCTTCCTGTTGCCCCAACTATAAATACATATTTAGAGCAGCATGCCCAAGTGTCAAGTCAGATAGTAACAAGTCAGTTAGTGTGTTAACAAAATGTCTTCTCCAGGGAAAAGTTAAAAGTTCGGGCAGCTATCCCATAATGAAAAGCGTATAGTTAAAAATGTATTTCACTACGTTAAAAACGATCAAAATTGTGATTTAAGTGTGGACAATTGTGTGACAAAATGTTCCTTAATGACTGGAGTTGGTAAAGCCACACTTTACAAAATTTTAAGAGAAGAAAAGGAGGGCGGTATCGACTCTCCAAAAAAGAGATTAGGCGGAAACGAACTTCAGTTGACATGGCTTTTTTTTATGGAAAAAAAGAATTCCAGTTTTGGATATAATCCTGCAGGCTGCGACAAGCTACGCAAAAATACCGAAAATGGGTGGAGTAAAACTAAATCTTTATTGATAGAAAGTAGAGAAATTGTATATTGCAGAAAAAGGAAAGTTAGAAAAGCTCGCTCTGAAGGAAAAAGAATATATTACTTAGATGAGACGAGGATAAATAAAGGGTACACAGTCAAGAAATTTGACAAGATAGGAATATCAAAAATACTGAAGATTTCTCTACTGGTCTTAAACGGCCATCTAGTAAGAGACGTAGGTTAATTATTACGCATATTGGAAGCGAAAGTGGTTTTTTAGACGGAGGTCTTTTAACATTCATATCCAAGAAAACAGGAGATTATTACGAAGATATTAATTCCAATGTATTTTAAGATTAGTTGTCGCCGATGATAGATTTAATAACAGACGGTTTTGTTGTTGTAATGAATAGCGTAAGCTATCATCTAAAAAATTAGAACGAGTTCCAACCTTGGGTTGGCTGAAAAAAAAACGTAATATTACTGTTTATTGCCTGCCACCATCTCATTGCGAGCTCAATTCGATAGAACTTTTATGGGCACAGATTAAAGGTGAAGTCGTCAGGAATAATACGACCTATAAATTAGCAGACGTACAAAACCTTTTTCAGAATGCCATATCTAACATTTCCACAGAAAATTGGCAAAAATGCGTCGAGCACGTATTGAGGGTGGAATATAAAATGTGGACTGTGGACATGGCAGTGGATGCCATTGTTGAACCTTTAATTATACATGTAAATTAAAATGAATCAGGCAATGATACTTTTTTCATCGTCGTTCGACTTCCTCATTTGTATATTTTTTAATTAAAAAGGTTTCATTATAAAATGTCATTTTTTTCTAATAAATGTTTAAACATAAAATTGTTTCATTCATACTATTCTCAAATAATACATATACGCGCAGGCGCACCACCACGGGCCAGAACTTTTTCAGACTATTTAGCCCCAAACAACAAAAAAGGGGTCGTTTTCCTATTGTATTCAAATATAAGAGATTATGAATTTTGGACCGATGCCAGATGGTATTTCAATAAAGTTATTGAATTGCTGCATTACAGGTAAAACGTAAAACTGGGGCCCTTACTACTGCTTGATGCTAATTTGCATAATTCTAGATGATTTATTGCAATCACTTTCAAATAATTAGAGTATAGTTGTGTGATTTTAGATAGGGTTGGATGCGTTATTTCAGTAGAGTAAAGTAGTGGTAAAATTGACCTACTTGCAGAGGTAATAGTTTATATTATATAAATATAAATGTCATAAAAGTGGTGAGCAGTTTTTCTTTGCTAATTAGGTTGCTGCGGGAACAGTAATCATTACTGCATATGAGTACATGTTATTACCTTGAGAATAAATGTTGGTATCCACGGAAGTGTAAAAACGGGTGACAGTAATAGTAAACCTAATTGGTAATTATAAGTTTGTACAGTCTGTCAAGTAAGAAAGTGACTGCTCGTATTCTTGAAATAATGGGTTTAGAGGAAATTTTTTGCCATCAATGCATTCTTTGGTGTGCTGAAAACAGCGCAATTACCTTAGTAAGTTGTCCAATCGCCTCCTGCCTCAATAATCGCCTAACATCTTTAAGGCATGCTGCTAACGAAATTTTCTGCATATTCTTTCGAATCTTGCGAGACACAGTCCTCAAAGTCTTTCATCTGAACTTCATCTTTACAGGGACCAAACATTTTCAATAGGTTGGCGTCCGGCCACTGTGAAGGCCACTCTAATATCTTAACGTGAGCCCAAGCCAGCCGAACGTGCTTCAGAATTTGACATCATGAGCATGAAAATGTTGTCGAATGGTCTTATGAGATACATTCAAACCCGATTTTCTTAATTTTGCTACTCCTTGACGCAGCGTCAATATTGGATCTGGTGAAAATAAAGACACGATTCGTTTTTCGGCTTTCGGAGTGACCTTGCCTACCGAGCCACGTTTTGGCAAGTCGTCGACATTTTTCGACTTGTTAAAATGATTTACTCACTTCTTTACAAACAATACCGACTTTTAATACATTTAGCAGCCGCAGGATGTGTCATTTTAGTCGCCTTTGGATGGGAAAAAAGAAAGACTGCGTCGAACCGACGCACAAATAAGTGACTCCTTTTGGATTTTACGTGATTTCGATGAAAGTTCGGAATCGGCTGGTATTTTTACTAAAATGCGTCGTAGAGAAAGGATCGCTAGAATCGCATCTACCAAAAATGAATGATCGCGGACACGTTCTTATTTGACAGACTGAAGTTACGAATACATGAGTTTCTAAAAAATTTAACTTTGAATTGGCGCAGGGGAGTAGTATAAAAAAATCTAAGCCTCTGAAACTACTTCTAAACTACACTGCTAAATATTCCGGAGTAAAAAACTAAACATGTGTTTATTTTTAGGGAAATTGAACCAGCTGAAGTTGGCAAACCTGTAACATTCAGCGTGGATGCTGCTCAAGCAGGAGAAGGGACTCTGGAACTAGTTGTTTCCACACAACATACTACCATCAAAGCTGAAGTGGTCGCGTGTGCAAGAGGACTGTACGACGTTACTTTTGTGCCTCTGACTCCTGAAGATCATTTTGTTAATATTACATTTAATGATATAGCTGTTGTGGGTAGTCCATTCCACTGTTCAGTGGTAAGTGATGTTACTACTTAAAAACATTAAGTATTGAAATGATGTAAAAGTTCGATTTGGACTCAATATGGTGCTTGCTGATATATTGACATATTTTGTGTTACTAAATAAGCTGTCGTATCAAAATATTTGAAAATATGTTTCAGTAGTTAATCTTAGCATTTGCCATCAATTTAAAATTAACCAAGACAAGAACTTGTTACGTTGATTGGTGTGCTCGATAGGAGAGCCAGAATGCCACCGTCTTCATTAGTATATTTTTAGACTAAGCAGCTCCCCGTCCCCAAAGAACATATCGATCTGAGATGGCGTGGCAGCATGACGTCTGACTTTAAATAAATAACAAATAATAACAGTCGAATACGTTTGGTTTTCCAGTTAAACATTTTCATTGTGAGTTATTAACTTACTATGATTATTACCCTTATAAATTTTAGATTGAAGCTACTCAGTATTTGCAAATTGGTTCAACTGTTTACATGGAACTTCCTACGGAAAATCATAAACTAGAAATTAAAGATCCAAACAATCATAATGTGAAATACGTCGTAAAGGAATACAAGGCTCAATTTGTATTAACGCAGACTGGTACTTACAAAATACATTCTTATAAAGGACATGAGTAAGTGTAATTAAGTATACCAGGTGTACAAGTATGAAATGCGGATTTCAGACAACAGATGGTGCACCAATGCAGTTTGTGCTATAAAGATTTGAGTGATAAACTGGAAAAGTGTGTGCATAGTGTTGTGTTGTCGTGTTTAATATGTCGAAATTTATACTGAACAAAGGGCATTCACGGACAGCATTAATTTTTTGTTTTCATTTGAAGAAAACTGCTGTTGAATCATACCGATTACTTCGAGAAGCTTATGGTGAACATGCTACATCGCAAAATACGTGTGAACGATGGTTTCAAAAGTGGTCACTTCGATGTTGCAAACAAGGAACGTGGAAAACCGCCAAAAAAAATACGAAGATGTGGAATTGCAAGCATTGTTGGACGAAGATGATTCGCAAACACAAAAACAACTCGCCGAGCAATTGGGCGTTAGTCAACAAGCTGTTTCCAATCGGCTACGAGAGATGGGAAAGATTCAGAAGACCGGTAGATGGGTACCACATGAGTTGAACGACATGCAAATGGAAAAGCGCAAAAACACTTGTGACATTTTGCTCGCTCGGTACAAAAGGAAGTCGTTTTTTACATAGTATAGTTACAGGGGATGAAAAGTGGATTTATTTTGAGAATCCCAAGCGAAAAAAATCATGGGTAGACCCAGGCACACCATCCACATCGACCGCAAGACCGAATAGCTTTGGCAGAAAGACGATGCTCTGTGTTTGGTGGGACCAGAGGGGCGTGGTCTATTATGAGCTGTTAAAACCTGGGGAAACGGTTAATACTAAACGTTATCAACAACAATTGACCGATTTGAACCGTTCGCTGCTTGAAAAAAGGCCAGAATACCGGAAGAGGCTACACAAAGTCATTTTTCTTCATGACAATGCTCCATCACATACGGCAAAACCTGTTCGCGATACGTTGGAAGCACTCAGCTGGGAAGTTCTACCCCATGCGGCTTACTTACCAGACTTGGCTCCTTCCGATTACCACTTGTTTGCATCGATGGGTCGCACACTTGCTGAGCAGCGCTTTGGTTCGTACGAAGGTGTGAAAAAATGGTTCGATGAATGGTTCGCAGCAAAAGGGGAAGATTTTTACTGGCGTGGTATTCACAAATTGCCCGAAAGATGAGAAAAATATATAACAAGCGATGGAGCATACTTTTTATCATTCTTCCGAATTTAACATGTTTTTTTTTAGAAAAAAAAAACCGCATTTCATACTTGTACACCTGGTATTTGAAACATATATATAAAAAAATATGTAGTATATATATTGATGTTTTATCCCATAATTTTCCATATAGAAAGTTACAAACAACTGAAATTAGGACGTTGTAATAGGGACGTTGCGTTTAATAAATCAACTGGCTGGTGTTACAGAAATGAACCTGAATTCATTAAATTCTATTAATAATAATGTGCATAGATATAAGGGCAGTCTGCATCATTCGTCTTTAACAACAACATTAACAAATATTAATTTGTCTATTTTAATGTCAACTACTAAAATTGAACAAGGTCCATACTTCAGTAGTTGTTCACTGTTCCCTCATCTGTCAATCCATCTTGGGATCACGGTTCGTTAGCCGAGCTAGGACCGAAAAACTAACTACTGAAATATGTACTTTGTTTAATTTTAGTAGTTGATATTTATTTTTATATACAAACCTTGACACAAGCACTGCCTTTCGGTATTGGTCAGCAACTGGCTTAACCATTCCTCTGTTAGTCTGTGCTACACAACAGTTATCACCACTACACCAAACATTTTATTTTTGCGCTCGACTCGCGTTTCGCTAATCATGTTAGCATTATCAGGAGTGATGATTGAGTCAGTCATCGCTCCTGATGATTGAAATGCGCGTCGAGCGAAAAAATAAACTGTTTGGTGTATTGGTAACAACTGCTATGTAGTGTCATTCTGCCAAAGTTTCCGAAGCCTCGACGTAGTATCAGTTTGTGGCCTTAAACAGCCCCGATAGAGGGCAGGTATGCCTCCAAAACCAGGTGCGAATTATTATTTCTTACTTATTCTTTGCTTATTTTAGACTATTTTCGACACGTACAATGCACGTCTTTGACACCACCAAAATCGACGTTGTAAACGTTCCAGAAGCAATTTGTCACCGTCCAGCAGTGGTTGGTATCAACATGGCTAAAGTCGGTCCTGGCATACTTACAGCGTCAGTACGAGTAGCCAATAGAGATGTAGCTCACAGTGTAAGACAAAGTGCCATCAACCCGAACATGTGGGAAGTTGTATTTCATCCTATTATTTCCGCTCCTCATCGGGTGAATCTCTATTATAATAATGTTCCTAAGTTTGGAGTCTTAGAAGTACCAGTTAAAAGTCCTGGAAGTGAACCTTGGGCTGGAGGACTAGGTGGGTACTATAAATGGTTGAGACTAGATATTTAACTCCTTAATTTATTAGGATAAACTTTCTCTGGTGATTTCTAAGAAATTTTCCGACTAAAAATTTCAGTACCGGCTGACGTCAAAATCCAAAAATCAAAATTGGTTTGTTTCATCTGATCTGATTAATCTAATAGTGACATCATCACTGATCAGTGATGATGTCACTATTAGAAATATTAAAAACTCGTAATTGTCGGGTTAAAATCGTGTTAAATTAGAATTATCTTTTGATGTTTAGCCTGCGATTATAACACGTAGGCTGAAAAGTTTTTGGTCTGACACATAGATGTCGCCCTTTTCAAAAAATCCGTATGATTTTTAGGAAGTACCAACATTCAAACGATACATGTCAAAATTTCACGACATTTCAACGATTAGTTTACAAGTCTCAGTGGTTTTAGTGACACTACTTTTGATCTTCAAAACAATGGAAAAAATCGAATTTCGTGTGTTGATTAAATACTGTTTTTTGATGGGAAAAATTGATAAGTCTTACGGGGACTCTATCCCTGGAAAATTACTCATCAGTTACTGGTATGCTGAATGTAAACGCGGTCGTACAGATGCAAATAATGCTGAACGCTCTGGACGTCCAAATGAGATGGTTGTTACACCTGAAAACATAAAAAAATCCACAAAATACACCGTAAAGTTAAATTGCGTGAGATAGCTGACACACGAAAGGTATCAAAAGAACGTGTTGTTCATATTTTGGGCATGAGAAATCTCTGTTCGAAATGGGTTCCGCGTTTGCTTACAGTGGACCAAAAACAACAACGTGTTGATGATTCTGAGCCCTGTTTGGACTTGTTAAAGTGCAATAAAAAATGCTTTTTTCATGCGATATATGACAATGGACGAAACATGGATCCACCACTACATACCGCAATTCAATCGGCAGTCAGCTGAGTGTACAGCAGCCGGTTAAAGCCGCCCGACGAGACCAAAAACACAACAGTTTGCAGTGTAGGTTTTGGCCTCTCTATTTTGGGATGCGCATGGAATAATTTTCATTGACTCTGCTGAGAAGGGAAAAACCATCAATAGCGCATATTATATAGAGTTATTGGTGTGATTGGAGGCAGAAATCGTAAAAAACGGCCCCAAATGAACAAGAAAAAATTGCTCTTTTATCAAGACAATACACCCAAGTGTACGATGGCAGAAATTGCATGAATTGAAGTTCGAATTGCTTCCTTATCTACCGTATTCTCCAGATTTCGCCCCCAGCGACTATTATCTATTCGCTAACCTCAAAAAAATTTTCGCGGGAAAAAGATTTGGCCCCAATGAAGAAGTTATCGCCGAAACTGAGGCCTGTTTTGAAGGCAAAGACAAATCCTGTACAAGAAAGGTATAGAAATGATAGAAAAGTGTCGGACTGATTGTATCACTCGTGGAGGAGACTGTGTTGATGAATAAAATCGAATTTTGCAAAAAAAAAAATGTGTTTTAAGTAGCTAGACCAAAAACTTTTCAGCTTACTTATTATACGAGTATTTTTAAGGATTTTTACTTTTCAGAATTGGAACACTCAATGTGTTCGATGAGACACAACCCAAACATTTTAAACCGACCGAGTATAATTGGTTTCTGCATGTGATACAGACCGTCAGTCGTAATTCTATTAATATTATTAGGGTATTTGTAAGTTTTAATTGATTCCGGGAGTTGAGGAATCTAAAAATTACGTCACTTTTCCATTATTTTCAATTTTTTTAATAAGTACAGAACAAAACAGAAAATAGAGATGTTTCTCTGTAACTAATAACCTCACCCTCTAGACAGCGACAGATATTAGAGATTTTTGCAACGCTTATTTTTTACATGCCTTCGTCTTTATCATTATCTCAAACATGCACAGTATTAATGCGAAGGAACTGCAAGGTTAGGTTAGTATTCATCTTCTATAAACCTAGGGGATTTTTTTTTTCATTCATTTCATGGGTAAGCACACCGGTTATTAGTAACTGATGGGTCAACAAAAGTTTCTAGAAAAAGTTGGGTCTAGCATGTCTCTATCACTTCCTATTTCCAAGATAATACGAATGTGCGATAAATAAAATTTCATTTGAAATTGGCACTATGCACACTATAATGCCATTGTGCCAAAGATTACAAAATCTCAACATAATTTAAACACTAATTATTTGCAATAAAGATTATCATTTCAATTTTACTGTATTTTCTCGGTGGTTTGTATACCTAAGTAGGAAAAAAACAGGCCTTATCATAATAGCGATAAGAATAACCTCTCTTATAAGTTCTTAAATAAAGGAAATTGTTATCTGTAATAAAAATTTTTCTTATTTTGTTTCGATACAGCGCAACCTCCAAATGATGGACGCATGCTTCCAATAACGATAATAGCTGAGTCCTTATATTTAATTTCTTCTCTTTACTACTGCGCAAGCTCCAAACGGTGGGTGCATGTTTCAAATCAGGATAAAGACAGGGGCCTACCAAAATAAGCGTTGCAAAATATCTCTCATGTTTTGATTAAGTTATTCTTAGTGTGAGGAAGTAAAACTTATGATATTATTTATTTTAGAACTGCGTGCTTGCGAATGACGTTCCAGGGTTATGAATGTCTTTACTTCTAAGTTAACATTTCTAGGTTTATATCAAGCTAAAGTTGGTAAAGTAACATCCTTCCACATCGATACTCTGGGTAGATCAGCCAGAGAATTTGACGTCGTAGTAAGTGGTCCTACCGGATCAGCAGTACCAGTGAGATGTTATCAAACTAAAACCGGAAAGCTTCAAGCTGAATTCACAGCGAGAGATGTTGGGCCTCATAAAGTTGAGGTTTTACATCAAGCGAAGGCGATCAGTGGAAGTCCGTTCACTTGCCAGGCTTGCGATCCAGATGTGGTTAGAATTGTGGATATACCTTCGTCACAAGGAAATGTCGGAGAAAAAATTATATTTAATGGTAAGTTTTTTTTCATTTTAATGGTTAATTAAGGTATTATATAAATTTTTTAGAATGAGTTGTTTAGTTGTTTGGGCTAAAATAGGTTGATTTTGGACATAAATCAACTGATTTGTTATATTCTTATTTGTATTGTGAGTAGTCAAGTTCACTGGAAGTACAAGGATGGATTGAAAAGTTTATGAACTGATCAAAAAGGTTTAAGATAAAGTGAAAGAAATGCAAAGAGTCCGACAACGATTTAATGATTTTCTCCGAAACTATTTGAGTAGTAGAAAGTTATCGCAAATGGAAACTGATAGTCCGACCAACAGCCGTGTAATTTGGAAAGTTAAATTTAGACTTAAAGGGTTTTGGGGGGTGAAATAGTGAACAGAAATTTTTTTCAAGGTCATTGAGTGGGGTAACAAATGAAAGCTTGTGAAAACACGAATTCAAAAATATATATGATGTAATACTCGCGCAAACTTTTCTTTATATTATTTTTAAAAAAATTGTTCCCCACCTTATCTCAAAAAATTTTGAAAAATTCTAGAAGATTGTGTGTAAATTGAATGAAAGTTATCATGAGTTCATTACCTTTGATAATTTATATAAGAACAAAGATCGGAAAAAAAATTAAAAGCAATCACGGTACGGAACACTAATTGCAAGTCCGACTTGCACTTGGCAACTGGCATCCTTTGAAAGTGGTAATTTGTCAACAATGTGGAAATTCAAATATTGTGCCGTAACAAAATTCCTTTATAGGAAAGCAAGAACTTCAACGAAAATCAAAACCAAATTAGAATAAAAGTCTGGAGATGCAGCTCCTTTTTTTACAGATGTAAAAACTTGCATAGTTCAGTTCAGTTATGAGAGAACGAGTATATTTAAGAAGGAATGCTGTATGGGACTGAAACGCGCAATGGAAGAGGAGGTGGTCTATTAAGTTCATCAAATCGGGACGTGTGACCCTTAATGAGAGATATAGCGGAGACTGGTGGCATCTCATATGAAATAAATTTTATTGGAAAAAATGGGTACAAAGAAGCTAAGCGCGTCGGGTGCAGCGTTTGCTCACTGTTGATCAAAATGAGAACGGTTGAACATTTCTCGTTCAAGTCTTAAGCATGAGAATGATGTTTTTTGACGTTTCATTACTGTCCACCACTCAACTCCCGAAACAAAACGATAATCGAAGCAGTGCTAATGACGAACTGACGCTAAAGAAGGTGAATGAAACTTCGTAGAGAGGCAAGGTAATGAGCACAGTTTTTTTGAGATTCCCATTGTATAATTCTTATTGACTACGAAGGGATTAGGATGTCCACATTTATACGAAAAGAAAATCCGTTCTCATTAGCAGTTTCGATGGGGAAATTGCACAAGCTTAAATAGAAATTGATTTCTTACGCAGCGCATTCTCCAAATTTAATACTGTAAGAGTTTTTTTCTTTCCAAATTTAAAGGTATGGTTTTGGGGGAAGACATATTTATCGGATGCTAAACTAATAACTTCTATTCTTTTGGTTTAGATTAAAACTATGATAATGAAGGAATGAAGGATTTTAAGAAACGATGAGTCGGGTATATTACATTAAATGGAGACTATCTTGAAGAATTACTTTTGTTTCGCTCAGAAATATACGTTATTTTAATTGGATCGGAAAGTTTTTAATACATCCTGTAACTGTCTTGGTTGAAACATAGTGATTAAATGGAAAACAAATAAATGATACAAAATACATTTTTGTCTCCTTGCTATTTTTTTTTATTTTAGTATAATTTGGAATTTTCCATTTAATTTGTATTACAGTACTTACCAAAAGTGCAGGTGTTGCCGATATGGACGTCACAGTTACTAATCCTATTGGTCAAACTTTAGAAGTCCACGAAGACCTTTTAGGCGATAATCTTACTCAAATCAGTTTTACGCCGACATCAGCTGGCCTATTCCAAGTAGCAATTACATATAGTAAGTTAATCATTTGTTTCAAAATAATTTGTTATTAAACGCATGGAGAAAGGGTTAGACAACCAAACATGTTGTTTTTACTATGTCTCTTCTATAAACAAGGTTAAGCAACCAGATATACATAATACATTAAGCTAGTATATTATATTCTATATTTAATTCAGTTAAAAAAAAAACCTAATATAACCTTTAAAGTATACATATCAAATGACGAAGTACTATCCTTTTCCCTAGCCATTAAAAAAATAGAGATTTTAATTAACGCTTTTACCCTCGAGAGAGTATGGTGACTCTGTGCTCAATAAATGGATTTGACTATCATATGCCACTGTGCATGCTCTGATGCTTCATGTAATGACTTCTCGGTTAACTGTTTCATCTGATCCACCCAACGCGAAAGTGTTCTACCCCTGCAGCGGTTGCCTTCAATCTTTCCCTGTATAGCCAATGATTCCAGTTCATGTCTTCTGCTAAAGTGGCGTCTTTTAGTAATTTTCAGTCCTTGTAAAATAGACTGGTTAGTTCGATGTTCCACCCACGATATCCTGAGAATTCGACGATACATCCACATCTCAAATGCAGCAATTTTATTTCTGCCACCTTTCTTTATCGTCTATATTTTCGATGCATACGTTGCAATTAGAAATATAAGCGAGCCTTAACCTAATCGATCGCGAGATGCTCGAGTATTTCTATATTTTGACTAATTTGTGTTGCAGAGCGAGCAATTGAGGGTCTCCTACGTATTTCTGAGTGACACTGGCCGGTACTGATAATTAAAGACCCAGACACTTAATCTAGGGTCACATAAAATTCAATAACGATTGCCCATGTAAGGGTTTTGTGATTTAGAATGGCCGATTCATACGAAGACAAATTCATTTGTATGTCTTCAAATAATTAAAAGTAAGTTTTTTCAGAAAACTGAGTTTTTTTCAGGGCTGTTTTTGTTGAGATTTTTTTAAATATCATTGTGTATTTTTTTTTTATGAGCGTAGCGGAAAAAAGCGATTCACGTTGGTCTTGAATCGCTGAAAGTTGTACTCGATAGGAAACACAGTCCTCGGCAAATCATTCCAAAGGGATGATGTTCAGAAAACTGAGTTTTTTTTCAGGGCTGTTTTTGTTGAGATTTTTTTAAATATCATTGTGTATTTTTTTTTATGAGCGTAGGGAAAAAGCGATTCACGTTGGTCTTGAATCGCTGAAAGTTGTACTCGGTAGGAAACACAGTCCTCGGCAAATCATTCCAAAGGGATGATGTTCTCCATATAAAAGACTGCTTGAAAAGTGTTGTACGAGGAATAACAAGATTAACCTCATACGGATGTGATGTATTAGCGCGACACACGATGAAAATACTTGTAGAATAGACTCAAGTCGCCAACCTTTCTTCGATGTTCCAAGGTATCAAAGCTTCTGCCGAGTTCAGGTCTTCAATCAGGCGAACAGCTCTCTTCTGAATAGAATCCAACAAATGCAGCGTATGTTTGGAAGAGGAGCCCTAAACATGGTAGCAGTATTCCGTCGTGTATGCATATACATAGTATAGCCATAAATTGTGTCAATCCCGCGCTTTGATCGAAAATTTTATTTGTTGCCACAAAATGTTCGCTAAGGAATGAAACCGAGACGACCCGGCGCACAGTGACTGAGAAAATTGCTTTAGAAGGATAATTGCGAGTTATAAAAATAATTAAACTTATATTTTCTTTAAACAGAGCTTATTATTATTTAGTTGTATACAAAGTTTCTGTTACACAATGTAAGTTACCATTGGTTTAATAAATCCTTGCGTAAATAGAGATATTATAATCTAGTCCATAGCCTTTATAAGATTCCAGTTCAATAGTTACATATGATGAGTCAACGCCACCTTCTGTAATGTAAGCATTTCCGCCAGTGTCAACACTTTTTAGGTTTAGAACTTCAATACAGTAAATAAGGCCACTTCCCTGGTATTTTTCCTAAAATAAGTATTGAAATGGAAATTAAAATTTGTTGATATTTAGTATAGGAGGGTGGCTTTTCAGTATTCTGTACAGAACACTTATATCACTTCGGGATCTGTCTGTCTGTTCGTCTGTCACGCCCGATTTGCTCCGAAACTATTTGACATAGAAAGTTGAAATTTGGCACTAATATAGGAACTGATGGCCCCATTAGAGCCGTATAGTTTTGAAAGTTATATTTGTTGGGTTTTCGGGGGAAATCGGAAGTAAAAAAAGATCTTACCACATCATCGAGTGTCAAATAAAAGCTTGTGAAAACATGAGTTCTAAAATATATATAATATAATACACTTTTTTGTATTATTTGCAAAAAAAATTGCCAAAACTTGCTGTCTCCTCCTTTATCTACAAAAGTACTGATCAAAAAATTTTGAAAAAATTCTACAATATTCTGCACAGGGTGGAGATTAAACGAAAATTATCACGAATGAATTACTTTTAATAATTTGTCTGGTATATAAAAAACAAAAATCAGTTTTGAACAAAGATCGGAAACAAACTTGGTTGAAAACTCATTTGGGGTGTGTTTCGTGACGTCACTGATCATTTTATACCTCCGTAACAAAAATTTTTTATTTTAAAGGCAATCAACGTACGAAACACTAATGGCGCAAGTTCGACTTGCGATTGGCCGGTTATTTAAATTACTGATGAAAACTTGCACAACTTTATATTATATATATATATATATATATATATATATATATATATATATATATATATATATATATATAATGTAAATGCTTTAATTATTTTTACATTGTACATTGATGTTTACGGCAGCCAGAATTTGGCGGGATAATTGTCGGTTTTGCTGGTATTGTTAATGCCGCCAAATTCAGGTAGTTATATGCGCTCATTTATCTATAGTGTTGTAGGATGTTGTTTTTTCTTAATTAGAAACGCTCATTGTCTAACCTCAAAAAGAGTAAACGCAAAAAAATGATAATGTTTCAAAGTAAATATATATATATATATATATATATATATATATATATATATATATATATATATATATATATATATATATATATATATATATATATATATATATATATATATATATATATATATATATATATATATATATATATATATATATATATATATATATATATATATATATATATATATATATATATATATATATATATATATTATGGGTGTGTGTGTATGTTGGTGCGAGAGAGAGTATTTTCAATTTAACTACCCTCTGCACTAGTACACTTAGTTTTATCAAACAAAATTCTTTCGCAGTTTCAAAAAAACTGTAGCCATGTCCTTTCTAGGAAACGTCTTCTTTGAAGGTGGAGAGCCCTGTCGTCGCCTGTAATTAATCGCGTTATTTTATGACTAGATAGATACCTCTAGAAACCGTAATATTTTTATTTCTTTTTAATAAAGGAAAACATTTTATTTACTCCCAGTCCATACAAAATATACTAAAGCCAAGTGTATATATTACTTTAAAACTTAACTTTGGAGCCTAGACTCTCTTATGTCAATCACCTTTAAAGGATATCTTAAAAAATGTCTACTAAATGGAACCTGGTTCATAATGTTCTTGTACAATTTTAACTTTTTGAACGATTTTTGTTTGAAAAATGTGATAGATGTGTCAATATATAGTATCTATTATGCAAATTTTGGCATGTAAAAATAATTTATTTCTTTTTTTATAATTTGTACAAATTCGGAAGAGAGTATTGTAACACGACACGTAGGCTTTCAGCACTCCACCAATAATGCAAAACCCCCACGTCTTAAAAATTTCAATTTCAACATTTTCATTTTTTTTTCCCCTTATTACTGTTAATATTTCTAATTAATTATGAAAAATTCCTAAGATCAATTTCCATAAATTATTTAAAAAAACATAAATTTAAATATTTCACTAATTTAAAGATTAAACAATCATGTACTTACAGTTTGATTTGTTACAACTGATGGAATGGCATTTTTATATACATGCTCAGAGAAGACTAATTCATATGGCAGAGTGATGAGACAGTTTCCCGCAATCAGGTCATCACTTCCTAGTGTTTCTGTAATATTAGCTTTTGTGAAAGCAGCCAGCGTCAATGCCAGAAGTTACCAAAATTGACTTCATTTTTCATTTACCTGATTTTTCTTAATTGTACTATGGTGTTTTAGCAATATTGGTCCATTTGAAAATAACAGGTCGTTATTTATAATTTGTGTCACGTACTTCTATAAAATATTAGAATAAGTTAAGAAAAATTTACTAAGGAATTTCTTTTGTATTCTGTTATCAGATAATTCTTAAAAAATGCATTAATTATGGAGTAGAAAATTTTAAGGACTATACACGGAAAATACCACTTGAAATTTTAAATTAATTTATTCGGCTTGATGGATAGTTACTTTCACGTAAAATAGTTTTTATCGTAAATAGTTAGCGTTATGCGCACTTAGATATCTAATCTAGAAATATCCTTGCTAACTCATCATTCCTGTCCCCTTTTTCTGCCCCTTCTGCTTCTCCTATTCTTGTTAGCCCTTATCTCTTTTCGGAAATATGTCTTATTCATTTAACATCATTTTTTAGCTCTAAAATGCCTTAGCAGATGTTAATAAGGTTGAGCTGACAATTGCCAAAAAAATAAATATATATTCATCCGACTTCAACCAATTTTCTCTTTTTTAACCAATGAAACAGTTCTGCTATGTAACTCTTCTCTTCCGCCGAATACTACCAGCGATTCCTCCAATCAAGCGACGAATTTTTCACAGCATGACTTTCTTGTGTAATTTACTTTTGTCTGATACAGATATATATATATATATATATATACCTTTAAAATATCAACAGATACATACATACCTTATAAAATTTCAACAGCTTTCCAAGAGATGCAAATCACCTATTATATAGTGACCATACAAAATGTTATTAGGTGGTGTTCCTGTTAAGGGGTCTCTCCCTTGGCACTTGGTGTAGGACCCGTCGGCCCGACTCCACCACCAAGAGCTGTTGGAAAAGGATTAGAAAGTGGCAGAGTAGGAGAAAGAGCAACCCTTACCGTTAGCAGTGTTATACAACCCAAAGTCACCATCGAAGCTGCTGAAGGAAATATCGATGCTCATATACAGAGTCCAAAACCTGGAGAATATACAGTATCTTATGTGCCAAAATGGGTTGGAACGTACGATGTTATAATTAGCATTGGACCTAATGATGTAAGTTCTAGCAGGTATAAGTTTGTTGAAAGGGACAATAGCGAAATGTTTAAGTTTTTTTTAGTCTTTAATAACGTTTATCAATATTAAGCAAAAAATATTTCTAGCTTCCAGGATCACCATTTAGACCCAACATCGTTGATCCAGAAGCAGTACGGCTAATAGGAGGATGGGATCAATATTTGGACGATTCTGGCAGAATTAAACTACCTGCAAAACTAGCCTTTGATACATCCAACGCTGGGTTAGGATCTTTAGAATGTAAAATAGCTGGTAGGAAAGTAACTCCAGAGAAGAATGGATCGAGAGTTCGATTTGAGTTATCAGGTAATTGTTTCTATTTTACCTTTTTTTTTTTTAAAAAAAAAAACAAAACAGGAGTTTTGTGTGCTTTGTTTTGCTTTTGAATCGGTGCAGCGAAGTTTCTTGGTGAAATAAATGAAATATATTTACTCAACCTCTATGTATAATGAACACTCTACATTTAGTAGCCACATATAGTGTCTTTAAAGGATTTAGTGTTACATTAATTCGGTGCCGCCCCTTTTATGAGTGGAATTACCAATCCAAAAGAAGCAAATCCACTACATCATACATACATACTCATAAATACAGTCTCGAAAGCGGTACACTGCATTTTAAATGCAAAAAGAGCTGCATAATGATTCGTTCAGGCGTTGTGACGCTCAAACTAATGTAAAATATAGTATCAGCGATTTTGAAGCGATGACCTTGATTTTTCGGGTAGTTAACGTTCTGGACAAGGCCAGGTCGCACACAGCAAAACGACTGATTTTATCTTTTCTCTGGGGTGGAAAGTTCTCATTTATACGGCATATTCTTTGGACTTTTGATTACTATTTAATTGCCCTTAGTCTCCATTCCAGTATTTTACCCGTCCATCTCATGTCTCTCTCAATGTGTCCTGCCCATTCCATTTTAGAGTAGCTATGCGCGTGATGACATATGTGACTCCAGTGCGTCTACGCAGATCTACGTTGCGTATTCTGTTATTAAGAGTCACACCAAACATTGACCTGTCCATGCGCCTTTGCGCGATCCTCAGTTTGTCTGTAGTAAATGCACACATCTCAGTTCCATAGGTAAAGAAGCACATATTGAATGTTTTTCTCTTCAGACTACTAATTGGAATATCGTTCTTAAATATATCCTTTAGAGCTCCATACGCTACCCAAGCCAGACCAATTCTTCTAATTTCAGATGTTGGGTTTCGGTCGAGGATGCTTATTTCGTGGCCCAGATATATAGTCTGTACTACATTTCTTTTATATTTAACTAATTAATTGTAACTATGAGATAACATGTTTAAATCAATATTTGTAACTTAACCAACGAGGATTAGTATTAAAAACAATTACGGAACATTTTATTTAGAAGTTACATCAATATTATAAAAATGTAAACAAAATTAATGTCAAAAGAGTCTCCATACACTTAACAATTACCAATAATATTTTGACGGAGTTTAACGGAAAAAAAACGAACTTAGTTTTTACTAATATTAATGGGACCGCCGTTAGCCTTAACAATCTCCTGTAACCTTTTTGTCACGCTTGCAACTAGCTTTCTAGTAACTTTTGCTGGCATGTTCTCCCATTCGTTCAATATTCTATTTTTTAATTCTTCTCTTTTTGAAACATGTTTGCGAACGCACCGTCTAAGTCTCTCCCATAAATGCTCGATGAGGTTAACTTCTTTAATTCTGCCATCAGACCCAAAAAGGTTAATTTTAGTTTTTCATCACTAAAGATCACGGATTCCCAAAATTCAGGAGGTTTAGTAATATATTCCCTAGAAAAAGCTAACCGCTTTTTGCTGTTAGCTTTCCGAAATTAACGGCTTCTTTCTGACCGCATACCCCTTATAGTCCTGCCCTGTGTAAACAATTTCTCACTGTTTGTGAACAAACATTTTTTCGAAAATAGTTCCCGTACTTCTTCTTTTAATTTTGACGCACTTTTCTTGGGATCTATAATTATTTGTCTAACAATACTGGCCTCTTCACGTGGAGTCAGTTTCTTGGGAAGACCGGAGCGTGGTCGAATTTTATAGGAACCCGTTGATTTATACTGGTTTACAATGTACTGAACAGTATTATGCGGCTTTTTAACATTTTTTTCCTATATTTCTGTACGATTTTCCATCTTTTTCCACAAATCAATGAAACACTTATAAGAAGGACTTCGTGTCTGTCCGTCTGTCTGTCACACCACACCCGATTTTTTCTGAAACTATTTGTCAAATGAATGATCTTTCGAACTTGAAATGGAATTTCACAATTTCTCTCATCTATTTTTTAATACTAGTTTGAAAACTCACTGCAAAATTACCAGCAACAAGTGACAGATTATAAAGTATGGCCGAAAATTATTTGTTTTCAGTTTAACGAGCAATAGATAGCTTGATAAAATGCGGCTGATTATAACGTGTTTTTTTCAATGCAGTTCTTGAGTATATGAAGACTTTTTTGACATTGATTTTGTTTACAGTTTTATAACAATGATGTAACTTCTCAATAAAATGTTCCGTAGTTGTTTTTAATACTAATCCTCGGTTAAGTTTCAAATATGAATTTAAACATGTTTTCTCATGGTTCCAATTAATTAGTTAAACATAACAGAAAAATGGTATAGAAAGTAGGTGGTTTATGGAGACTTTTCGATTGACTGTATGTACTTGTCTATTTGGTCGATTTCTTCATCAACGATTAAAATGTTTACTTTACTAGAGGGTACCAAGGTGTTGTTGCGAAGGTAATCTATAGATCTACGCGCAACAGACAGTTCTCTCAACATAATTTGCATCTCTGTCAAACCGTCGGCAATGACGACCATGTCGTCCGCGAATCGTAATTGGTTAAGTCTCTCGCCATCAATAGTTATGCCTCTGTTCTCTCAATTTAGCATTTTAAAAGCGTATTCGAGAGACTGTTAAGAAAAGTTTTGGGAATAAAGTGTCTACTTGCCGAACTCCTAGTTTAACTGGGAAGCTATTTGAAAGTTCATGTAATTTAACAGCCATTGTAGAGTTCTGATATGTGTTCTGAATTAAGATGGCGTATCGGTAATCAATGCGGCTTTTATTCAGTGTTTCCATTTGAACGGTGTCGAATGTCTTGTGGAAATCTACAAAAGCTAGTATCAGCGGTCAGAGTAAAATATGTGGAATGGGGAATATGTTTCTTAATCGATTATTTTATTTGTACATCATGTAATACTGAACTTGAACTCACTAAATATTATTATTATTATAAATTTTTTATATTGTTTAGTTAGTTTCGTTTTCTTGTCTAAACTGAGAAAAGCTTTATTTTAATTTTGATATTTAGGTGAAGGTCTTAACTCGGGAGAACACGATTTCGACATCAAATTTGCTAACATTCAATTAGTTGATGCGCCGAAGAGTGTTATTTCTCAAGGCGACCAAGTTGTTCTGACTGGCAGAGGACTAGCAGAAGCCAAGTGTTGTGAACCAGCTGTATTTACTATTGATGGATCTAAAGCAAGCACAGGTAAGATCATTCACTTTTCATTTATTTATTTTTTTGTTTTGTGTCAACCTAATGATATTGTAAAATAAAATAATAAAATACGAGGGTTATATGATAAGTAACCGGCCCTGGCTAGAGATGGCGCAACTACTATTTAAAAAATTTTATTTTTCGTAAATAAAACCTTTCACAAGAATCCTGTCAAATTTTCAAATCTCTGCGTGCTTTAGTTTGTGAATGGCAGCCATTTAAATAGAACAACTTTTCTGATTTTACAACAATGGAAAAAATTTAATATCGAGCAATGGTAAAATATTTGTTTTTGGAAAAGAAAACGAATGATGAGATAAAAGCGGAACTCAGCGAAGTTTATGGTGATTCTGCTCGTTATTGGCGATAAAATACTGGACAGCTGAATTCAATCGCGGCGGTACAAGCATTTTTGATGAAGAACGTCCAGGTGGTCCAAATGAGCTCACCACATCAGAAATGATTGAAAAAATCCACGATGTAGTGATAAATGATCGCAGAGTGAGTGCGTGAGAGTGCGTGAGATTGCTAAAACTGTGAGCATTTGGATATGAAAAGCTTTCCTCAAGATGGGTGCTGCGATTGCTCACAACTGACAATAAACACGCACGTGTGTCAACTTCAAAAGAATGTTTGGCGATGTTAAAGTGGAATCGGAATGATCTTTGACATCGATTCATAACTGTTGACGAAACATGGATTCATCACAGCACACTAGAGACCAAAGAACAGTCCAGACAGTGGGTTTTTCGTGGCGAATCGACGCCAAGGCAACTTTATTGGGCAACAAAGTCATGGCCACGGAGTTTTGGGATACACGCGGCATAATCTACGTTGGTTACCTTGAAGAGGGCAAGACGATTAATGGAGACTATTAACTTTGGATCGTTTCAATCATGCTATAAAAGAAAAACATCCGCATTTGACTAAGAGAAAAGTTCTCTTTCATCAAAAAAATACACGTGTGCACACTTGTGTCATTCCATGAGTAAGGATACGAATTGCTCTGCATCCACCATATTCGCCAGATTTTGTCCCTAGCGATTATTTCCTATTTCCGAATATGAAAATAGCTCGGAGGAAAAAACGATATTTTTCATTTACAAAGGAGGTAGTTATGTTTGTCGTTAAAATTCATTATTCTTCGGTCCACTGATTAGTCTGAGAGTTTTTCAGCCTATTATTGTACTTACATGAACATCATGTTAACACTGTGTTTCATAATGGCTTCATAAGATTAGTTCTTTTTATTAGAGTTAGTACACATCCTAAATTTTTTCTATCTTTAATTATTCTATGGCGAACATATACCGCAATACAATTAAATTGTTTGTTTTGGATACAGTGGTCTTATTTCTAGGTAATTTTTGTTACTAATAAGAAATTGCTTGTTAAACTTAATATAAATGAAAATTTATAAAAAATATTTTTGACAAAAAGTTAAGTTACTTACAAATTTATATGTAGCAACATTAATCATAGAGGTCAGACTGCGGTAATAAATGGGAATTTTACCAAATTCTAAGTAAGTCCAAATTAGAAGAAAAAAAGGATTGAACGTTTCAATATATTAAGCTATTTTCAGAACACCCTATATATATACACAGTATCGAGTAGCAGCAGTAGCAGGAGCACTTGAAAATGCCAAATGAGATTTTGGCGAAACGTCGTGCAAATTCATTGTTAGACGAACGGATTGAAACCCGGAATTTTAATGTATTGCATTCCATGAAAACCTCTATAGTAACATATATATATATATATATATATATATATATATATATATATATATATATATATATATATATATATATATATATATATGACAGCCGTTCTAGCCAATTTAATTTAGAATAACAATAAAGATAATAAAAAAAATGATTACAGCTTAAAAAAATAAGATTTTTTTTGGGATAAAAATAAATATAAAATTTGAAATTGTATAATCGATGTGACGGTCCGTGGCTCCATGGCGTAGTACTAGCTTGCGGTGCAAAAGGTCTCGGGTTCCAATCCTAGCAGGTCGATATACTTATTTATTAATTTATTTAAGTATATTTAGCCTGGGCGCGTACACAGGTAGTAGTTGTTTGCATAAATGCAATTACGTCCGTGGCAGCACTACTGCATTGTCTAAAAGGTGCTGTGAAATACAAAAATCTATGTTTCGACACTTGGACAACTTTGACGGGTATTACGATCGCCGATAGGATATGGAAAAGAGAGAAATCCCTGGTAAGGCGGGGAAGTGAACAATAAAAAAAGGTTCTATCTGTTTAATTATTAATTTGTAGGTGCAATAATAAAACAAAATATTTTTGGCTCATTTTTTAAAAAACTTGTCTCTGATTATTTTTTCTCTATACTCTTCATGAAATATTTTGGTTTGACTCATTTTTATCTGTAGGCAATCCAGAAGTAACTCTACACGCTGCTGATACGAATATTCCTGTTCCGGTTATGATAAGCTTAGCAGGTGAGAAAATCTGGAGAGCTTCTTACACGGTGACTACACCGGGAAACTATTTGTTATCAGTTCTGTGGGCGGGCAGGCCTGTAAAGGGTTGCCCTTTGATGGTTGAAGCCAAGGGAGGAGCTGATGCGTCAAAGGTAATAAACTTATTTAGGATTCCAGAAAATTGATATAATTTTTATTATTATTATTGTTTTTTGTTTGTAATATGGTGTTCAATTGTATCAGTTTTTTTTTGTATCGACCCAAGAAATTATTTAGTTAAAATTTGATTATTTATTTTAGTATACTTGTTAATATTTTCCTTGTTAAACACAGTGTTGTATTGTTGTATATTATATCACCATTAGAGTACCGAAAAAACATAGCATCTAATCACACGCACTCGAAGTTCTAAACTAAGGTCGGATCTAGTGAAAAGATTCTTCATGTTCATGAAGGTCCCCACGGGCCTGCTCGATCTAATCTTTTTTTTTTTTGGATTACACTGCTATTAATTAGTGTTCCCAGGTATTTAAAAGACAAAACCTGCTGATGCTGGGTTCTTACGATCGTGTTTATATAAACAATAACTGAATTTTAAGACTCGAATTACCTTTATCTTTAAGTATTGGTATTCGTTGTCGATAGCAACAAAGTGTCTTTAATATTACGTAATTTTATGTTTTCCTCTCTTATTTATGTTCCATGTATTTTATTGCACAAAATAAAATCTAAAAAGGAAAATTAAAAATAATTACAGGCAACGTAGACTTCAAAGGTTAACATTTCAAAAATTATTGTCAATCTTCTGAAAATTCTTGCTCTATGAGAGATTTTACTAGTTTAGTAAGAAACTATATGTTTTTGTAGGTGCTCTGCTCTGGTGAAGGTCTTCGCCAAGGAGTTGTTGGTCGTGAAATTCGATCCTGGATCGACACACGACGAGCTGGTCCCGGCGAACTAACAGCACACTGTGCTGGACCACGAAAGGTAGCATATTGTGAACTCTATGATCATGGAGATGCTACGTTTACCCTAAATGTTAAACCACAAGAACCCGGAAAAACATCAGCTTACGATTAAATATGCAGGTCAACATGTACAAGGATCACCATTTATTTTAAAAGTAGCCGGTGCACCAGATGCAAGCAAAGTAAGTTTAAATTAATTGGTACTTACTTCTTCTTAGATGGATCAAGTGGTGCATAGTTTGTCCTAATGCCAGTTTTTAATAATTGTCTCTCAATTTTTCGTCTATTCTATTGCAATCAAAGTAATAAGTATATGTGAAACTATTTATTTATGTCATAAACTACAAATAAAGATGGATATTTGGGGAGAAATTTATCGCTTTTGTATGAATGACTCGATTTCAAGCGCATACGGAGTACTAGTAGAACAGAAAACAGTCGATTAACGCATATTATAATTAAGGTGGACGACATGCATCTTTTTTACGCTAACATTTGCTTTCATCCGATTTAATTCGCAACTTGATTAAAATTGAAATAACTCGCAATTATTTGCCTTAAAAAAGACATTTAGTGGCATAACAGTCGTGTAAGTTCTGTCCATTGTTTTACTAAAATCTTGCCTTGCGGAATGAAAAATTCTGGTTAAGCAAGAGTCAATACGAAAATAATTTCATTTGTTCAATGTTGTGTTCTCGGTGTGGGTTTGTTCTTGAGAAAATGAACACTGTATCTACTTATTATTGACTTATTTATTAATAAAAAATGTTATAAATTAATATTAAACTATACTGAAAAAATGTTGGAGTTACGAATAAAGAATACTGAATACTGAATATTGAATATAGAATGACCGTGAATGTTCTGCGAAATCCCTTTTTATATAATAGGAATTTCTACTTCCAAATACGTCATATTTAATTATTTAAACATTAAGGGCGATTTGCCTTTATTTTCGATCGACGACTTAATTACATAGCCCCACAAAAAAAAAGTGGGGTATACTTTTGATGCGATATATCAGATCCGTAGTATATTTTTGCCCGCTGATCACGAATCTGACGTCAGAATATCGCCATCACATCTCAATTTTTTTCTAACCTCAAAAAATAGGTAAAAATTAGTAAATATTAAGAAAAATATACTCCTAAAAAATTGATTCAAGCTTTTTTCATGAATCCAAAGATGTATTAATATGTATTCGGACACGCTAACAGTTCTGTTTTCTTTCTAACCTCAATAAATCAGACAGATATAGTGCTTCTCGAATGCAAAAACGAATTCAAATTAAAATTCAACCGATTCTTACCAAATTTGGTACACGGGGGTTTTTTGGGTTGCTGATCATGAATCTGAGGTCGGATTTGCAAAATTCAAAATGGCTAATCCAAGATGGCGGACAAAATTTTTGAAAACCAACCGATTCCTACCAAATTTGGTATACAGTTGGGGAATCCTCAAACCTGATACTCTTAAACCCTAAACCCTGAAACCTTAGACTCCCACACCCTGTAACCTCAAAAAATAGACCTCAATAACCCTGTAACTTTAAAAATGAGACCCAATAAACTCAAAACCAGGACTTTTAAACCATATACTCTCAAATAGTAGACCCTTAAGCCCTAGAATTGCGAAGGTTAGACCCGCGCCTAACTTTCCTTTTTTTGGCTGTATCTTGTTCTTTTTTCCGCGAATGACCTATTCAAAGGCTTTCTGCCCAAACGCTTTTGAGGACTTGTTTCTCTTTTTAGCGACCAGCAATAGTCCGCTAGCATATGGTCATCCCATCGTCCTTGATACCGATTTTCTATGATTTTTAGATCTTGGTGAAAACGTTCCCCTTGCTCCTCACTGTAGTCACCAAGATTATAATCTTACCAAATTTGGTAGGAATCGGTTGGTTTTCAAAAATTTTGTCCGCCATCTTGGATCCGCCATTTTGAATTTTGCAAATCCGACCTCAGATTCATGATCAGCAACACAAAAAACCCCCGTGTACCAAATTTGGTAAGAATCGGTTGAATTTTAATTTGAATTCGTTTTTGCATTCGAGAAGCACTATATCTGTCTGATTTATTGAGGTTAAAAAGAAAACAGAACTGTATGGCTTAATCCAACCGATGAAT
This sequence comes from Pachyrhynchus sulphureomaculatus, assembly GCA_019049505.1. Taxonomy (NCBI): domain Eukaryota; kingdom Metazoa; phylum Arthropoda; class Insecta; order Coleoptera; family Curculionidae; genus Pachyrhynchus; species Pachyrhynchus sulphureomaculatus. The sequence continues at coordinate 64,405,389 of CM032447.1, read as the reverse complement.
ATTAGCTTAGCGTGTCCGAATACATATTAATACATCTTTGGATTCATGAAAAAGCTTGAATCAATTTTTTAGGAGTATATTTTTCTTAATTTTTACTAATTTTTATCTATTTTTTGAGGTTAGAAAAAAATTGAAATGTGATGGCGATATTCTGACGTCAGATTCGTGATCAGCGGGCAAAAATACTACGGATCTGATATATCGCATTAAAAGTATACCCCACTTTTTTTTTTGTGGGGCTGTGTTATCTTATCATTTAAAATTGTTTGTCAATAAGTACTTTACTTTCTATAGCTAATCGCTTAAAAATAATTACAGTGACTAACAACTAATAATAATTGGAAAAGAAAATATCTACATACAGAGTGTTGCTGGTATACAACATCAGTTATAAGATATATCGCCTCCAGCCACAATATATTTTAACAGCCAAATTTTTGTTTTTTAAAAGCCGAAATGCCTTATTTACATTACAGGAGCTATCCGGCAGTTGTGCGGACCCCAGTGTGCCATACTGTCTTATATTATGAAATTACATCGACGAACTTCCAGATAAACGAATATTCACGCTGACAGGTTTTAACATTGACGTTAATTACCGAAGTGCGGTTTCCGTTCCACAGAACCTTATGCACAGCTTTGCTAAGGTTTTGCGGGTGATAGATAGTTTGGAGCTTGGCGTCGTTGTCATCTCACCAAGATTCTGCCATTCTAAATTCTCGCTTCATCTTTCTCGTGCGTCATTTCCAGTCATGCTGATGATTATCTTGGGGAGACTGATAAGGTGGTTTTTGTTGCCTTCCTCATCGCAGTATTACAGCGGATAGAACCCGTATTTGGTTGTCGCCGATAATTGTCTGGAATCAAGCCTATGGCGAAATACAAGTATTACCCTCACAGCCCCGTCCCAGTAATGATATAGCTGCTGCCTATGCTATATCATCAATTGATCCGCAGGTGCTTTTTTGGCTAAGTCTTATTTACACTTATCCTGTATATCTACATGATAAATCCCTATCAGCCAGTGGGACGCGCCGTGTTGGGGTTGAGGACCTCCCCGTCCGATTGTAGTTTCCAAGCGGTATTGAAGGACCTTTACTCATTTCAAAGTTCTTCCCGCAAGGAAACTGACGCGCGGCACGAAATTTGCAGCTATTTCTGTAAAATCAAGCAATTGCTACAAGGTGAAGCAAATGTTAAGAAATTTTAAAAAACGAAGCTTTTGCTTATGTTTATAATGTCCATTATATTGAGTGAATAATAATAATAAAGTGATAATTTTAGAGATTAAAATAAATATTGCATTTATTATCTAGGTTAGAGTATATGGACCTGGCGTAGAACACGGTGTTTTAGCAACATTCCAATCAAGATTTATTTGCGATACGAGAGGTGCTGGTGCTGGACAGTTAACGGTTCGAGTAAGAGGACCTAAAGGAGCGTTTAGGGTAGAGATGCAAAGAGAAAGCCAAAAGGATAGAACCATTTTATGTAAGGTAAGTAAAGAAAAAAGAAAATTAAGATAATGTTTAATGTAAAAAATTATTCTTACGAGGCTCGTTTTTAGGGTAACTACCGGTTTTTGATATTAAAAACACACAAGGCCATTTTTTAAATAATTTTACTTTTACACGAACGTCCGAACCTTAATCTACTTTTCAACATAATTTTCACCTATATTTAGGCACTTGTATCTTAAAACCGGCTTCTCATTGAAATCCGCAGCCTGGTTTGTTAACCACTGCGTCATGGCCATTTTGCCGCCGTAGCGTCTTAAAACTTGAGAAAACACATTAGGTAATGGTGGAATCGTAAAGTGTTTATTTTCTCCAACATGTTTATCAACTTCCTCACCAGGTCATCATTAATGACGGACAGTCGCCCACTTCGTCCTCTATCGTGCACGTTTGTATGGCCATCTTTAAATGCTCTAATCCATTTTCTTACCATTCTGTCGCTCATCGCGTTTTTGCCATACATTTTTCTAATTTACCGATGAATTTTTGCGGCTTTCACATCTCTTGCCTTTAAGAAACGAATTATAGCGCCTATTTCACAATCCATGGGATTTTCAATGTTTTGAGGCATTTTAAACGCGCGCAAACAAACGTAAACTCAGTTGCAATTTCAGTTAATTTATTGGCTGATTAGGTTGCTTTACGATATTACTATTATACATTCACTTGATTACAGAAACATAATATACATATTGGATCTTAAGATATATACATGTTAGGGACCTAACTAACTTAGCTTAGGTAAGGAGTTTTATATAAATGTTTGGGAGGACGTAAGCTCGGACGAATGCTTCCGTAATGGTACCTAGCCAACAGATGCAGGTACTCAGAGCGTATGTCGGAATGGCGACTGCAACACTGCAACGGCCATATTTCACGACGGTAGTTATTTAAAAAACGCACCTCGTATTTGAACGTATTTAATTCACTTGTAATGATAATTTTAAGAAGATAAATAAATGTAAAATAATGGCGCTCTTACTACTCAAAAAAACATAAACATGATTTTTTTTAATTCCTTAGATTTCTATCTTAAAAATAACGCTCTTTATTGGCATACGTTTAAGAGGAGGTTCCTTAAAGAGCATATCAAAAACTGATCAACCATTTCCAAAGCTGAGAAATTTGTTTTAACTAGTTTAGATTTTATTAAGGGTTACATACACCTGGGCGCTGCAAAAAGTATGTATATTTAAAAAAAATATTATAAAGGTTACTTACTTACTTAATCCTTACGCCTTTCTACGCCTCTAAGAGTGTAAGGCCCGTGAAATTGAGTTATTCTATACTTGTCTATTCCATATTTCCTTCCACCTCTTTTTATCCCGTGTGGCTCGTCTTGCGTGTTCCCATTCTATTCTTCTTCTGGCCACTGCTTCTCTGAGATCCCCTTACCATGCCCTTCTGGGTCGACCTCTTGTTCTTTTCTTGCTCACTTTGGCTTCAAACACTTGTCTAAATATTATTTGTTCAGGCATCCTTTTAACGCGTCCATACCATCATAGCTGTGCCTCCACAACCTTTCCACCATTGGTTTCAGGTTCAAATTCTTTTTGAGTTTTATATTCTTAACCCTGTCCATCCTTGTTTTGTCCTCTATTTTCCTTATGAATCTCATTTCTGTAGCCGTAATCTTTCTCTTCTGTCTTTCTGTCATTGTCCATGTTTCTCCTCCATATAAAAGTATTGATGTTGCAACCTTCTTAAATACTTGGGCTTTAATATTTTTTGGTATCTCTTTCTTTCCTAGAAATGTATTTTTTATACTATTAAATAATCTTCCTCCTGTTATTATTCTCTCCTTGATCTCCTCTTCCGTCCTCTGATATTGTTGATCCCAAATATTTAAATTTCTCTACTTGATCCAGCCTTTCTTCTCCTATCTTTATTTCATGTTATCGTTTTTGTTTTCCTATTAGCATAGTCTTTGTCTTCTCTTTATTAATTTTCAGGTTTATCTTTTTCAATGCTTCTTTATATATCGGTATGTTTTTATTAAGCGTTTCCTCGTCTTTTGCTATAATAACTATATCATCTGCATAGCATATTTCTGATATTTCTGTCTTTTTCATTTTCCAATAGCCTATCTGGTATGGTCTTACTCCTTTCTTCTTTGCTTCTTTTATTGCTTCATCCAGAACTATTGAGAAAAGCATGGGGCTCAGGAGCTTACTTTTGAATGTTTACTAACCATTAGCATCTATTTTTGGAAAAGAAATTGAAAAAAAAAATTGTGTTTGAAAACTGCTATGGTACACACACACATACACACGCTGGAATAAATACACACACATTTGAACGGGGAATTTTAAACACACGTATACACACACGAAAAATTGACAACGTTTAAGTCTTAAGTTCCTATTGTGCAACAATCCATACCAACACTAGTATGGAATTGGCGCGCACTGTGCTAGTATTGGTACAGTGCCATATACTTAACATGCGCACTTGTTAGATATGTGGTACTGTACCAATACTAGCACAGTGCGCGTCAATTCCATACTACACACAAGCGATTCCCCGCGTTATAGCCGTGCAAAACCAAAGCCCCAGCAAAAAAATTGATGATGGCAAAAAAAAAAAATTTGAACTAAATTATCAAAATCCAAATAGGGTTTTGCTAGTTTGGGTGGGCTCTTCCAGAAACTGAAGTCAGAATTTAGTTTACATTCGATGACCTCGAAAATGTTGCACAGTGTAATGTAGTAGTTAAAAAATGTCGAAGCGTTTTTTTTTTTTTTCAAAAATAAAAAATTGTTTCAAACTTTAGTATGCAATTTTCGACCAAAAAATTTATGTTTAATTATTTATAAAAAATTGTCTTTTATAAAAAAATTAAAAAAGCCTCTCGACGTTTTGTAGAAAAAGTAATTAGTAAGATTTAAAAAAAAAAGGTAAAAAATATTAAAAATTGACTTGAGTAATATTGCAGACAGTGTCTGAAAACAGGTAGCGGTCCCAATGCGACGCCAGGTCACATTTAATGTTATAACTTTGTAATGGAATGGAATTTTCTTAAAAAATTTCTTTGAGTAGTTCTTAGAAGTATAGAGAATAAAAACCCGTAAAAAAAATCGAATTTTTAAAAATTCAAGGTGTATATAACCCTAAACATCAGGTAATGAACCATCTTATTATATTGTTAACAACAAAAGTACTTGTGTTAACTAGTATTGGTAATACTACTGTCATATCAAATGTTTTAGCTTTTAGCAGTTATCGAGCTAATTTAAAATTAAAACTTATTTCATTTTCCAGACGACCGTTAGAAAATGTTCTAAGTTTTTTTCCTTTTTCAGTACGACCCGACTGAACCCGGTGACTATCGAGTTGAAGTTAAATGGGCTGGAGAATTGATACCTGGATCACCGTTCCACGTGATGATATTTGATACGCAGGAGGAACTGAGACGATATATCGCATCTTTATAAGTTTTTGTACAAATATTTTGAAGATTATTTATATATAGACTATAGCATATTTTGCGGTTGGATATACTTAAATTATAGTACAAATCAAAACTTTTTCGATGTTAAGCTTGACATAGTCACTTGAAAATTGTTGAGCTTTGGTGCAATTAAAACATGATCAAAATATTTTTTCAATAAACGCGATACGTCCATAAGTTTATGAAAAGAATTTGGGCAACCACCCACCTACCGCATCACGCATCATATATTTGATTATCGGGTTAATTGTTCAGATACCGATTGCTCATTTAGTTACAGGTGAGTAGTACTTTCGTAGGAACTACCCACAAAACCATCATCGAAGCCGGATGATGACCTATTTCTATCTTCCAAATCTTTTGTATCGCTTTGTGAGAGTTTCCTGGGTAAACTTTATGATTTTGACGGTTATACTTCTCTACAGTAAAAATGGTTTCATCTATAAAGAGCACTGGCCAGTAGTTGTCGTTTGGGTGCCGCTGATACAACCCTTCCATTCTCCTGGGTTTTATTTTACGCAAAGTTAGCTGTCAAGCACTTCTTAAATATGGTCCTAGTCTAAGGTCTTGGTTAATAAAACGAAAGATTCATTTCTCTCTGCTTATGTAGCGGTGCTGATAACCGCTTTGACTATTCTTCTCACAGAAAACATCTCATTGCATAGTATTAAATCGTATAGATGATTTTTTTTTTTTAAATTTCCAACAGTTTGAACAAGATAAAAATCTCTCCTGGATCTACTTCTGTAATGCTATCAGATGCGAATCAGATCGAAATGATTTGTGTACTGTGGTGACCTACTTAAGTTGCTTCAAATAAGAAACATTATAATATTACTTGAAGATTTTTCTAGGTATCACACTCCATACGTAGAAGCAGAATTTATTGCAATACTACCCATACATATTAAATCTGCGTATGTTTTTATATTAAATTAAGGTTAAAAACATGTATTATCGAAAAATTTTAAATATTACAAAGTGCTTTATTTTGACCGTCCATTAGTTTTAGGAGTTTTTATTCAAATATTTAAGAAAACATGCTAGTAATGTTTTGTTGATTATTATTAAATTTTTGATTATGTTCTTAATCTGCGAATAAAACAGAAAAACGATATATTCTCAATCTCTGATTTATTTAAAATTTCTGTCAATTTTATTAATTTATTAATATTTTTATTGTGTTAGTAATATTGTAACACTTTTTAGATTGCGTTTTATTATATGTTTATTTAAAAAAGTTAAAATAAAATTGTTATTCTCTTAACAAATATATTTGGTGTTTTATTTAATTTTATGTCACTTCCTCGCAATTTTCAAATTCGAGGGTTGTATGCTAAGTACCTAGCCTTGGCTAGAGATAACGCTACTATTTTTAAAAAAAATATATTTTTCGTAAATATAACATTTCACAAGAATCTTCTCATATTTTCAAGTTGATGCTTGATTTAGTTTGTGAGTGGCAGCCATTTAAATAGAACAACTTTTGTGATTTTATAACGATGGAAAAAATTGAATATCGAGCAATGATAAAATATTTGTTTTTGAATAAGAAAACGAAGGATGTGATAAAAGAGAAACTTGAGGAAGTTTATGAGGACTCTGCACCTTCATTATCGACCATAACATATTGGACAACTGAATTCAAACGCGGTCGTCCAAGCATTTTTGATGTAGAACGTCGTTCAAATGAGGTCACCACATCGGAAATGATTGAAAAAAATCGACGATATAGTGATAAATGATCGGAGAGTGGGCATCTCAACTGAACGGGTGAAGAACATTTTAACTACTCATTTGAATATGAGAAAGCTTTCCGCAAGATGGGTGCCGCGATTTCTTACAATTGACAATAACCACGCACATGTGTCAACTTCAAAAGATTGTTTGGCTATGTTGAAGCGCAATCGGAATGATTTTTGGCGTCGATTCATAACTGTTGACGAAACATGGATTCATCACAGCACAACAGAGACCAAAAAATAGTCCAAAAAATGAGTTTTCCGTAGCTAATCGGAGCCAAAGAAGGCCAAGGCGACTTTATTGGCCACCAAAGTCATGGCTACAGTGTTTTGGGATGCACGCGGCATAATCCACGTCGGTTATATGGATAAGGGCAAAACGATTAATGGAAAGTTTTATGTCAACTTATTGGATCGTTTCAATCATGCTGTCAAAGAAAAACGTCCCCATTTGGCGAAGAAAAATTTCTCTTTCATCAAGACAATACACACAATAACTTGTGTCATCGTCAGGGCCAAATTTTATGAGTTAGAATACAAATTGCTTTGACATCCACCATATTCGCCAGATTTAGCCCCCAGCGATTATTTTCTATTTTCGAATGTGAAAAAATGGCTCGACGGTGAAAATTTGGCTCACGCGATGAGGTAATTGTTGAAACAAACGTCTCTTTTAAAGGGTTGGAGAAATCGTATTTTTTAGATGGGTTACGAAGGATAGGAAAACGTTGAACTAAGTGTATCGAGCTAAAAGGACACTATGTTGTAAAATAAAATACATTTTATATATAAAAATGTTTTTTTTCTCGTCGAGGCCAGGTACTTATCGTACAACCCTTGTAAAGGAACATAGTTTTTTACAAACATTTATCTACAAATTGCCATCAATCATGTATACACGTACTAACTACGTAGTTGGTTAATTGACTAAATTGGTCGATGGTCGATAGATTCCTCGATTGACGCCATCCAAATACCATTAAAAAATCTACACCACTGTTAGATATAACAAAATAATCAAAATTAAGATATATTTTCTTGACTGTTATTAAATTTAATCGATAGATAAAGATATCAAAATTGATTGCTATACCATGCTTTTATATTACAATTTATGTTTTGTGGCGGCAAACTTATGTTCTGACTTAGTAACAATTATTTAAAAATATCGTGTGGTGAAAAAATCACCCTTCATGATTTTTCCATCTTTTCACATGATGGGGTCCTTAGATCATGAAAAACATAGTCTTTCATTTCTGCCGGCCTTTCTGTCCGTTGGCACGATAGCGTTGGTACAAAATGAGATATCGATATCAAATTTGATATACATATAATACAGGAGGAATAAAACTTTTGAGCCTTACCAATTTAGGAAGGGGGTAAGAGGGGTAAAAGTCAATACATTTTGCACATTTTTGCCACTGTTAGAGTTTTTCTTTTGGGTTTTTGGGTAAGAAAATTAACAAATTTTAAGTATGATTATATAATATAAAGGGTTAAAAGGTTGAGAAAGGGCGTGAGAGGCGTTGCGTATATACATATGAAGATCTTGGAGTCGAGGAATCTGAAAAATATTGTTTATATTTTCATTATTTTCGAGTTTGACAGAAGCTTTTGAACCTTGTTACTTTAGGAAAAGGGGGTAAAAGGGCTGTAGATCAATAAATTTTGCACATTTTCTCCACTGTTATTAGAGTTTTTTTGGGTATGGTTTTCAGACATCTCGGAGTCGAAAAATTTGAAAAATATTGTGTTATTTTTTTATTATTTTCAAGTTTGACAGAAGTGAATGTCATGTTTTGTTCTATACATCTCTGAAGTCCTTCCTTTCCGCTAAAAAATAATGAATGTTAAACTATGTACACGATACGACAGATGAAATAGCTCAATTATAGTCGGTCAATAAGAAAGTGTCGCGCATTTTTATTAAAAAATGTATTTATTTAAAAAAAATTTACATCGTTCGACAGTAACAGATGCTAATGAATCAGTGGTTCGTCCAGTCTCCACCAGAGTCGATGATCGCCTAGCATCTTCGGGACATATTTTCGACGAGATTTTCCGCGTATCCTTGGGGCAAAGATTTCTAAGTTGCCGAATTTGCGGAGACAGCGGTTTCACTATGTACACCTTCACTTCGAAGCTTCTGCTAGATGTAGGACCACACGTTCTCGATTGGGTTCGCATCGGGGGACTGGGATGGCCAATCTTGTGTGACGATACCGGATTTCCCTTTCTACTGGTTACACATTTTACTCTGATATTTGGGCCCGTTATCCTCTTTAAGCGTTTTAGGCGGCCATAAAGGTATTTCCTAAAATTTGTTCCAGGTAGAAAAAAATTGCTACCTAACAATGTTGAAAAGGCATAGAACAATAGGCGACCCTTCTCTTTACCCATTTGATAGCGCGCGCGCCGGAGTCTCAGTCGGAATTTGATCGTTGCTCTGAGTGTTCGTTTCTCTTCTTGGCATTCGTTACAAAACAGTTATTTAAAAAAGTGATTTTTCTTTTCTGGAGTTTATCTTGAAGAAAATTCTGATAGAGTTGAATATTACAGGCAAGAGCGCTTACATATTCATCATTTTTATGTATTTTTTAAAAATAATTAGTAATATTTTGAAGATAGAAAATGTTACTCGAAATTGTTGTACAAAAACCCGTTTTTCGGTATTTAAAAAGGTATTTATTATAATTCAGGGTGTGTCCCAGTGTTTATTGGTTTTAACAGAAAAAAGAGTAATTGCACTAATCAGGTATATTAATATTAGCCGTAATTTTCCATGAAATCGAGGTTTCCATGGTCTTTAAACCAGACGGTAAAAACCACGTGATACTTTGTATTTATTTATTTTTTTAATTTAAACAGTTTTTATATTGTTGTAGGAGCCGAGGGTACTTCAGGTGATCGAGTAGTAACGCGTAGACTACTTTTTGACAAAATGCAGGAACAAAACTCGCCAAATTTTAAAGAAAAATTGATATATTTTGAGAGTTATATTTTATCGCAAGATGAATATTGTGATGAACAAAGAAAGAAAATGAAGTATAAGTTCTCCTATTTGAAGTCACAATTCAAGAAAAAATGGATAGAAGCGCATAAAAAGCAGATGGTTTCCTTTAAAAGAATTACGAAGGGTTATAAGGAATATACCTGGGGTAAAACACCGTTATTCTGGTCGATCAACAAAGTCATTTGAAGAATTAAGTGAGAGGAACAAATGTAGAAGAACAGAGACGTACGCGGTGCTACAAATAAAGAAATAATAATGCGTGTTGCTCAAACATCCCTTCAAAATTCTGGAGAGAGAATTGCATAACTAACTCTCCCCAGACAGCCTAAGCATACCAGAAAGCATATAAAATGTCAAAGCAGCATGAAAAACAATCACAATTAAATCCAGTAGCCGCCCTCTCAATGTTTATAGAAGCTGACCTCTTAAGGAGACAGTATGAAATAATAAGGACTAGAACAAGAAGTATTATCCGAGTTACATCGTGTGACAGCAAGCAAAAAAGACTTGTTATCCGCGAAAGAGGCTTGTCGGCTAACTCAAACAAGTGCTGAATTGTCAATCATCACTCCTGATGAAGCTAACATGGTTAGTGAAACGTGCGTTGAGTGCAAAAATAAAGTGTTTGGTATAGTGGTGATATATACTCAGTAGTGGCATTGTGCCAAAGTTTCCACATTTCCAACATAGTTGCTGAAATGAACTTACAATATTTATTGGATCACACGGCTAAACGTTTGGCCACATATTTGGAGGATGTACTAAAAGACTTAAGTCTAGAAGAGCGTCAATCATTGACACTCATTTCGAAATGGGGATGTGACGGGTCGCAACAAGAACAATTTAAGCAAAAAATGTAAGAAGAAGATGCAATTGACAGCAACATTTTTCAAAGTACTGATTTGTGGAACAAACAAGAAACTTATTTGGCAAAGTCCAACTCCCTCCTCGCCACGATACTATCGGCCAATGAGGATTAGATTTGTTAAAGAAACGGTGGATATTACAAATTCTGAAATTACTTACATAGAAAATGCATTAAACGCTTTGGCAAACAACGAATTCGTACAAGAAGGCATATTTTTTTCCATGCAGTGGTGTTAGATCAAAGCAGTTTAACGACATCAACGTCGACACAGATGTATTACAGTTTGGTATGTCGGTATTGCACGGATCCTATTATTCGGAAGTATTCTGCATTTGTCATATAAGGGTCCTATGTAAAAGTGGCAGCTAAGATCGGACAGTAACAAAGAAATTGTCAAGCAAAAAAAAGGCAGAAATACAGGCAAAATTCAGAGAGCAAACGGGCTTAATCAAAGCTGGATTTGCTAACATCAATGATGGCAATACAATTAGGAGATTTTTTGCCAATCCAGACGTGGCCGCTGAAATTACCAGTATCGACTTCGGCCTCACAAATCGCTTGAAAATGATTTTGAAAGTAATATCGAGTGGTCATAAAGTCGACTTGAAAAAATTTGTAGACTATGGATACGAGACCGCCAAAATTTGGAGTTGTATCCCTGGCATTTCATGACTCTTACGATGCACAAAATATTAATTCACGGTGCAACAGTAATGGAAAAGGCATTTTTGCCCATTCGATTACTCTCCGAAGAAGCAGCAGAGGCGCGAAACAATCACTTTCGCCTGCATCGGCAAAATTTTGCTAAAAGATTCTCAAGAGAAGAATGCAATTTAGAAATCCTCAACGGATTATTGCTCGGCACAGATCCCTTAATCTTTAATATAAGGCCAAATCCCAAAAAAGATCTATGTTGTTTAGTAAAGAAGCAATGCAAATGCTTGCTGAAGATAAATCCGGAGCTTGGGCGCGGACGAAGAGACGTGGGATTCTTCATTGTAAATAATTAATTCTGTAATTTTTGTTTAAGTCAACTATTTTTCTTCAAAATATGTACTCCAAACAACTTTCTCGGCTACATTTAGAAATAAAACCCGATTAAAATATCTAAAAAAAAAAATTTAGTCTTATAAAATGCTGAAATACCCTTATGTGCACCGTTTCGTAGTCGGTACTAATGCCTTCTTGTAAATCTGGACCATTTTTTCAGCGTTCAAATTGTAGGTCAAGATATAGAGTCTCCCAAGATCTTTTTTCGAATGATATCACCAAACATGGATCTTCACAGGGTGCTTCACTGTGCATTGAACAATCGGTTAGTGGAAATTGATCAAGCTCGTGGGGTGAGAACATAACCCCAAATGAAGCTTCATCGAAAAAATTACATCGCTTCGGTCTCGAACTACGAGGATGGATTGAAAAATTCGCGGCCTAGTCAAGAAAACAAAATAACATACGTACAAAAATATTTTTATTTTTCAACGTAATCTCCACCTAGCTCTATGCTCTTCTTCCACCTGCTTTCCAAACTTTCCACACCTGTTTGAAAAAAAGATTCCTCAAGGTCTTCAAAATACTGGTTAACTGCAGCTTCGACTTATTCATTTGATAAAAATTCTGGTCACCGAGGTTTTTTCTTAGGTTTAGAAACAGATGAAAGTCCGAAGGTGCCGAATCAGGAGAATAAGTCGGGTGAGGCAGCAATTCGAAATCACAATCAGGAATTTGAGCCACAGACTCAACAGACGTGTGAACGCGAGCGTTGTCCTGATGGAACAAAACTTTCTTTCTCAGCAATCCTGGGTGTTTCTCTTTAATTTCTTTATATAAACGACGCAAAAGGGTGCAATAGTAAGTTGAGTTTATTGTTTCGCCTTTCGGAAGGTAGTCCACCATAATAATACCTTTAACATCCCAAAAAACTGACGCCATCACTTTTTCAGATGACAGAATGGCCTTCGCTTTCTTTGGGGTCGGTTCAGCAGATTTTTTCCACTGCTTGGATTGTTGTTTTGACTCTGGAGTATAGTGGTGAATCCAGGTTTCGTCCATTGTCGCAAACCTGTTAAAAAAATTTTGCGGATCAGCCTTAACCATCACCAAACAGTCGCGAGAAATCGTGAGTCGAATTCGTTTTTGTTCAATTGAAAGCGATCTGGGGACCTACCCAGCGGAAACCGAGTTCGTTGGCAATGATGTTTTGTGTTCGTTCATACGAGTTGCCTATAGTGTCTGCAATCCCCCTGATAGTTAATCTTTTAATATGAGTTCACACACTTTGTCGATGTTTTCTTCAGTCGTAGACGTCGAGGGCCGGCCGGAGCGAGGGTCATCTTCGCTGCTCTCTCGTCCACGTTTAAATTCTGCAACCCATTTTTTTACAGTGGTATATGATGGAGCAGATTCCCCTAGTGTTGTTTTCATATAATCGTGGATCTCCTTTGGTGTTAATGTTTCTTGATGACCGCACGTTGTTCAATTTTTTCCATTTTTCCAAAAACGCTGTACTTGGTCTCACTAAACTCGTTCTAACCTAAAAACCACAAATTCTACAGCAACAAAATTTTACCTTGTGACAACCGAAGAAAGTATGAACTTATTGAGGGTACTATAATAAAAACATTATAATTATTTTTTGGTGAGGCCGCGAAGTTTTCAATCCATCCTCGTATCTTTTCCTCTGCACACGTGAATCATTTTTCTCTGTACTTTTCGCTCAGCAATGGTTTCTTGATTTTATTTCGCCACTTTAAATGGTTAGCCCGGAGATGAGTGCAAATACGATATATCCAAATCTTTCTGCTTTAGTTTTTGCGCTCCTTGGCGTAAAGTTAATTAAGGATATCGGGAAACATGTTAATAATCATTTTTTCCTCCTTGTCCGACACTTTTCCTCTCGAACCACGTTTTTGTAGATCCCTAACATTTGTTAACTGAGAGTATGTGTCACCCACTTGCTAACGAATGCTATTGACTTGCTCATATACTCAGCAGCCGCTGTAGGCGCCATTTTCGAACCTTTTGGATGATTATATAGTAGTATAATCAGCATATGCAGCACTCATGTTCGTTAATGTACTATTTAACCATAAATAAGGTTAGAAATGAATCTCTTTCCACAAAGCATTGTTTGCATGGGTGCCAATAATAACCTTAAAAAGGAATTTCTTTTACCGACTACAAGTTATAGGCGACAAGTTCTAACAACATACCCGCAATTTTTTTCACTTGTAAAAATATTGAAGAATGGTTTAGATCACCAGAAGACACAATTCTTAAACAAACTTAAATTTTTCCTGTAGCATAGAATATGCGAGAAAAACAGAATTGGTTAATTAGCTATAGAATCTAAAAATATCTATAAATAAAAAAATCTATATATATATATATATATATATATATATATATATATATATATATATATATATATATATATATATATATAATATTAGCTGTACCTGAACATTAACTCTATGCGGAACACACCGCCAATGTAACTGAAACCAAAATTCTGGGTTCAGTTTTCAGTTGCTATAAACAAAAGATTAGGAAGTCAGTCGAAATTTACAAATGCTCTTACATCATTAACTTGTTACGGTTTATAAATATCGACTGTCACGATGGCTCACAGTTCCGTAAACACCAGTGAAATACTTGGCTTACACCTCTCTGGACTCAGTTAATGTTATAATCTCGAACTCTAAAGATACCTGAAGATGTCATGGGCAAACGTAGGCGAAACTTTGGAACGCTGTAAAGTTGACATAGCCCAATTCAAAAAAAAACATTCCGTTCGATAGTCCAAGTTCATGTGGCAAAACGCTTCTACGGATCACGGACGGAATATCTATCGAATCCTGATAATAGAGAGGGAGAGTGAGAAATACATGACAGAAATACTGAATAAAGAATTAGAGGATGTCTGTCTTCATAAGTCGCGCTGGCCGATTAGTCTAGAATTCTAGATTGACTTCTTCATACTAGGTTAAGATTAGTAATTAGTTTTTCATGAGATATAGAAAATAAATCGCTGCAATCCTATCGATCTTTTCCTCAACTTCATTTCTTACCTGTCCGGGCTCTTGTGTGAAATTAAGGCGACGGAAGTTTTAGTTCCTAAATTTAGACCTTCTCAAGACAAATGCAGAAAAGTCCTTTCTTCCAGAGAATTTTTAAAAGCTCGTGCTCTCAAAATAAAAATATACATCTATTATATTAAGACTTTCAACACCCCAACCTTCAACCACCTACGAGGAAACTTTATCACCTTAAAAATCGATGACCGGAGAAAGAACTTTTTGTCTTACAATAACTGAGGGGAGGATTGTCCCAAGAAAAAAAAAACATTTCTTATAATAAAACTTCTAAACCTTCTCATCAACTTTACCAGAATCACACAAAACAAAGTTATAGGCTAGGACAACCAGTAGAGATTCGAAAAAACCTGACCTCTCTGAAAAGACACCGCTCCTTCCTAGAACGGTTGGGCCCTTTGTGTCCTCTTATCTCGCCTCCTGGTGCTGTCTATAAATGTCTGCTGTCAATGACCTTTTAAATTCGAGATTTCATGACATTTCACAATTTTGAAAAATTGTCTGTAGAGTTTATTTGGTTTCGAATATTGTCTAGTTTCGGTTGTTGACTATTGTACAATGATGCGATAGAGGATGATTTACAATTTAGATCTTAAGATGGCAGGGACCTAACTAACTTAGCCTAGGTAAGAAATTTATGTAAATGTATTGATAAACTTAAGTTTTTACAACCTAAGATATTTCATGAACATTAACTTAAAATTAAACTTAATATGAATTAAGATTAACTTAAGCTAATCCGGAAGCAGGGAGTCGCGGGGTCTTGGTAGACGGCTGCGGGCTTGGCGTGGAGGGGGGCGGTATGCGGTCACGACTGAGGGGTTGTGGTGGGGAGTGGTTTTGTCCAGGAATTTGAGCTGGGTGCTGCTGATGAATTCCCAGATTGAGGTCGTTTTCAATATTAAATGGATAAAAGTTTTACGTAAAAACCTAACACAACATAAGTGAATTTATTTTTAAACGTTTCTAAAATAAATTATTTCCGAATATTAGTTGAAGTAACTTAGTTTCCGAAATTAATCTTTATTACTGGCATTTTTTCGTCGTTTACCATTTTTCATCGTGTTGAACTTTTTGGTAAATTCTGCACGTACCACTAAACACTTGAAAAGTTAAGAATTAATCCAGACGCACCCTGTATAACTTCCTAAAGGAATTAGCAAGAAATATATTTGCTATTCTTTACAATAGGGACGTACTTACTGACAATCTGTGTCGGAAACAAATTGACTGTAATTGTATTTAAGAGTAAATATTTATATTGCTGGTTAATAAGTAACAGATGTTTGTTTGCACCATAAATTATTTATTGTATTCAATTTTAATATGACCCACGTGCTTCATGACATATTTTTTAGGTGCGGTATATCATTTGATTTTGAACCGTGACATTCATGACCTAGACCTTTGTTGTAACAATGTGTTTCTTGGACCTTGCCTAAATTTGATAATTTAAAAACAATACAAAATTGCAAAAGTAGATCTGAAAATACTTTTGATTTATACAGACGCTTTAAGTACCTTATTTTTAAATAAATAATTTATTGTACTGACATTCTTTCTGAACCTGGCATATTTTTTATAACCTTTAGTGACCTATTATTTCTAGTCCGTACGGAACACTTATGGGATCACTTCGGAGTCCATCTATCCATCTGTCTGCCTATCCGTCTGTCCGCCTGTTCGTCTGTTCCACTCAGTTTTCTTCGCAACTATTTGACGCAGAAAGTTAAAATTTGGCACAAATATAGGAATTGATGGCCCAATCACAGGCGTGTAATTTTAAAAGTTAAATCTTGACTTAAGAGGTTTATTTTGGATGGTGAAATCGGAAGTGAAAAGAAAATTTTTTTACCAAGTGATCGAGTGGGGTGTTAAATGAAAGGCTGTGAAAACCCGAGTTTAAAAATACATATGATATAATAGTTCCGTACACTTTTCTTTGTATTATTTTAGAAAAATGGTCAAAAATCTCTGTTCACACCCTCTATTTCGAAAAGTCCTGATCAAAAAATTTTGAAAAAATTTTGGAATATTCTTCATAAAGTGAAAATTATCACTAGTGCATTAGGTTTGATAATTTATCTGGTATAAAAAAAAAATACTAAAAACTATGTTTCACAACCATATGGTGTAGTTTGTTTTAACATAATTTTCCTTACTTTACTACTACCGCGCGTTGCTCCTTTAGAAACAAAATATATATATTTTTTTTATTTTAAAAGCAATCACCGTACTAAACAGTACTTGCGCAAGGTCGACTTGCACTAGGTCGGTTTTTTTAACATAATTAATTTCAGCTTTAGTAACAGTATAGAGTCAAAGAATTATTTCTTATAAGACTATGAAACCCCATGTAAATTTTAGATAACCAAGATAGATCCTTGAGCGGATAGCCAGCACCAACGGAGGCATACGCGGACACGACCTAGTATATGATATGTAAAGTTCATCAAAATATGTGCTAATAAAATATGCGCCTTTGAATTTCGTAGGCCTCAAGGGTCGGCTTATTTAAATCAATGCTCAGTCCAAGAATAACAGTGGATTCGAGGAAGCGTGACTGTAAACAATGAGTAACGATTTGGCTAAATGTAAGTGTGATCAAAAATTTTAAATACTCAATGGTTCACCGGCCTTCGCTATGTTATTAAAAGTCTAAACAAATGAACTAAAATTATCGTGCATAGTTTTAGCTAATAGAAAAGAAAGTAAAAACGTTATATTTATAAGAAACAGTTGAAAATGTTCTAAATTTGTACTTTAATAAGATTTATCTAGTATAACCACATATAACTTGCTATTAAAATTAATGAATATAAGTGACACCGGTTCCCAATGAAATTTTACCCGTAGACCAGGTGCGATTATTCAGTGTTCAGTTTAGCATACATACACCTCGAATTTTGAAAAATTAGCCTTTTTTTACTCTTCTCTATACTTTTAAGAATTATTCAAAAAATTTTAAGAAAATTCCATTCCATTATAAAGTTATAGCATTAAATGAGATCTGGCGTTGGATTGAGACCGCTACCTGTCTTAATGCACTATCTGCAGTATTATTCAGTCAATTTTTAATATTTTTTAACTTTTTTTTTTTTAAACTTAATAATTATTTTTTTCTGCAAAATGT
This sequence comes from Pachyrhynchus sulphureomaculatus, assembly GCA_019049505.1. Classification (NCBI taxonomy): domain Eukaryota; kingdom Metazoa; phylum Arthropoda; class Insecta; order Coleoptera; family Curculionidae; genus Pachyrhynchus; species Pachyrhynchus sulphureomaculatus. Next base: position 64,387,571 of record CM032447.1, on the reverse strand, counting down.
CGAAAAGTCTTTTTAATTTTTCTAATAGACAATTTTTTATAAATAATTTAATATAAATTTTTTGGGTAAAAATTGCATGCTAAAGTTTGAAACACCTTAAATTTTTTATTTTTGTAAAAAGACCCCTTCGACAATTTTTAACTATTACATTATTTTATAAGATTAATTTTTATTTTTGCAGAATGGATTATTTTTTGTGAAGTTATCCTGTTAACATTTAAAACATATTTAAAAAAAAATCTTATAATTTAAAGTACAATAAAAATTTATAATCGCCATTCGTTCGTATTATTCACTTAATAGCCTTTAAAACATATTTTTTGCAGCGCCCAAGTGTATGTAACCCCTTATTAACATAACAATAACAGCTCCAGTAGATGATTCGAATTACTTGTGTAAAGGTGATTTTACAGCTGGCAACTTTTATTTGCTGGTCATATTATATATTCAATTAAATTACTTTGGTAATATGAATATTTAAATATAAATTAAATTTTTACAGAACAATTTGATTGCGAGTATTCTTTCTAGCCCAAAAAACTCTGTAGAATCGTTGTGTTTGCGCACTTTGTAGACACATGCTAAGCATTTACGATAAAAAATACATACTAGGTACATTAACGGAACATTATCCAACCCATTCTTCATAGCTACATAATTTTTGTGTGGTGCATCTGGAATCATACATTTGTAGAATATACTTATAACACAAAGTACGTCGAACAGGGTTGCAATTCAGCCTGATGTTTTCTACCCATCCTTACAGCACTCACTGAAATTTTAAATGGATCGCGGGAAACTGATACTGTACGAATGACATGACCTTTCTTGAGTTTGGAAGTTTCTGAACGTTGATACTGTTCGAAAATTCGTAGGAAATGCGCGCAATACGAGCACCTAAATTTCAGTTATATATATATATATATATATATATATATATATATATATATATATATATATATATATATATATATATATATATATATGTATATATATACATATATATATATATATATATATATATATATATATATATATATATATATATATATATATATGTACACTGGTGAGTAAAAAAATGATTTTACTTCATTTAACACCGATCGATGAATTTAATTTTCAAACAGTCGTACTATTTTTGGTATCATTAGAATGCTGATTTTCTACTCTTTCCAATAATACCAAAAACATTTGGATTTCCACAAACTTTTACTGATTAAAATGGTTTTACTCAATAGAACCGTTTTTGCTCGTTCAGCAACATACAAGATGCGCGCTATTCATCCCTATAAAATCTCATACAGCTACATTTTCCTATCATTCCTTTATCGGAACTTAGACCGTCAGCATCTCTGCTATACCTGCTCACTAATTGCATCATCGGAAAATGGATACCACCCCGGAATAAACGGCATAAGTCACTGCCCTATTGCAAGAAGCGTATAGCCAACGCTGTCTCCAGAGGCTACAGACGTTATAAAGAGACTGGCTTCTTTACACAGAGAGCAAGATCAGGAAGAAGAAGGTGTACCTTGGAGCGAAACGACTGCTTAATTGTCAACACAACTCTAAGAAATAATCACTTAACCGTTGTTGAGGTCAAGCAGGAGCTCCGACAAGTTCGTGGTAGGGCTGTTAGTCATTGGACAGTCAGAAGAAAACTTAAAGAAGCTAACTTAACTCCGAAAAGACCAGCTAATGGACCCAAATTGAAGCAGCCCATCGACAAGCGCGACTCAGATTTGCCCGGGAACATGTCGACTGGGCCTTAGAGCAATGGCGCCCCGTTTTATTTTCCGACGAGTCCCGAATGTACCTACATAGCAAAGATGAGTCTATAGGAGCCTGGGGAGCGCTATGCTCAATGCTACATTACTGAAACGGTCGCCGACGCAGCAAAATGGGGTTCCGTCATGGTGTGGAGAGGCATCTCACTGGATGCGAAAACCGATTTGGTTTTCGGGACTGATGAGACTCGTAGCGGTGGATTAACTGCTCACCGGTACATCGAGGAGATCCTGCAGGAACATGGCGTTCTTTACGCTGGATTTGTTGGCGATGCGAACTGCGAGACCACATGCTGCTGCGTCGGTGCGGCAATACTTGGTGGAAGTGGGAATACCCACATTAGACTTTCCTGCGCGGAGTCCTGACCTCAATCTAATCGAGCACATGTAGGATGGGTTCAAAAGAAGGGTTCGAGCCAGAAATCCAGCCCTTGCATCGCTGAGTGACTTAAAGGTTACGATGGCGAGAGAATGGGGAAGAATTCCCCAGACAGTGGTGAAAAAGCTCACCTGCTCCATGAAAAACCGGCTAGAAGCAGTAATAAGGCCTAGGGGGACGTAATACAAAATATCGATTTTGGTTTTTGTCAATAAATTTAATTGTTAAACTTAAAATTTGTTTAATTTTTCCTTTCTCTTACCTATATTTTCAATCCTTGTACCCCTTTCAATCATTTTAATCAGTAAAAAACATGAGGAAGGTGTGCTATGGAATTTGGTATCATTAGAAAGAGAATAGAATGGGCTTTCAAATGATAGTAAAATCCGTAAAAATGTATGAACACTAAATTTTAGGATCCGTGTTAAATGAAGCCAAATAGTTTGAGTCGATTTTTTTTTGCTTGGCAGTGTATATATATATATATATATATATATATATATATATATATATATATATATATATATATATATATATATATATATATATATATATATATATATATATATATATATATATATATATATATATATATATATATATATATATATATATATATATATATATATATATATATATATATATATATATATATATATATATATATATATACATACAGTACAATCCCCATTATTCGAAACAGACGATGAGTGGTTTCCTTAACGCGTCGGGGTCTCCCGGACGTCTAGAATTTCACCGCTGTCTATGTTTTGGTTAGTCGACGAGTGTTATAAAGTTACTCATTACGTCTATTACACAGGTCAACATTTGATCTAAAAAAAAAAAAAAACACTCGGAGCGGTATGGTCCTTATGGAGTTTTTTGGGGTCGCTGATTACGATGAGCGGGTTGGTTAACCTTCATCACATCAGATTCAAGGTCATTTGAAGGTCAAATAGAGAAAAAGCCGTAGGAAAAATCTGAAAAAATTCATGCGTATGTTTTTGAGGACCCTGAGTCCGAATCCGTAGTTTGTTTGACCTTACGCCTTTTCCCAGAGGTCATTTGAAGGTCATTCGAAGGTCAAATAGAAAAAAAAAATCGTGGAAAAAATCTGAAAAAATTCATCTATTATTTTTTCAGATCATTCAGTTCAAATCCTGCATGATCTTGTGCTCAAAAGATATACTGTGGTCATTTTAAGTATCTTTGTATATATATTTGGAGTTTTACTTTGACAATAAAATGCTTTTTCATTCCTCGCGAAATTATTTATTCTCTTCTTTTTTATAAATTTATCTCAGTCTCGCTTTAAACTCCAGTATTAAGGTGTAGTTGCACCCAGGGCACCTCCACGTGGTGACGGTGGGCAACGGAGTTGTCTCACTATCCGGCGAAGTCCCTGGGTTATGGCGTTTATGCCGTCATGGCAACTACTCCTAAAAAATTACGAGACAGGGTCCCGGAAACCCAGAATCGGCGGCTGGTCAGGGTGGGAAAGCGGGCCCGCAGGCGTCGTCATCATGCGACCGTAGCTCTACATTGGTGGGAAACTTGGCCTTTGTAGAGTCAAATGCTACAAGAAATTCGTCATGTTGCATTAAACTCGACAATTTTTGTGTTGTTTGTGGGGAGTATATTCCACAAAAGAAATTCATGTTTTCAGATTCGTTAAAAGTAAAATATCACCAAATTTATCATATTGATACAAGCTCATTGGATAACTCTTACACACCAAAATCTATATGTCATAAATGCCGCAATGTTCTATATAGAATTAACAACCAGGTATTTTCTCCGCCAATGATATGGAGACCCCCAACAGACCATACCACCGACTGTTACTTCTGCTTAACAAACTTGAAAGGGTACAACCGAAAGAATAAAGATTCTATTTCATATGCACGTGTAACATCTGTGACTTTACCAGTTCTTATTGAAACAAATTCTGATCATATCATGGAAATTAATGAATTGGGACAAGAAGTGGTAACTGATGAAGATATGCCAGATGAAACATTCGAACACGAAGAAAGAGAAACTTTCAGCACAGAAGAATCAGATGTTGAGGAAAATTATATATCGGAAGCCGAAACATTTAATCAAAACGAATTAAGTGATCTGTGCAGAGACTTGGGACTCTCGAAAGATAGATCAGAGCTTTTAGCATCTAGGCTAAAAGAAAAAAATTGTCTATCCACAGGAACAAAAATTTCTGTCTATCGTTCGAGAGAACGTCCATTCAGAAAATATTTTACTAAAATGAATAATCTAGTCTATTGCCATAATATTGAAGGGTTAGTGCAAGAATACGGTATAGAATACACAGTAAGTGATTGGTGTGACTGTTTATAGATTCTTCAAAAAGAAGCTAGCTTGTTACATAATGGAAATATTTATGCCCCTTTACCAGTCGCTCATTCTGTTGTATTAGATGAAGAATACCATAATTTTTGAGTTGCTATTGCAAAAATTGAATTACGATCAAAACCAGTGGGAACTTTGTGGGGACTTAAAGATATTTACAATATTACTGGGACAGCAATCTGGAAACACTTCTTATTCGTGCTTTATTTGTGAGTGGAATAGTCGGGCTCGAGATGAGCATTATGTTAGGAATGACTGGCCGTTGAAACAATAATTAATTCCAGGTGAAAAAAACATCATAGGTCCAAGTTTGATATCAACCAATAAGGTCCCTACTTCCACCTTTGCATATCAAACTAGGTATTGCAAAGCAACTTGTCAAGGCCATGAGCCGAAACGAAAGTTCTGCTTTCATGCATATTTTTAAAGTGCTACCTAATCTTTCTGAAGCTAAATTAAAAGAGGGCATATTTACTGGACCACAAATAAGAGACCTCCTAAAAATGATGCATTTGAGAGGAAAATGAATGCCAAAGAAAAAGCAGCATGGCAAAGTTTTAGAAAGGTGACGACTAAATTTCTTGGAAATCATAAAGACCCTAATTACAAAAATATTGTTGGAAATTTAGTACAAAATTATAAAGAAATGGGGTGTTTAATGAGTCTGAAACTGCATTTTCTCCATTCACACCTTGATTGGTTCCCTAAAAATATCGGAGATTTTAGCGAGAACATGGAGAGTGAATTTGAAAAAAGGTATCAAGGTGTTTGGGGGATAAACATGTTGGCAGATTATTGCTGGAGCCTGAAGCGAGAATCAAATAAATCTCATAAAAGAAAAGCAAGTCGAAGATCATTTCACGAGAAACGAAAGCGTTCTCGTTTAGAGTAGTACTTCAAACATGCTTTGATAAATACTAAAAGAAGCAAACTCTTATGCTTAATTCATATTAAATACTGACTGCGCGATTTCGAAAATCTACTTGGACACTCGAGACTCTTTACGAAGTATGAGCCGAATCATTTTTAGTAGTTGACTTACGCATTGAGGTATTATATAAGACAATATGAGAGTATAAGTAGATATAAGGATTACTGTACAAGTAAGTTATTGGGTTCAAAGGTATTGGGTATTAGAGTTTCTTTGTCGACAGGGATTAAGTACTGAAGTATACAGATTAAGGGTTACTTGATAACAAGGTTGTTCGACATTAGAATTATTAATTTGAAATGTATTGGGAATTGAGTTATAAAACGAAATTTAAACATAACATAGCGCACAATGTTTCATTTATACCTCAAGAAACACAGTCGGACTGGATTTTAAATTTACTAGATATATGGAACGAACATCGAGAGTACAAAAATTATGTCAAATTTTTTTAGGTTTTAAAAGTCTATTTCACAGTCACAAAACTAGTCAAAATATTTGTATAGTCTATTTTTGATATGAACAATATTTTAAGTTTTACTAATAAGTACCTTTAAACAGTATTAAAACATTTGCTTGCATCAGTCTACCTGCCATTATTTAGCTTATATTTCACATATTAATTCCCTTGTAATGACCGAGCAGCATAAAAGACATTTTTGATTGTGATATATTAACGTAAATGTAAAATGATATGTATAAGATATAATCAATAAAAATGTACCGTAAATTAACCTCTGTATGCTTCGCAAGTGTACGATAAAAACAAAATTAAATTTAACAACGCAAAATGACCATACATATTTTTCAAATAAACATAAACTGATGATAAAATGACCTATAATGACCTCTGAAAGGCGGCTTGAGTCAAACAAACTACGGGTTCGGACTCAGGGACCTCAAAAAACATACGCATGAATTTTTTCAGATTTTTTCCCCGATTTTTTCTCTATTTGCCCTTCAAATGACCTCTGGGAAAAGGCGTAAGGTCAAACAAACTACGGATTCGGACTCAGGGACCTCAAAAACATATGCATATATTTTTTCAGATTTTTCCTACGGTTTTTTCTCTATTTGACCTTCAAATGACCTTGAATCTGATGTGATGAAGGTTAACCAACCCGCTCATCGTAATCAGCGACCCCAAAAACCCCATAAGGACCATACCGCTCCGAGTGTTTTTTTTTAGATCAAATGTTGACCTGTGTTATTATCGCAGAGGTAATAGTTTCGTTTTAATAGATATTTTACAAAATGGAGCGTCATAATAATAAGCGCAAACGTGTTGTTATTACCTTTAAAGAGAAACTTGAAGCAATTCAACGTTTAAAAAATGGTGAATTTCTTAAAAATATAGCGAAGGATTTAGGTGTAGCCGTGAGCGGAGAAAAAATTGCGAAAAACTTGAAAATGGTGTAGTGTTTTGTCATCGCCCACACAGGCAAGAAAAAGTATGAAAAGCGGTGAATACCAAAATGTGGATGATTCTTTATTTTTATGGTTTACACAGAATCGAGAACGTGGAATACCAATTTCAGGAACAATTTTAAAACATAAAGCAGTGAGTTTAAGCGAAGAGTTGCTGATTATTGAAACGCCTGTAAATTTTTCTGCAAGTGACGGATGGCTAGACAGCTGGAAAAAAAGACATGGTGTACATCAAGTTTGTGGAGAAAGATTGTCGGCTGATGTACTTGCTGCAAAAAAAATTTACAGAGAATTTTGAGCAGCTTATGAAAGAACATGATTTACAACCAGACCAAATCTATAATTGTGATGAAACAGGTTTGAACTACAAAATGTTGCCGTCAAATACCTTAGCTTCAAAAACGGAAGCTGGAGCACCTGGTTACAAAAGTAGCAAAGAACGTATTACTGTTCTTGCATGCAGTAATGTTTCTGGAAGACGCAAACTCCCATTATTATGTATTGATAAGTCAGCAAGTCCACGAACCTTTAAGAATATTCGTTGTAATGATTTTCCTGTTTTTATAAAAATCAAAACAATCCCTGGATAAACGCGACTCTATTTAAAGATTGGTTTTCTGGAGATTTTGTTCCCAAAGTGGAACTTTTTTCAAAAGAACATGGATATCTTAGAAAATGTATTCTGTTACTAGATAAGGCCCCCACTCACCGAAGTGCGGAGCAACTTGAAAGTGGGGAAATAAAAGCAATGTTTTTGCCTCCTGCTGTAACTTATCTCATTCAGCCTATGGGTCAGGGTGTACTGGAAAATTTAAAACATAATTACAGGCGTTTGTTATTGGAGCATATTTTAGAAGTAGATGAAGGTGGCAATCTTACTGATTGTCTAAAAAAGATAAATTTGAAAAATGTTATATATTGGATAGCTTCAGCCTGAAATCAAGTAAAGAGTAGTATTCTGAAAAAATCTTGGCCAAAATTGATTCCACAAGAGGAGCGACATTACTCAGAGGCAGAAACAAAAGATAATGAAAGTTTACATCAAATTATTACAAGAATATCAGGATGTGAAAGTGTTACGGAAACCGATGTTTTCGAATGGTTAAATAATGATAGTGTGGAAGATGAAATGACTGGCCAAGAATTAATTAAAAGTGTATGCAAAAATGCTATTAAAATAGACAGTGATAACGAAGTAGAAGCCACTAATAATATACCAATAAAAATATCACATTCAGAAGGACTAGAGGCCCTATAAAAAACTTATGTAGAACAACAAGAAAATGTAACCGCCGCGGACGTTTTGCTTATCAAACGTTGGAGAGACATTGCAGCCAAAAACAGAACTAACGCAAAACGAGTGCAGTTAAATTTTTTTAAGATATTAAAGTTAAGAATGAAACTGTTTTATTTTCGATTTTCCGTACATATACATAAAATAAGTAAACTAATTGTTCTATTCTTTGTTTTAATAAATACCTATGTACGTAATAGCATATCGTATAAATGCTTTTAAGACAATCTGGAATGTTGTATTCATTCTAAACTTCTATTTTATAAAAAAAATCGGATTAACCGAAATTTCGATTATCTGAAATCACTTTGGTCCATATTATTTCGGATAATCGAGATTCTATTGTATATGCTCTTTAATAAAAATATTATGTGTCGCATATTTCGTACCTATAGCTGTATTTTTAATATTATAAATTTATTTGATGGATTGAAAAGTTCGCGGCTTAGTCAAGAAAACAAAATAAAATGAGTACAAACATATTTTTATTTTTCGACGTAATTTCTACCTAGCTCTATGCACTTCTTCCACCTGTTTTCCAAAGCTTCCACACCTGTTTGAAAACCAAATTCCTCAAATACTGGTAAACTGCAGCTTCGACTTCTTCATTTGATGAAAATTTCTGGTCACCGAGGTGTTTTTTTAGATTTGGAAACAGATGAAAGTTCGAAGGTGCCAAATCAGGAGAATAATCCAATATATATCAAGGATTTTCTACAGCTGACGCTGTCTTCCTTCTCTCAGCCTTTGATTCCATCGTTTCTATCCTCCCAGTCTCCATCCGTTAGACCCCTGTCCTCCATAGCCTCGTCTACATCGTCTCTCCACGATCGTCTGGGTCTTCCTCTTTTTCTTCTCCCTATAGGGCTCCACCACAAGATAATAAACAGTTTACACAAACTTTCCATTATATTTGTAATTCACCGTAACATGTTTCGCTACCACAGTAGCTTCTTCAGACGTTACACTCTGAATTACGTCAAATATAACGTCTGAAGAAGCTACTGTGATAGCGAAACATGCTACGGTGTATTATAAATATAGTGGAAAGTTTGTATAAATAATTGTTTTATTATTTTTTCACATTTAACATAATAATTATTATGGATTGTATTACTTAACTAGAGATATTTGTTGTAATCTTCTGTTCCATATGATTGTAAAAATTGTATTAAAAGAATATATTTTTGTAGGTTAACCCTCAAGTAGGAACAACTGGTAATTTTGAAGTATCATTTACTCCACTAGATGTAGGAGATCACAGCGTGGAAGTGCGCCTACCAACAGGTCACATCGAAGGAAGTCCTTTTCTTGTGAAAGCATACGACGCTAGCAGAGTCACTGTTACAGATATAACAGATGGTGTCGTTGGAAAACCAGTTTCATTCAGTATAAATGCTTCACAGGCAGGAGCTGGAAATTTAGAGATCATTGTTGCAGTAGGAGGAAGAAATGTTCCTAATTTTGTACAAGGCAATGCTAGGTTTAAGGTCAATTTTAAACCTACTGAAGCGGCAACGCATACGCTTAGTGTTAGGTAAGAAACCGGATTATAGCGCAGATTTGTATTAGTATGACTCTCTTAGTAGTACTAGTTTTTGTTATAATCTTTGTTTAAATCAGAACGTAGCACAGTGCAACCATTAAATAGCTGCACATGACAATACTTAGTTGTAGATAAATATTTAGCGTTATATTACGTCAAATATTTATTGCACCTGTTTTTACAGATATAATGTCAGTAATATTAGGTGTCCCATTGAAGCTGCTTAGTCGTTAGTACTTTTTTGCCCATTATTTGATAAACTCCTAATTTTTGTCATGATTTACTTTGTCAAATCTATGTGAGCTTGTTTTTTCTTAGATTTAATGGACAACCAGTTCCGGGCTCCCCTTTCAATTGTAAAGTTAGTCCTGGAAATGTACAACCTAGGGTTCCCGTATCTGGATCAGGTATCGAACTGGCCTCAGTCGATGTACCAGCCGAAATTAAAATAGAAGGCGTTACAGGTAATTTTAGATAATCTTGTAAACTTGCCGGTATGCTCTCATTATATTTTGATTATTTTACTAATATAACATATTATGCTCTGATCTTTGTTAGAAATATAGTTACATAAGTTACGGCAGAGTACTTTGAATGTATGTATATATAAAACAAGGATTTTCTACAGCTGATGCTGTTTTCCTTCTCCTCTTCCTTTGATTCCATCTTTTTCTATGTTCCCAGTCTCCATCTGTTAGACCCCTGTCCTCCATAGCCTCGTCCACATCGTCTCTCCACGATTGTCTGGGTCTTCCTCTTTTTCTTCTCCCTATAGGGCTCCACTCCGTTATTTTCTTTATCCACCTATTATATTCGCTTCGTCTTATGTGTCCATACCATTTTAATCGTTTTCTTTCTTCAATGGTGTTTATTGCGTTCTCTTTGATGTTCATTCTGCTTCTTATTTCTTCATTTGTTATTCTCTCCATACGTGTCACTCTACAACATCTTCTCCAATACTCCATCTCTACCGCGTCAATTTTAGATTTATTTCTTTTGTTGATAGTCCATGTTTCTGACCCGTATGTCATTATGCTTTGTATGATTGATTTATATATGCGGGCTTGTTTCTCTTTGTAATGTGCTTGTCCCACACGATCGAATTTAATTGTCTTATGCATGTCCGCGTTTGTCCTAATCTAGCTTTAATCTCTTCTTCTGATGTTGCGTTTTTTGAAACGACGGTTCCTAAATATTTAAATCTATCGGTTCCTTTGATTATTGTTTCGTTATCGATCTAGATTCTCCACGTTTCCCTCCTTTGTTGTTAGATAATCCGTTTTATCAAAGTTTATTGCTAATCCTGCTTTAGTGTATTATTCTTTCAGTTTTTTTACCATATAACTGAGGTCTTCCTCATCTTGCGCTATGATTACTTGGTCGTCTGCGAAGCTTAGAGTATATAAGTAATCTTCTCGTATTGGGACTCCCATTCCACTACATTTTTGCTTCCATTTTTTTTAATGTTTGTTCGAGGTATATTTTGAATAGTGTGGGGGATGTAGAGCATCCTTGTAATAGGCCTTTTGATGTTTGGAGTCTCTTCCCTATTTAATGCCCTATTTTTATGTTCACTGTGTTGTTTTCGTAGAGAGCTTTTACTGCGTATATTAGTTTCTCGTCAACGCCCATCTCCTCATTGCGTTCTATAATCGTTGTCTTGGTACTGAGTCATAGGCCTTTCTTATGTCTATGAAGGCTAGATGAACTTCTCTATTCTTTACAGTTTTTTTTTTTTTTTTCCATTGTTTGTTTTATAGTGTATATGTGGTCTATACATGATTTTCCGGCCGTAAAACCTGCTTGGTCTTCTCCAATTTTTCCTTTTATATTTTCCTCTATGATATTTTTAATAATTTTTCCATACAAACGGCCCATACTCGATATTATGCTTAGGCCTCTATAGTTTGTGCATTTTCTGCAGTCTCCCTTTTTAAATATAGATACTATATAGGCTTTTGACCATTCCTCTGGTATTTTTTCTCCATTTATCGCTCTGTGGAGCATGTTTCTCAGCATTCGATGAAATTAATTAGACCGTACTTAACATTTCATTTACTACACCCCCAGGCCCTGCAGATTTATTATTTTTGAGTGTTTTTATTGTGTTCTTTACTTCTTCATAGCTTAGTTCTATCCTTTTTTTTTCCTTATTCTGTTCTTCTTCAGGGTTCTCTTCCTGGAATTCTTCTCTGTCTACTGTTATAATGAATAATCCAAGTGCGGCAGCAATTCGAAACCACAATCACGAATTTGAGCCATAGACTCAACAGATGTGTGAACGCGAGCGTTGTCCTGATGGAACAAAACCTTCTTTCTCAGTAATCCTGGGCGTTTCTCTTTAATTTCTTGACGTAAACGACGCAAATAGTAAGTCGAGTTTATTGTTTCGCCTTTCGGAAGGTAGTCCACCATAATAATACCCTTGGTATCCCAAAAAACTAACGCCATCACTTTTCCAGCCGACAGAATTGCCTTCGCTTTCTTTGGGGTCGGTTCACTAGATTTTTTCCACTGCTTGAATTGTTGTTTTGACTCTGGAGTATAGTGGTGAACCCAGGTTTCGTCTATTGTCACAAACCTGTTAAGAAAATCCTGCGGATCAGCCTCAAACATCTGCAAACAGTGGCGATAAATCGTCAGTCGAATTCGTTTTTGTTCAACTGAAAGCAATCTGGGGACACACCTAGCGAAAACCTTAGAAAAACCGAGTTTGTTGGCAATAATGTTTTGCATTCGTTCATGCGAGATACCTATAGTGTCTGCAATCTCCCTGATAGTTAATCTACAGTCTTTCAATATGAGATCACACACTATGCCGATGTTTTCTTCAGTCGTAGACGTCGTGGGCCGGCCGTAGCGAGAGTCATCTTCGATGTTCTCTCGTCCACGTTTAAATTCTGCAACCCATTTTTTCAGAGTGGTATATGACGGAGCAGATTCCCCTAGTGTTGTTTTCATATCATCGTGGATCTTCTTTGATGTTAATCTTTTTTTAAACAGGTACACAAATTCTATAGCAACAAAATTTTACACTGTGACAACCAAAGAAAGTATGAACTTATTGAGGGTACTATAATAAAAATATTATAATTATTTTTTGGTGAGGCCGCGAACTTTTTAATCTATCCTCGTATAATTGATTTTTGATAGATAACCGTAAGTTTTCTCCTAAACCCCTATGGCAAATTAAATTTTTCTATGACCAATAAAATAAAAATCGAATAGTACGGTACCCAATCATTTAAATCACTTCTTTAACATCATTTTAGTGCATAATTTAATTTAGGCCCTGAAAAATGTTAATATATTTGAATCTATTCTTCGAAACGCAGTTTTTCAATTTTATGAAAAATACAATGTTCAGAGAGAGCGAACTCTCACTGTAACCTTAAGTTCAGAAATCCTAACAGGAAAAAATCCATCGACGTCAAATCAGCACTACACAAAGGTCAACTTAAGTCACCTCTTATGGAAATCAATTTAATTTGATTAATAAACGAAATTGGGCCTCTGAACAGTATTAGTCGGAATCAATTCTTGCAGCAGGTATAACTTGTGCTGCAGACAAATCTGTACCCAAAATGCATTCTAACCAATTCCTAAACAGATTTATGCCCCTTTCTCGTCTGCATATTGAGAAGTCGGGATTCTTGCGTTCTGACACTCAAACGTTTGCATTGCATGTTTACATGTTGCCACCTGTCAGTGCTCAAAATTGCTGTTTCTGTTGTGGAGTGGGATGTTCTAGGACCATTAACATTATATAAGAACGGGTTCTGAAAGTGGTGTCGCTGCTGTGATTTGACTAAATTTTTTACCAGTGTGTTGCATTCAGTAATTTTCACGATTTGTATTCTATCGAGAAATGATTGAGAGTAATTGAGAGCATAGCGCAATGACAAAGTTTCTCACTCAGGATGGATCAAAAGTTATTCATGAAAGAATATTTCAGATGTACGGCCATTACAGCTCATCTTTTTTTTCGAAATTTTGGTTTAAACAATTTCGATGAGACCAAAACTCCATTCACGATGACCCCAAATTAAGGTGAGGATAGAACTGAGGAAACCATCGGGCTTATTGAGGATTCGTGGTTGTCAAATCGGCAAGTGAATATCTCAGTGCTGGCTAAAGAAGCTGTAATATCGGAAATTACAGTTTTCGAGGTTGTGCGATTTAGGATTGAGACAAATTCCTGCACGACGAATCCCCAAACTCCTTACACTAAAGTAGAAACCAGCTAGGAAAAAAAAGAAGGCTACTTTAGAGAACCATGAGAGTTATATTCGCGAAACATGGGTCTTTTATTGGCATGCTCCTATAAAGTAAGAATCAATGCCATGAATTTATAAAAGATTTCCACCTCCAAAAAAGACAAAAACTTCGTAGTCTTCTGAAGAGTTGGTGGCGAATGTGTTTTTGGGATTGCGAAGGAATTTTGATAATTGAATATATAGGAAAAGGGTCTACAATTAAAGGAGAGGGTTACGAAAGGCAGGTTGAAGCAGGTCGCTAAAGAAAAATGCCCCTTTTTTGGAAAACCAAAACTTTGCTGTTGAACTACAACTACAGAATCCACATAGCATTGTCAGTTCAAGCCATTATTGAAAGCACCTAGTAACAACATTCACTCCATAGGTCTGATTTAATACCCTGCAACTTCTTGCTTAAAAACCTGAAGAAAGATCTCATGGACCAAAAACTATCCTTAGAGGATAAGTTGAGAGCCGCTATAGCAGCGCAAAAAAAAGATTTTTTTAGGAGGAATGAAACAACTCGAGACTCCCTGGATTAAATGTGTTGGGGTAAACGGTAGTTATGTAGTAATATGTATTTTTTTAGGCTCTGCTAGAGGCAGTCATAGCGTAGTGGATAAGGTGTCTGCTTTCTACACCGGAGACCAGAGTTTGAATCTCGGCTCGGAAAATAACGAAACCAAATAAAAAAAAAAAAAATTACAACGTGATGGTCACCTCTCTCGAAAAGGCAATGTCTAACCACTTGTAGTATCAAACCAAGTAAAGCCCTCTCACTTTGGCCGTTCGGAACCGGCATTAAACTGTAAGTCCCCCTTGTCTGCGAGACACTTAAAAAACTAATCAAGTGCAAGTTGGACTTGCGCAATTTGTGTTCCGTACCGTGATTGCTTTTAAAATAAAATAAAATCTGTACCTAGGCTAAGTTATGTCCCTGACATCTTAAGATCCAATATCTATTTTTTTAGTCAATAACAGTTATAGTCTTAGCTACCTAGTAGTCAATAAATCAACTTGGCTCAATCCAGAATCTAGGAATAAAAGTATAAAACAAATATTTATTACCTAAATATTTGTTTAATTATAAACAAATAAAATGAACTAAATCTAAGTATATGAACGATTCGGTAGCAGTAATTTACTGAAATGTACCCGTATATTACAAAAATGTCCACTATATTGTCAAGGAACATAGTTTTCATAGTTTTTTTTTATATCAGTATCAGACGTAATGCACTCGTGATAATTTTTGCTCAATCTACACTTTATATAGAATATTCTAGAATTTTTTTCAAAATTTCTTGAATAGTACTTTTCGAGATGGGGTGGCAGAGATTTTGGCAATTCTTTTAAAAATGATACAAAATAAAGTGTGCGCAAGAATTACATCAAATATATTTTTTGAACTCGTGTTTTTATAAGCTTTCATTTGGCTCCCCACTCGATGACCTAGTAAAAAAATTCCTTTCACTCCCAATTTCACCCCACAAAATTAACCCCTTAAGTAAAAATTTAACTTTCTGGCTCTGATTGGGCCGCCAATTCCTATATTTGTGCCAAATTACAGCTTTCTGTGTCAAATAGTTTCGTAGAAAATTGGGTGTGACAGACGAACACCGAATTGATCCCATAAGTGTTCCGTACGGAATACTAAAAGAGCACCAACCACAGGCAAAGGCGAGAGGGTTGCTCACATCCATATCGGATATGGTCATAGACATAGGAATATAGGGACAGAAGGTAATCGAGCGTAATGACAGCAGTTGTGTGGTGTCCACTTGCTACTAGCTGCCGATATTCCGCAAGCGCAGTGCGCGTGTTTTTGGCAGTTTCGGCGGGAGAATCAATAAGTATTATATGAGGTTTTATGTACATTGTTCGATAATTATAGTATTATAATATAGTTTAAAATATGATTTTATTACATTATAATAAATATAATTAATGGAGTAGATTGAATTAGTTAAAAATGTTTGCACATTTTGCATAAAAAGTTGTGATGTAGAATTGAACTCAAAATTTTGTTACAAATACTTTTTTAAAATCGTAATTTTTTCATACAATTACTAAATGTATAGAAACAGATGTCATTTTTCACATTAATAACTGAAATCACGAGAGTTTTCCAGAAGTCGGCAATGAAAATAAGTTATTACAACATTTAAAAATTGACAAAAATAATAAAAGTTGTGATTGGCATTTTGTTCCTCTTATTTCCAATAAAAAAAGTGTTTTATTTGAAAATATTACACATGAACTATGAGGCTGTTCAAATTTCGAGGAACTGAACATTCGCAGAGCCCCAGCCTGTTACAATGCCTGGAAAAGTGAGCACCCCTTGCCTAAAGTAGGGGCTTACCTTCCGTTCCTATATTCCTATGTTTACTTAAAGAAGAAGTTTTCCTTTATATGTTTAAAATTTTATAAGGCACTAAGAAATAAATAATATACAGTTCTTTCCCTTTAAATGAAGTAAGTATATAATGTTTTCTCTATCTGCTATAATTGCTGAGGAGAGATATTGGCTAAAAATAAACAGATAAAAATACTAGTGGCAACTATGTAGCTTAATAAGCATGTAACAAAAAATTTTGATGGTTGTAATAAAATTTGACATTTTAATTTTCTTAATTAACGTTCACTTGTTTAAAATCACGATTTAGAAGATTAGACACCATACTAATAGTGAAACGTTTCCACTACGCAAGCTCAGTTGTGATCTCGTTTTAAGTCGTCCTTGTCTTATGTGTGTCTTGAAATTTCTAGGTCAAGAAACAAGGTCGACAATTTCTCTTGTGTCGTAGGACTACAACGCCTACTATAGTGACGCATGACGACTATAAATTTTTTTTATTTTATTTTTAACCACCATTAAGCAAAAGGGACATATCCAGTCTATTAAGGCATTGATTTATTATTAGCCATAGTTTGTACTGTTATTTATTTGTGGTTGTTCAATGTTTAAACAAGCTTATTTTAGTTATTTATACAATTAGTCTGTAAAGCAGTTTCCGATTCGTAAATCTGTTAATGACAGAAGCTAAGTTAATAATATACGATGTCTGATAAAAAAATTAAAATTTGTTTGGCGTATTGTGCCATACAATGGAAGATTCATACATCCAAAGTGGGGGTATAAAGCAAAATCCTGCTTCTTGGAAATTTAGTTGCTATGAGACATTTCACTGACATATGTGAGAGGTTAACAAAAACGAACAATTTACGTTCGATATCATTTATATAGCGTATCTCCGAATGTTAAACTATTTAAAAAAAAACCCACGGAGGGATTTTAAAAAATTTACTTCTTGGATGATTATAGAGCACAACTGTTAATTCAGAGCCATATGTGAAGATGATTAATCCGTATCGCAACTTTTTTTTCTGTTTTATTTGCCTTACGAACATAGTGTATTAGCTACGAGCGTCTATATACGTAATTTTTAATTAAAATCTGGCACGTCACAACACCTAACCGCTAGCGCCGGTTCTCAACCCGCCGCACTACTGAGACCGGCTACAAAATTTGAATTATTATCACCAGACAACACGGTTACAGCAGGATGAGGCGACATCACACATTTCAAACATATTCCTGTTAGTTATTCGGGAGATTTTTCCGAATAAATTTATTTTTAAGAGAAGTGACATAACTTCATTTTTTAGGCTAATTTTTTCTGAAAAAAAAAATATATATATATATATATATATATATATATATATATATATATATATATATATATATATATATATATTATATATATATATATATATCGCCTTGACAGAGACGGACAACAGGCTGAGATAAAAGGAGAGAACTAAACTGAGATGGTCGGTCTTTGAAAGACACAGTTTTATACCGTGATCAAAAAGCATTGCCCAACACCTAATGACGAAGGTGTTCAATGAGTATGTTTTGCCGGTCTTAATACTATATACGGTGCAGAACATTGGAGTTTTACTAAAACCCAACTACAATGGCTAACAGTTACCCAAAGAGCCGGGGGGAAAATAATGCTTGGTTACACACTAAAGGACAGGAGAACAATTGCATGGAGCCGACTAAGAAAGAAGGTCGTAGATGTCCTGGAGAAAGCAGCAAGTCTCACGTGGAGCTGGGCAGGATATATGGCAAGGGCGCGCGATAGCAGGTGGTCGACGCGTTTCTTGCAGTGATCCCTCAAGCAAGGCAGAGGCAGACCACCTAACAGATGGTCTAATCACATTAATATGGCTGCCGAACTATCGTGGATGAGGGAGGCACAAAATCGAGAACCTTAGAAGTCTATGAGGGAGGCCTACGTCGGAAAGTGGACTAAAAAGGCTGAGAAGAAGAAGAAGACATAAGTTCGTGGCGCTGATTGGACACCAATGGATTTTTCTTGTGGAAATATATTAAACCCAAAGTTTGTAATAGCCGCACTCAAAAAAATAGAAAGAAATACAACGAAATAAATGAAAGCGATCAATCAAATTACCACGCGCTTAGAAGAATGCAGGGACTGCAGCGGTTCACATTTAGCTGATATCATTTTTAAGAAATATGTAGTAAAACACCTTTTCATTTATTAATTTGATTTTTTAGTATCAATATTTTAGAACTTTTTTAGGACAACCTACAGTAATAATATGTAACGTGAAACAAGATTATAAGCCCTTCTTCTATTGTTGCATTTGGCTATTTAAAAAGCTATGTAAAACCGCCACTGACTAGGTCTTCCTCTTACAAAAACCCTTTTGTTTGCTCCCAGGTCCATATTTTTGAATTTTAAAATGAAATAACCTGTCAAGTGCAAGTTGAACTTGTCCAATTAATGTTCCGTACGTTGATTGCTTTTAAAATAAAAAATTTTGTTACGGAGGTATAAAATGATCAGTGACTTCACAAAACACACACCCCAAAGGAGTTTTCAACAAAGTTTATTTCCGATCTTTACTGAAAATTGATGACATTCAAATTTTTGTTTTTTTTTTTAATAAACCAGATAAATTATTAAAGGTAATACACTCGTAATAATTTTCGTTTAGTCTACACCCCGTGGAGAATATTCCAGACTTTTTTAAAAATTTTTTGATCAGTACTTTTCGAGATAAGGGGGAGGACAGCGATTTTTCGCGATCTTTTAAAAATAATACGAAGAAAAGCGTGCGCAAGTACTACATTATATATATATATATATATATATATATATATATATATATATATATATATATATATATATAATA
>CM032447.1:64310895-64368254 GCA_019049505.1 Pachyrhynchus sulphureomaculatus | reverse complement strand
ATGTTAATATTAAAATCTGATAATGATATATTTTTTTAGAACGACACAATATGGATAAATGCAAATAAGATTAGTATCATTTGAATACAACACGGAACTGGGACAGCGTTGGTAGCAATTTCAGACGGCAAAAAACTTGCTTCGAACATCAATCTCATCTGTACTTGTAAACATATTATTATTTGATAAATTATATAGATATACTATATTCAGAATGAACAATGAGATTGTAATTTTAAATACCGGTTATAAATTAAAGTTAGTCCTAGGGCTGTTAACTTTAAATATGGGAAAATATTTTTAGACTAGAGGAAAGCAGTACCAGCTAAATACGAGTGTTCTATGATAAGTACCTGGTGTCGGCTAGAGATGGCGCTGCAACTATTTAAAAAATTATATTTTTCATAAACATAAGGGTTCACAAAGAATCTTACAAATTTTCAATTCGCTGGCAGCCATTTATATAGAACAACTTTTGTGTTTTTACAACAATGGTAAAAACTGAATATCGATAAAATATTTGTTTTTGAAAAAGAAAACTAATGATGAGATAAAAGCTGAACTCAGTGAAGTTTATGGGGACCCTGCATCTTCATTATCGCCCATAAAATATTGTCCAGCTGAATTCAAGTGCGGCCCATACAAGCATTTTTGATGATGAACGTCCAGGTCGTCTAAATGAGGTCACCACATCAGAAATGAATGAAAAAATTGAGGATAGAGTGATAAATGATTGGAAAATGAAAGTGCGTGAAATTGCTGATACTGTGTGCATCTCAACTGAACGGGTGCAGAACATTTTAACAACTCATTTGGATGCGAGAACACTTTCTGCAAGATGGGTGCCGCGATTGTTCACAATTGCCAATAAACACGCACGTGTGTCAACTTCAAAAGAATGTTTGACAAAAAACTCGATCGGACTTATTTTTGGCGTTGATTCATAACTGTTGACGAAACATGGATTCATCACAGCACACCAAAGAGGGAAGAATAGTTCAAACAGTGGGTTTTCTGTGGCGAACCAGCGTCAAAGAAGGCCAAGGCGACTTTGTCAGCCAATAAAGTCATGGCCACATGGTTTTAGGATGCACGCGGCATAATCCACGTCGATTACCTAGAATAAGGTAAAACGATTAATGGAGATTATTATGTCAACTTATTGGATCGTTTGAACCCTGGTGAGAAAGAAAATGTAGGCATTTAGCGTAGAAAAAAAATTCTCTTTCATCAAAACAATGCACACGTGTACCTTTATGTCACCGCCATGGCAAAATTAGATACGAATTGCGCCCGCCTCCACCGTATTTGCCAGATTTAGTCCCCAGCGATAATTTCTTATTTCCAAATATGAAAAAATGGCTCGGCGGAAAAAAATTTGACTCAAACGATGAGGTGATTACTGAAGCAAAAGGTTGCAGAAATCGTAGTTTTTAGATGGGATACAAAAGATAGAAAACGATGAACTAAGTGTATGAAGCTAAAAGGAGACTACGTTAAGAAATAAAATAAATTTTACACATAAAAATGTTTTTTCTTGTCAAAGCCAGGTACTTATCATATAACTCTCGTACTAACGCCAATATAGGGATAATTTTGCCTGACTTTATTTACACGCCATGAACATAATACGTTTCCAATACAATATTTCTTACATTTATTGATTTATTGTATCAAGAGTTTAATATTTCAAATTAGGGTCAAATTGTTGTTAAAGTTCCTAATACTTGGACATTGATGAAAGGTGTATCTTCTTGTTTCCACGTCATTGATTGAAGCCTTAATAATGACTTTGAGAACTCCATGGTCACAACGGCGCACAGTGGGGCGATCTGTCGAGCTAGATTTTAGGTCTTTTATCCATAGTTTTGCGGAATTTTCAGAAGAAGTGTTAATTTTTATGAAAAAACGGCATTTTTGCGGGAATATCACTCTATAGATCGTAATTTTCACTTAATCATGACACATTTTTTTTATATGTTCGCTTTTTTATTGTCAATCCATCGGTCCGGCTGGAGTTTTGTTTTTTCCCCGTGTTTTTCAAAACTTTGAGAAAATATTGTATTTCCATAGAAGTACGATTTTTCCGCAAGTAGCTATTCATAGATGGTTTTCTTTCCATACTCAGAACAGATTTTTCTCTCTCTTTTCTGTCGATGGACAAGCAGTCTACCGACCTCGGATTATCATTTTTGCCAAAGGTTTTTTAAAAAATTGCAGACATCTTTAGCGTTACCCAGGATACACCACATTGAGGTAGTGTCTGCTATGTGTGTGTGCGTGCGTGCGTACGTGCGTGCGTACGTGCGTGCACACGTTGTTGTTTGTCGCTCACGAAGCCAAATAGAATATAGAATTAGTGGTAAAAAAGCTGTTTGGAGACTATAAAAACTGGGGAGTAACAATAAACTATAGAAAAATTATTAATATCGAAAGTAAATAGAAGTGAATAAAATAAGTAAATAAATAATGAAGGTTACGGGAACAAGAATAGACGATATTCAACAAAGACAACTGGTCGGGTATGCATACGCAAAAAAACAAAAACATTCAAGTGCAAGATTGACTAGTGTTCCGTACAGTAATTGCTTTTAAAATAAAATAAAGTCCTTACTTAGGCTACGTTAAATAGGTCCCTGACATGTGTATATATCTTAAGATCCAATATATGTTTTCACGTCTTCTTACGTGACGTGCACTGAAAAGTAATATTGGGTCTATTGGCGGAGACTGTTTTATCTGTATGGATACTGATGTCCCAGTAGAGTTTGTAATCTTTATTTTCAAGTACGGATGTTGGTGTGTATTTATAGTAGGGATCTGTGTTTTCTATGAGCTTGTATGTTGTGGCTAGTGCTTGGTGAACTACTTTTGCCGCTGAGTCATGTCTGGCTGTGTATTCCGTTCCGGCTAATATTTTACATCCGCTTGTTATGTGTTCGATCGTTTCTTTCTGCTGGTGGCATTTCCTACATCTGTCCTCTGTAATAGTTGGGTCTTTGATGATATGCTTCTGGTAGTTTCTGGTTAATATGACTTTATCCTGGATGGCAAGTAAGAAAACCGTGAAAATACATATTTTCACGGTTTTTGTTAGTCAATGATGTATAATAGTTATAACAT
This sequence comes from Pachyrhynchus sulphureomaculatus, assembly GCA_019049505.1. Taxonomy (NCBI): domain Eukaryota; kingdom Metazoa; phylum Arthropoda; class Insecta; order Coleoptera; family Curculionidae; genus Pachyrhynchus; species Pachyrhynchus sulphureomaculatus. The sequence continues at coordinate 64,365,131 of CM032447.1, read as the reverse complement.
CCTAGCTACCTAATAGCCAATAAATCAATCTAGTATCTAGTAAGAAAAGTGTAAAACAAATATTTACTACCTAAATATTTGTTTAATTATAAACAAATAAAATAAAATTATTTTGTCTCGGTACATAGCCACCAGTGAGTTTTTTTATACCAGATAACTTATCAAACATAATGTATTCATGATAATTTTCGTTCAATATATACTTTATGGAGACTATTCCATTTTTCAAAATTTTTTGATCAGCACATTTGAAAAAGGGGGAAAATAATACAAGAAAAAGTGTGTGCAAGTACTACATCATATATATTTTTTAACTCGTGTTTTCACAAGCTTTTATTTGACATCCCACTCGATGACCTGGGCCAAATTTCGACTTTCTATGTCAAATAATTACGAAGAATATCGGGTGTGACAGACACCGAAGTGATCTTGTCAGTATTTCGTACGGAACACTAAAAATGATAGAGCCGGTTATTCTAAATTAGTTTTAAAATGGACGCTTATAGAGAGAAAAAAAGGGGAAAACTCAAAACAATCTGTATTGGTGACATCCAGAGGGTCATGTCGGAAGGAAATCTCAGACGGCAAGCTAGAAGAGACTAGTAACTGGGAATTAGAAGGCTTAGAACATTATAAAACCGGATAATAGTGATGAAGTTATAATATTAAATAATTATCGTAGACGAAATATTAAAAGGTCACTCTAACTTAATATGGTTTAATCTGAAGATTTTTCATTTAGTCAAAGCAATACTAACTTTTGGAATTATGGTCATTTATAATATTTTTTTATTAAATTAATTCACCAGTTTAAGGAATATGTTTCAAATTTTCCTTGAAACTAAAGATAAGATACACGCCACATTACGTATTTTCGTTGAAAATTGTGTTGTGTTTTATTCATACTTTGATTGTGTATAAACAATGTGAAGGTGTTGAAATTAAACGAAAAATTCTCTAGGGAACGGTATTATAAGCAAATATCTCACCGAGTTTTGTTGTGACCGTAAATATATTTTGTTAAACGATTCATGGAAATGAATAATTATGTACAGTTAATGCATATTATTACTAGTAAGTAATACTGACCAATAACAATACTACTAAATAAAAATTTTTATAGCTTCGGTGGCCATTTTGGAAGCAGAAAAAAGTACTTCGATAAAAAAATCATTATACTAAACTTAGTGTGTAATAGATCTTTATTTGACCTGTGGGTATTTCAACTACTACCAGCTATTAGTGGCAATGCGACACTTCAATGTTGCTATGTTTGGGGTGTACCGTCATAGACGCCGATATAAAAAATATACACGATTAAATAATGCACTGCTGCAGTAGCGCGGAAGCATCAAAGCATACATGGTACTGCAGTGACAGTTGCCGGGTGTCTGTCACCAAGAAATATTATTGATTATATAAAAATTATTTATTGTGTTTAACTGGCAATTCAGTAACAAGAATTTTGAAAATTATTATGGCAGGAGAGATGCATTGGACAGTTGTGTTTTTATGAAAATAGTACAGCCGTTATAATAATTTTGGCGGCCCGTGGTTCCGTGGCGTAGCACCTTGCTTACTGTGTAGAAGATCGAGGGTTCAATCTCGCAGGTCGGTATACTTATTTATTAATTTATTTAAGTATATTTGGCCTGGCCACGTAAATAGGTAGTAGTTGTTCGTAGAAATGCAATAACGTCCGTGGCAGCACTACCGCGTGGTCTAAAAAGTGCTGTGAAAAATGTATGTTTCAGCACTTGGACAACGTTGACGGGTATTATGACATCCTCGCCGATATCCTTAGGATATGAAAAATACTAAAATCCCTACTCAGGCGGGGAGGTCAACAATAAAAAAAAAGAAAAATTAATAAAATACAATTAAACACTCCAGTAATGGGTGAAACAAAAATTTCAGATATGAAAAACACATATTATTAACACTAAACTGATATACAGTTTTTCCTACAAAACAATATTTAATATTTAAAGTACTGAGAATAGTCTCTAACTTTCGATACCACGTAATTTACGACGAACCTGTAGTAATGGTTAGCCGTATCGCAATCCTATTTTTGTAAAAATTTTTATTTGCATCGTCTTAAGTTATAACCAAGAAACAAAGGTGAACCAAAAAGCCACAAAGAAGCAGCAGTTGTGAAAAAAAATATACTAGAAAGTTCTCGTAATTAGTACCAAGAAATAAAGCTTAATGTAATAGGTTGATCGTATGTATACTGCCTATTTTTAATATATTTGAACTTAATACTTTAATTCTTCATTATTGTTTGAAACATAAGCTATAAAAAATTGAAAGGATCATAAGAGATCATGTTTATTACCATTCGTATTATAACGTTTTTTGAATAATATTTCATAATATTAAAAAAATTACATCTTAGCCATATGATTTTTTTCTTTAATGCCTTTTTTTTATGGCTCTAGCATACGTGCTACAGGGAAGTCCCTAAAGCGCTCCAGGTGCGGTATGTGTTCGGAAAAAGAGATTCACGTTGTTCTTGAATAGCTGTAAATTGTACTCGGTGGGAAACACAGCCCTGGGCAAGTTATTCCAAAGGGATGATGTTCTCCATATAAAAGAGTGCTTGAAAAGCGTTGTACGCGGAGTAAGAAGCTGAACCTCATACGGATGTGAAGTATTAGCGCGACGTGTATTTCTAACATGCACCTATCTAGGAGGAATTAAGCGGGCTACATCCTTGGAACACTTTCCATGAAAATACTTGTAGAACAGACTCAAGTCGCCAACCGTTCATCGATGTTCCAGCGAATTAAGGCCGCCGGTCGGTTCCGGGTCTCCAATCAGACGAACAGCTCTTCTCACAGAATCCAACAAATGCAGTGTGTTTTTGGGAGCGGAGCCCTAAACATGGGAGCAGTATTCCATAGTTGGTCAAATTTCAGAATTAACAGTTGTTGTGGAGTGTAAAGCTTTCTGGTTCGAAATAATATTCCCAACTTTTGAGAAGCTCCCCTTACTATGCCTGCAACATGTTCATGCCAGGACATATTTGCTCCCAAATTAACGCCCAACAAATTGAGTGACGATGCTAGAGGAATGAAGTGCCCCAACATGACTATGTCGGGTTTAGCAACGTTAACTTTTTTAGAAAAATCTGCTGCTTGGGTTTTTGTAGCGTTAAATTCCACTTGGTTACTGTCACCCCAAGACAGAATTTCTACCAGGTCTTTGTTAAGTTGAACGACCTCCTGATGTCTGCAGATATTCGCCTGAGTAGCCGATGTTCGAGCGTTCAAAGTGAATGAAGAGATAAGCATACTGTCATCTGCAAAGTTGTAGATTGGATTCCCGGTCTTTTCCAGTAGATCGTTAATGTAAATGAGAAAGAAAGTAGAAGACATTATGGAGCCTTGTGGCACACCGACCTTGATAGTGAAGGTGTTAGAAAGAAATCCGTCGACCGCCACTCGTTAAGAACTGTTTTTGTCTTTATGACAGTCCCAACAGAAATCCATCAGTTCATTTATAAATAACCGGCCAAGTGCAATCCGGACTTGCACAATAAATGCTCCGTACGTTGATTGCTTTTAAAATAAAAAATTTTGTTATGGAGGTATAAAATGATCAATGACTTTACAAAACACACCTCAAATGAGTTTTTAGCAAAGTTTTTTCCGATTTGTAGTGAAAACTGATGACCTTGATTTTTTTTTAAATACCAGATAAATTATTAAAGGTAATGCACTCGTGAAAATTTTCGTTCAATCTACACCCTGTGGAGAATATTTCATTTGACCTCCCACTCGATGACCTAATAAAAAAATTTTTTTTCGCTTCCAATTTAACCCCCAGAACTAACACCTTAAGTCAAAATTTAACTTTCAAAACTACACGATGAGGCCATCAATTCCTATATTAGCGCCAAATTTCAACTTTCTATGTCAAATAATTTCGGAGAAAATCGGATGGGACAGACGGACAGACAGTTACCGAAGTGGTTTTATAAGTGTTCCGTATGGAACACTAAAAACAAGGGATCTTAATTATATACATTTTTCTGAAAATACTTAAAGAGGGATCATATAATTTGTAATTCTAAGGACCAGTTTTTTTCTGAAAAGACAAAAACACCCTGTACATCAGTATTCTGTTGGTTTGTCAGTAAGTAGTACATGACACACTTCAACAAAAGCGAAGACTACGAGGGGGGATGCCTCACGGATCCGCTGCCTACATCAATGGACTTTAGTCATGGGCGCGCTTAGATTACTAAAAAATAATAATATTTAAAAATGAGGAGACTATTTTCGTACTATACATATATATATATATATATATATATATATATATATATATATATATATATATATGTATATATATATATTATATATATATATATATATAACATATATGTATATATATATATATATATATATATATATATATATATATATATATATATATATATATATACATATATATATATATATATATATATATATACATATATATATATATATATATATATATATATATATATATATATATATATATATATATATATGTATATATATATACATATATATATATATATATATATATATATATATATATATATATATATATATGTATGTATATATATATATATATATATATATATATATATATATATATATATATATATATATATATATATATATATATATATATATATATATATATATATGTATGTATGTATGTATGTATATATATATATATATATATATATATATATATATATATATATATATATATATATATACATATATACACACACACACACACATACGCCCCAACTTCAGAAAGTACTAAGGAAGAAATCAAAATATTTTATGAATGAATAAGAATCTACAACATACTAAGACAAATGAGATAAACATGATAATGGGGAATTTCAATGCCAAACTAGGAAATCAAAAAGAAGAGGAGGGAGAAGGGGAATTATGGCTTGGGTAAACGAAATGATAGAGGTCAGAGAATGATCTAGTTCTGCAGAAAAAAGCATCTCTCTATTATTAACACTTATTTTAAATTACCACCCTGACGATTATATATGTGGAAACCCCCACAGACGGAAAAGATAAGAAAATAATTCGAAATCAAATAGACTATATAACCATCAATAGAAGACAACGAAATTTACTCAAATCTGCTAAAACATATCCTGGAGCAGATATACTTACAGATCATAATTGGCTCTTTACAACTATCAATATTAGACTAAAAAAGTTAAAACATGAACAAACAACAACAAACATTAACATCGACAAACTCAAAGAAGAAGTCATAAAGAAGATTCATGGGAAGATTGGTAGAAGTCTGAATACAGACAAGCTGGGAACTCGTCCTACACCGGAAGAAAAATGGCACCACATGAGAGAAACAGTGGAAGAAGTAATGGAAAAGCACCTGAAAGAAAATACAACCAAAAAGAAATAATCATGGATGACGGAGGAAATACTGGATATGATGGAAGTAAGAAGAAAGTATAAGAACAACAATAATATAAAATACAAAGAAATGCACAACCTAATAAAAAGAAAGATAAAGGAGGCTAAAGACATGTGGCTAAATGAAGAATGCAAAGAAATGGAAGGATTTGAAAGGAAATACGACACATTTAATTTATACAAGAAAATCAAAGAAGCTGCTGGAATAGGGCTGCAAAGGCAACCACAAGTAATAGAGGATAAAGAAGGTAAACTACTACTGAACATACAAGAAAGAATAGGTAGATGGGAAGAATATATAGGGGAAATAGCGACACAACTAGACAACATAATCAAATAAGCTTAATACAACGCCCCCCCCCCCCCAATAAATAAAGACGAAATATTAGCAGCAGCAAATTAGCTTAAAAACAAAAAGGCAGTAGGAGAAGATAATATACCTACAGAAATCATTAAAATATTTTTTGAAAAACATATGGACATTATACAGGACCTTTTCAACATCGTATGCAACACAGGTGATATACCTCATGATTGGTTGACATCAGTTTTTATACCATTGCCAAAAAAGAATAACCCTAGAAAGTGCCAGGAATACCGGAATATAAGTCTAATGAATCACATCTTGACTCTCTCTTTCTTAAAATAATCGACCAAAGAGTATACAAAAAACTAGATGAACGTACTGGATAAACACAGTTCGGCTTTAGGAACGGACTAGGAACGAGGGATGCACTATTCTCCATCCGCGTTCTGATTGAGAGATGTAGGGATGTCAACTCTGATGTTTATTTGTGCTTCATAGATTTCCAAAAAGCCTTTGATATGGTGAATCATGAGAAAATGAGGGAAATACTACAATCGTGTAACATGGATGACAGGGACTTACAAATAATATCAAGTTTATACTGGAACCAGACGGCCAAAGTAAAAGTTGAGAATCGCATGTCCAAAGAAATAAAAATAAAGAAAGGCGTACGTCAGGGTTGTATTTTGTTACCTCTGTTATTTAATGTCTATTTGGAGGAAATCTTCAATAAAGCACTTTCTGATAAAAAAGATGGAATTACAATTAATGGTGTGTGTGTAAATAACCTCCGTTACGCTGATGATACTATCATTCTAGAGGACAGTGAGGAAGGCCTACAAAGATTCATGAATGGAACTGTTGATGCATGTGAGGAATATGGAATGAAATTGAATACAAACAAAACAAAAACAATGGTGGTCAGTAAGAATCCTAATACAAACATAAATATTAAAGTTTTTCAACAAGCACTTGATGGGATAACAAAAATAACGTACTTAGGAAGAGTAATTAGTGAATATTGGGACCACACTATTGGAATACGTTCAAGAATTGAAAAAGCACGAAGCTCCTTTAACAAAATGCGCAGCATACTCTGTAATTGCCAACTAAACTTAAAAACAATAACAAGTGCTACGTGTTTTCGATTATGTTATACGGTGTAGAAGCTGCAACAATCACAGAGACGACACAACAAAGAACGGAGTCACTCGAGATGTGGTGCTATCGCCGAATGCTGCGTGTTCCTTGGACAGCGCATATCACAAACGTGGAAATACTTGATCGGATAGGAAAAGAACGATAGTTGATTCCAGCTGTTAAAGAAAGAAAAAGCACTTACTTTGGCCATATTATGAGAAGTCAAAAATATGAGCTCCCGCAACTTATAATTGAAGGAAAAATAATCGTAGGTGAGGACCAGGAAGGAGGCGCAACTCCTGGTTGAAAAACACATGGCAAACATGACATCTACTGAACTGTTTTGAGCGGCAACAGTTAAAATCAGATGGGCAAATGTGTTATGTGTTATTTATATATATATATATATATATATATATATATATATATATATATATATACATATATATATATATATATATATATATATATATATATATATATATATATATATATATATGTATATATATATATATATATATATATATATATATATATGTATATATATATATATATATATATATATATATATATATATATATATATATATATATATATATATGTATATATATATATATATATATATATATATATATATATATATATATATATATATATATATATGATATGTATATATATATATATATATATATATATATATATATATATATATATATATATATATATGTATTTATATATTGTAACATTCATTTTTTCCTGGATTTTAAGACCATGCAATGTTACTGTTCACTTCAAATTGTATTTATTTTTATTTTAAAATATCGACCGGTATATTAAACAAAAGTTTCAGGACATTCAGTATATACTGTGTGGTGCGGGTTGCTGATCGAACCTACCGCCAGGCCGCGATTGGCGAAATGTTTGACCCGGAGTTTTGATTGGAGCGTCCGGATATTGCCGGCAAAAATCGCACGATTATTTAAGGGCCTGAGAAACTACCAGACGGAGGCTTTTTTCGATCGAGCCGCAGACCAGGCAGTACCGTCTAGCCGAGAGGCTATTTTCCATCTAGCCGAAGTAGGCTAATTTTCTTCAGAAGCCGCTAAGTAAAAGTACCAGTTTCGACAATAAAAGCTGTAGTGAGCTTTCTAAGTCTTAAGAAAAAGTGTGAAATCGGGCGTAGTCGATCACAGCAGGAATAAAAAACAGTAAGTCAACAAAACTCCCTTCAATAGACTTATCCCGGAGTAGCTACAATTTAAAACAAACTAAAAAGTGAAGTGTAAAGCACGACTTTTCGTCTTCGGGGGTTATAATAGTCTAAAATTTTAATGTAACAACTACTAGTTAGGCTAGAATTTGTTAGGTAAAACTGTAAAGGTTAGAACTTTTCATTTTAAAAAACAAGAATAAATTTTCTTTTTTTGATTAAAGCTAGTGTCTCACTGAATATTTATTTTTCTTTTCAGGATAAGTTGTACTAGACTAATTCTTTTCAGTAATACCCATAAAACCCTTCAGCATTTTTCCATTTTTTTAGCTGAAGTTAGATCCTTTCTATTTTAAAATGGATGGTGCCCAAAATTTCGTACAGCTAAAGCCTTTAAAAAAAAAAATAGAAATTAATTCCAAAAAGACGTACAAAAATTATCTCTTACCCATATCTCTCTACCAAGGAAAACTGAGCTAGTGTTTCTTTAATTTCTTTAGTTCTTTTAAAATCATTAGTCACTCAATTCATTATCAGAAATTAAAGCGGGGCTGCAAGAAAATTGTGCTCAAGCTTGGGGCAACATATTTTAACACGTTACAATATATATATATATATATATATATATATATATATATATATATATATATATATATATATATTATATATATATATATATATATATATATATATATATATATATATATATATATATATATATATATATTATAGTGACCACAAAAAAATATATATATTTGGCGGTGCTACCAACTAAAAACCTTCTATTATGTGTAAATAGAGATCTCTGAAGTTTTAGTCCAAAAATATTAAGGTTTAGAGGTTGCGAAAGTTGATTCGATCAGTGTATTGTATATTTTACAGCATAAAAACATTACCTTTTTGAGGTTTTATTGCGTAGATATGTAGAACTGACATTTACGTACAATTTTAGACTACGTGCGACCACACGCGACCAAATAAACCCAAGTTATGAGCAATTAATGGTTACTTTATGCTGCATATTTTATTTTTTTGAGGAATAAATTTCATATATAATCACGACAATTTCAAATAATGGACGACCATGTCAGCTCAAGTTATGAGCAATTAAAAGACGTTTAAAATGCACAAGTAGGTCAAATTTCGTATTTAATGGTTACTTCTTGTTGCGCACCTTATTTTTTTGAGGTATAAATTGCCCAGATATCCAGAACTGACAATTGTGAATAAATTTAGACCACGTGCAGCCATGAGCCACCAAGTAAAGTCAAGTTAGTCAAAATTTATGTTTATTTATTTATATTATAGCCTATATAGGCTACTAAAATAGCAGACAGGTAAACTGATCTAACTTAACTTAAGGCGTCGAGGGGAAATATATAAATGTAATTACATTCTTAAACGCGAAACGAGCGTTAGGTTAGGTGCGCAACAAAAAGTAATCATTAAATACGAAATTTGGCCTATTTGTGCATTTTGAACGTCTTTTAGTTGCTCGTAACTTGAGTTGACTAGGTTGTCCATAGTTGCACGAGGCCTACGTCCAGTAACTATTACGTTCGAAATTTGGCATATTTGTTTATTTTAAACGTCCTTTAATTGCTCATAACTTGGGTTTACTTAGTCGTCCGTGGTCTCACGTGGTCACTATAAAACTGACTTTACGGTCAACCACCGACTAGTAATTTATGTTACTAATTTTAGGTCATGGAAGTTTGCTTTTTCTTTTAATATATCTAAAATAACCTATAATTCTTAACAGGAACAACTTTAATTAAAAACCAAATTAATTTTTTTAGTTATTAAGTTTACCTATAATGTGCTGTCTCGAAAATATATAAAGGAAATTGTAATTTTCTTTAAGACATTTTGTGTCTCAAGGTTATTTTTTAATGTTGATTTTTATTTCGAAATAGCCTAAGAGCAGGTGCACGTTTGCCTCAAATTGCGACGAAACGCGACACTTGGAACAAAAATCACGTTTCAACCCTTCTTAATAAAATGCGACGCGACTCTTATTGAACTTTGGAGAAAACGAATTTAAATTTTTATCAGCAGTGATTTCTTTTTTTTCACCAACCACCAGTTCTTTAAATTGAGACCTCTTTTTAAGAGGCTTAATTATATTTAGCACTGTTGCTGATGTTGGAGTAAATGCAATTTTCGGGTGTTTTTTAGTATTTCGTACGGAACACTTATAAGATAACTTCGGTGTCTGTCTGTCTGTCTGCCCGTCTGTGACACCCGATTTTCTCCCAAAAACTATTTGTCATAGAAAGTTGAAATTTGGTAATAATATAGGAATTGATAGCCTCATCAGAGCGGTATAGTTTTAAAAGTTAAATTTTGACTTAAGGGGTTAGTTTTGGGGGGTGAAATCCGAAGTGAAAAAAAAACTTTTACTGGGTTATCGAGTGTGGTGTCAAATGAAAGCGTGTGAAAACACAAGCAATATATATATATATATATATATATATATATATATATATATATATACATATATATATATATATATATATATATATATATATATATATATATATATATATATATATATATATATATATATATATATACATATATATATATATATATATATATATATATATATATATATATATATATATATATATATGTATATAATGTAAAACTTGCGCACACTTTTCTTTGTATTATTTTAAAAAAAATCGCTGTCCCCCCCACTTATCTCGAAAAGTACTGATCAAAAAATTTTGAAAAAATTCTGGAATATTCTCCACGGGGTGTAAATTGAACGAAAATTATTACGAGTGCATTACCTTTAATAATTTATCTGGTATATAAAAAAAAACAAAAATTTTAAGGTCATCAGTTTTCAGTAAAGATTGGAAACAAACTTTGTTGAAAACTCATTTGGGGTGTGTTTTGTGAAGTCACTGATCATTTTATACCTCCGTAACAAATTTTTTTATTTTAAATGCAATCAAACACTAATTGGGCAAGTTCAACTTGCACTTGACTGGTTTTTTTTTAAACCTAGGCTATATCGATGACTTATCTGAGTAAGTTCTACAATATGTTAACAAAGTCTCATTTTAAAAACCTTCTGCACAATTTAATAATAAGGTGCCATTTTATTATGAAAATTCCCACTTTTAATCTGTCGTGTGGCATACTACTTATGAAGATTAAAAAGCAACAAAAATGTCCCTAGTATTATTATTTTTGAACCAAGAATATAACTAATAATATACAAATTTTCGGAGAATGTCAGCAGATAGCGGCAAGATATAAAATCAATGAATTAAAATCTCAGTATCTGAATAGCGTTACCATGAAGACGAACTGTTTGTCAACCTTTCGTCACTGTCGAATTTGATAAACAAATTTCTATCTAGTCAATATTGCTTGTCTTTATATATACGAAATCATAGTTAGTATTGTAGCAGGTCTTAAAAGATAATTTAATCACTACTCTGATAATTTTAATAATTTTTACTTATGTAAGGTATATTTTATTTTCGTACGCTACTGAAGTCGCAATGTGCAATTGAGGACACTGCGGCAGCCACCACCGCGGCACAGCAGACGCGGAATCGGAAACCCGTTCGCAGCATCTTGATCCAATGATGATTATTAATTTTTCACGAATATATTAGTATTTGCATATATCGTTTAAAATAATATTTTGTTTTTGTTCTTAAAAACGATTCCATCGTATTTCCTTTTAGATTGTCCATTAACTATCCAATCAGTAATAAGAATTATCAAATTAAATGTTTATCTATACAGTTCATATTTGACAGACACACTACCGTCAGAAAGTATTTGCCCACCTAGTTATTTCAGTCCAAGATAACTAAAAACCAGATAATATATATTTTTTTAAATTTTAATGAATTATTATTTATTTTCACATTATTTACAGTGTAGTAAATCAGAAAAATATTCATGATTTTCCAGAGTCTCTTCGGTTATTTTAACCCATTCTGCTTGTAAAAGTTCCCACAAGTGATTTTCTGACGTTGGATTGAGTTTACGAACACACCTGTCCAAATGGTCCCACAGCAATTCGATGGGGTTCAAATCGGGTGATTGTGGAGGCCAAGTCACCACTTCCAGGACGTCATCGGATTTCCATTGGTCCAAAAGTTCTCTAATTTATTTACCGGAATGTTTAGGGTCGTTGTCGTGCTAAAAAATAAATTTCCCCTGAAAAATATCTCTTCCAGAAGGAAGCATTTGAGTTAGCAAAATTTCTTGAAACTGTTCTTTTCGCATGATTCCTTCTATCCTAAAGATTTTTCCAACTTTACCGTTGCCAAAACAACCCCAAACCATTACTAAACCTTCACCATGTTTTAATGTAGGCAACTGACAGGTTTCCAACCTCCGCTCTCCAGCTGACCGCCGTACGAAAAATCGTCGATTTGATCCGAAAATTTCGAATTTAGATTCGTCGCTCCAAATGACGGAATTTCATTGTTCTGATGTCCAATTTTCATGTTCTCGGGCCCATTCTAATCGTTTATTCATTTGCCTAAGAAGTGGTTTCTTCACTGCAACTTTCCCGTGTAGTCGACCTGCTGCTAACCTGTTCTTCACGGTTGTCACGCTGATGGGAATGGGCCGCTCCAGGTTTACTTGAGCTATGATTTCTGGTGCGGTTAGGCGGCGATTACGTCTGCTGGACATTGTTATAGCTCTGTCTTCAGCGGGAGTCGTTTTTCGAGACCTTCCTGAACGCAGAAAATTTTTTTACGATGTAGTCCACCTTCTCCTTGGCATCCGCATATCACTCGCGATTTGTCGAGTGACCATTTTGAGGTCTCGCAATTATCAGAGCCCGATTTTCAACGGAAACTTCTTTCGGTTTTGACATTTTCACAAAACAATTGAGCGTGTATCAATGACAAAGTACTGTTTGCGAATAGTTAATTTCCAAAAGGGTAATGGTATTTATAGCATAGTTTTTATTATAAAATGTCACTAGGAATTTCCATAATCCCTAGAAACTTGAAATGAGTTTTTACTTCAACTGGAATTCTCAGAAATCGTCTCAAAACGATTATCATGTAAAACTTGGAAATTTGTTCTAGGTGACTTTTAATTTGTGATTTCACCAAAAAGGCTTATCTAAACAATTTTATGATGGACACTTGTTAAGAACAATTAAATTTACCTAATACAACAAAAGGGGTAAAAAAAAGGTATAAAATTTTCGCAGTTACATTGAAATTTCTAGGTGGGCAAATACTTTCTGACGGTAGTGTAGTTTAAGTTCGAAACATTATTTTTGTACCTATATATAATATTTCTTATTTATAATATACAATAAAGCGTTTAGTTTTTAATGTACAGAAATAAAGTTTTGTAATCAATCTTAAAGCTAGATTTTTTTTTAAGTTAGAGGGTTTTGAGAACCCAAACTTGAGATTAAAACAGAATAAGTGGGTTTGGACCAGTCCACGCTATTTTTTGCTGACTACCTGGAAATAGAATTAAGGGTAGGATTTAGAAGATTCAGATCAATAAGGCAACAAGTGTAAGGCTTATTTCTTTTTAATTTTTAACCGACTTCAAAAAGGAGGAGGTTCTGAATTCGACCCGTATACCGATTTGGATGATTCTTTTTTTAATTTGAGAGAGTACACATTCGAGGTGGGCCTATATAAATTTTATTGAACTGTAGTTTCTGAATAAAAACATTTTAACAAAAAAAAAACTACTTCAAAAAAACAGCACACAAAATTTTGCCACCAAAAAGTAAATGAAGTCGGTTAAAAAATTGATATTGACACAAAACATTGGCGCCGATTTAAAAAGCTTTCTTTTTATAAAGAAATCATAATAATAAATAAGAGCTGTTCTTAACATTTGTAGGATTTGTTTATACGGAATTAATAACTGAAGTGTCAAATTAAAGCAATATCTTATCTTAGAGGTATTTTACCAGTGTTTCAAAAACATTTTTTATTTTATAATGTACTGGTTTTCTGAAGTTTTTTTTTTTTTGTTTAAAGTTTTTGATTTTCAAATCGTAGGTCTGCTAGTAGGGTTAGATTTAAGGTGTTAAGAAAATAATGTTATGAACTGAAATGAAAGTTCCTTATCGTTTACATATAGTATTTGGTTATATATACATATATATATATATATATATATATATATATATATATATATATATATATATATACCAGGTGTACAAGTATGAAATGCGGATTTTCTTTCTAAAAAAACATGTTAAATTCGGAAGAATGACAAAAAGTGCTTTCGGGCAGTTTGTGAATACCACGCCAGTAAAAATCTTCCCCTTTTGCTGCGAACCATTCATCGAGCCATTTTTTCACATCTTCGTACGAACCAAAGCGCTGCTCAGCAAGTACGTGACCCATCGATGTAAATAAGGAGCCAAGTCTGGTGAGTAAGCCGCATAGGGTAGAATTTCCCAGTTGAGTGCTTCCAACGTATCGAGAACTGGTTTTGCCGTATGTTATGGAGCAATGTCATGAAGAAAAATGACTTTGTGTTGCCTCTTTCGGTATTCTGGTCTTTTTTCAAGCAGAGAACGGTTCAAATCGGTCAATTGTTGTTGGTAACGTTTAGTATTAACCGTTTCCCCAGGTTTTAACAGCTCATAATAGACCACGCCTCTCTAGTCTCACTAAACACAGAGCATCGTCTTTCTGCCAAAGCGATTCGGTTTTGCGGTCGATGTGGATGGTGCGCCTGGGTCTAACCATGATTTTTTGTGCTTGGGATTCTCAAAATAATCCACTTTTCATCCCCTGTAACTATACGATGCAAAAACGCCTTCCTTTTGTACCGAGCGTTCAACTCATATAGTACCCATCTACCGGTCTTCTGAATCTTTCCCATCTCTCGTACCCGATTGGAAACAGCTTGTTGACTAACGCCCAATTGCTTGGCGAGTTGTTTTGTGTTTGCGAATCATCTTCGTCCAACAATGATTGCAATTCCACATCTTCGTATTTTTTTTGGCGGTTTTCCACGTTCCTTGTTTGCAACATCGAAGTCACCACTTTTGAAACGCCGAAACCATTGTTCACACGTATCTTACGATGCAGCATGTTCATAAGCTTCTCGGAGTAATCGGTATGATTCATCAGCAGTTTTTCTTCAAATGAAAACAAAAAATTAATGCTGTCCGCGAATGTTCTTTGTTCGGTATAAATTTCGACATAATGAACACAACACAACACTATGCACACACTTTTTCAATTTAACACTCGTGCGCGTCTGACACTTGTTGATGACACAACAAAATGGCGCAGTATCAAATCTTTATAGCACAAACTGCATTGGTGCACCATCTGTTGTCTGAAATCCGCATTTCATACTTGTACACCGGGTATATATATATATATATATATATATATATATATATATATATATATATATATATTTATAAATCCACCAGTACGACGGATACATGGACAACTCTCAACCAACAGCGGTGGTGGTATTACTATCAATTAGATTAAAAATGGATGGGCCCCTTTATTATACGTAATTTTATAAACAAATTCGGGCAACCAGATATATATGACATATTAAATTAGATCTCTATGTATATATTTGATACAGTCGCAGATACACGATACTGTGCTACACGTGTGCGAAGTACAGTTTGGTGAGAGCCGTAACCGAAGTATCATAAGATACGGGTATGAAAGTGTGAGAAGTGCTTGGTGCACTTGATAAACTATATACCATTTTTCCTTTCCTCGCTTAGGGAAGTATTGTATTCGTGAAACAATTACATTCTGAGATATTTCCGAATTATTTATAGTAAAACATATATACCGTGTTTTATATAAGGATATATCCTATGCGGGGTTCCATCTTAATTCGAAGTAATACGAGGGCCGCCCTTTAAGTTTTTTGCAAACGACTACTAGATGGCGTTATTGAGATGTGACATTACAATTGTTGTAAAATTTGACATTTGTTATTGTTAAAACAGTGGCAGCTCAGAAGTTGGTCGAGTAGTTTGTTTATTCTTCTTCTTAAAGTGCCTATTCGGTTCGAATGTTGACAATCATTCTGGTTATTATTACTTTATCCACTGCAGCTCTAAAAGACCGGTAGTATTTGTTGAGAACCAATTTCGCAGATTGTTTAGCCAGGAATTACGTCTGCGTCCTGGCCTCCATTTTCCAAATACCTTTCCTTGGAGTATTTGCTGCTGTAATCCATATCTGTGGGGATTTCTCATTATCTGTCCTAAATACTCCAAATTTCCTACTAGTTTGTTTATAGTGAGCGTTTTTTTTTAAAAAAAAAAACACTTTTGTGAACAAATGGAAATTTCACCTGAAGGCTTTCGTTGGATGATTTTTTACGATTTTAGTAAATGCCTAACTCAACAACAACGCCTCGAATCGCTTTGTTTAACTTTTGGTAACGAATGACCATCAGAAAAGACGGTTCACAATAGGTTTGCAGAATTTCGTCATGGTCGTGCATCCGTCAGTTATGAATTTCGTGAAGGTCGACCAAAATCGGTTATTGTTCCAAAAAATATCGTTGGTATGATTGAAGAGGATCATCATGTTACTTACCATGAAATAGAGGCATCCTTAGGCATATCGAAGACTGCGGTACATTCGATTTTCTCAAAAAATTCGACCGAGGACATGCAAAATCCGTATGCAACGTCGTAACAGGAGACGAAACTTACATTTGTAGGAGTCGGAAACTAAGTAACCATTAATTGTTTGGATGTCCCAAGATGATCCGAATCCAACAAAATGGTTGGTTCGTGAAGTACTTCCAAGAAAATGATCGCTTGTTTCTTTGGTTATACTGGACATGTTGCAACCATTGCTTTAGATGATCGAAGAACAGTTAATGCCGAATGGTATATAACAATTTGTTTGCTAGAAGTCATTGATGAAATAAGGAATAACAACCGAAAACGTCGCATCATTCTTCATCATGACAATGCCAGCTCTCATACAGCACGTCAAACGGAGAAAAACATTGCCGTATTCATCTGATTTATCGCCTAACGACTCCTTTTGTTCCCGAATGTCAAAAAAAAATGCGTGTACAGCGATTTTTATCATCTCAAGAAGCTGTTGAATTATTCCAAACTATGCTTTTGAGGTACCGACTTCAAAGTGGAAAAAATGTTGGTTCGAACGCATGTAAAAGGCAATTTTGAGAAATAATGAAACGATTTGTACCAAAGTTTTTTTTTCTTTCGTTGTTTTTGTAGAAACTTAAAAGAAACGTAAACAACGAATTTTTGTTAATAACTTTTTTGTCATTTTTTCTCAATAAGTTTTTTGACCTCCTTGATTTTGGCATTTTACTAATAACATTAATAGATTTTGGTATAACTATTGCTTTTCACTTTCCTTTCTTACTAAGACGCACTATTACTGTCATTTATAATCTGAAAAGTTATAGTTTAAATTAATAATTTATAAATATACTGTATAATTTAAACATTTATTTTAAGGTAACGACATGGTTTTAAAATTAGCATTAACTTTTAAAACCATGACGTTTATGTTCCTCAATCATTAACGCAATATTGTCATGTGATAAGTTTCACATGCTTTATAGTATTTAACAATGCATTGCTTTTGGAGTACTTTAAGGGTGCCCTCCGTACTGTCGCTATTTGCAAAATTTTACCTACAAAGCTCTAAAGATATTATTTATCTCTGAGGTTATGTGGGTATGCAGAGGTGATAAATAATTGTGATCACGAAATTGTTCTTTGAATTGGTTTTCAGGAGAATTCCATCAATCAACTATGTTTTTACGTAGTATTAGTTAAACCCTAGATTTTGGTACTTGGTAAAGAAAATACAATCTAGGTAATCTTTGTTATATCTAGGCAGTTTTAGATCCAACGGCTTATCTGACTGCGCTATTGGAATCTTACTTATTCAATACGACATCTCGCGGCTCTAAACTTGAGGTACCTTTCTAAATCTGTCATAAGCGTCTGTGTAAATTAATATTACAAATTTTCTTAAAAATAAACACCGAAATTTTTGCTTTTTGTGAAAAATGACTTTTATGCTGTGCTTACAATTTTGGAAGTCGCCTGCAAAAGGATTCAAATGCATTTCCAAAAAGCGAATGAGGGTTATGTAAACATTACTAATGCATTTGGGTAAATGGAAAAAGTTGACAGACTGAAAGTGTAGAAAAATACGAATTGATGCTAAAGTTTGTTCTAAACATTTTAAAAAAAAGTAAGTAAAATTATTTATTCTTGAACAGTCATTTATTTTTTTTTTGTAATTTGTGTACGTGCGTTAAACAAAAATTCCTTATTAGATAACATTTTTCAGATTTTATTTTGATATAATACTGTCTCAATTATTTTATATTAATACAAAGTCATAAATAGTTGATAAGTATTAACCTACGAAATAAATTGGCATTTGATTTGAAACTAGTTAAAATTTTTCCGGTTCGAATGTTTCCAGTACCTCTTTACGTTTCACTTTCCAGGTATATTTGATATCAGTGCAGGTTAAAATACTTAGCTGGCCACTACAATTATTGTAAAAAATTAATTTTCACACAAAAATTGAAATACTAGACATTCATAGGTTAGAATCTTACCGGTAACAATACAAAAGATTTGGGAGGATATGTTGCATTGTTCCCTTTCACCGGCTTTACATGAGCATTTCATATATAAAATTTCCCCTGTTCTACTGTTGAATGTGCCATTTATCTCAAACACTACTGTTCGCAGTTGGGCCGAGGATATACATGTTGCTTGAATTTTCGTTATGTTGGGCGCGACAGTTTTGTCATTGATTATTCCACAGCCAAGAAAAAGATTTGATTTTAAAAGTTTTTCACCGAGTGTGAAATTCCTTTTGGGCAGGATTTGTACCGGCCCATTTGCAAATATTGCCAATTGTTAATAATATTTTTGAAAAATACTGTCACACTTCCTATGCTTCACACGTTACAAATCTAAATCTTCACTCATATTTTGGCCATCTTAATAATAATCATAGTAGGCTCTGCCCCCAGGTAAGATCCCAATAAAGGTTTCCGATGTTATGCTAAAAATGCATGGGCGAACATTAATTTTCTGTTTTCAAAGGGAATATTTCCTTCCTGCTGGAAATACGTTACAGTTCAGCCGGTACCCAAAAAAGGCAAGAAGATTGTGCCAAATAACTACCGACCAGTCGTCCTGGTTTCAATAATATTGAAAGTTATAGAAAAGGCTCCGCATCCTCTAAAATATCTAGAGGGATTCCATATTAGTAGCGATTATCCTTATGGCATTCGTAAACGCGGATTAACAGGAGGTCTTTTAATTTATGGCACAACGCAATTGAATATTTTGGAGAATCTCGAGCAGTAGGCATGAAGTATTATGGGCTAAGCTATGCGCTTATGGTATGTTTGAATGGTTTTGTTTATAGCTCTCGTGTTTCGTTAGAGAGCGTTCCATACTGTCTTCTAATCTTTTTCTAATTTATATAAACGGTCTGCTGAAAATCACCGAGAATTCAAATTACAGCTTTGCAGATGACAGTAGGCTTATTTCTTCATTCACTTTGAATGTTCAAACATCAGCTATTGCAAATATCGGCAGACAGCAGAAAGTCATTCAATTTAATAAAGAGCTGAAAGGAATTCAAACTTCGGGTGATAGTAACCAAGTAGAATTTAACGTTACAAAATCCCAGGTGACAGATTCTTTTCTAACAAAGTTAACGTTGCGGAACCCCCATTCCTCTAGTTTCGTCACTCGATTTGTTGGGCCTCTAATTTGGAGTATATATGTCTTGGCACGAATATGGCATAGCAAACAGACCTTCACAAAATATTAAATATCACCAATTATATCTCTAAACCAAAAGTCATTTTTTCGAGAATATGAGTATCAACTGACTATGATATTTCACGGTACGGTTCGCTGCCAAACTAAAGAAATTAAAAATAAAGCAGAAATTGATATTTTCTAAGGTGTTCGAAAGTAAGAAAAGAAAGTTGAAATAAATTCGTGCCTGTAAATACCTATTATTTGAATTTTGCATCGAACTTCGCAAAATTCACCTCAATAAGCAAATACTTACAAATGTCAACTCTTTTCAGACAACAGCTTTATTGGCAGTATAGAAAAATGATAAAATTGTTTCTAAATTTTGGCTGGCAGCGAAGTGCCTATTCAAGTTGTCTTAGGTCATTTGTCTTAGGTCATTTGTCTTAGGTCATTTGTCTTAGGTCATTTGTCTGGCATGTGATAGTAGCCTGATAAGCTGCAAGCCTAATGCAACTATGTAAACTTTATGTGAACGCCCAGAAACAGAACACTATTAACTGATAATCTGAGTTTCTAATATATTCAGATGTTCATAATTTATCGAAAATAACCTTTTGGAAAGTGTCGATCCTTGGACATGGAATCATTCAGTCGTATTATATTGTCATACTACTGATACTTCATTATTATTAATCTGTTTATACTACAAGGCGAAAGATAAATTAAAATCTACTCCTTTAATTCCATACATCTACCACAAAAATCTGATTTTTATTATATAGAGTATCTAACTCCCTTGTACTAGACTGAAAAATTACTTTTATTATAGATTCGCCTATTTTGAATTTCCTCTTTTTTTCACCGTCTGTCAAGTAAGAACGTGACCGCTCATATTTTTGTAAAAATGTGTTTCGAGAACATTTTTTGCCATCGATATATTCTTTGGTATGCTAACAACGGCACAACTACCTTAGTAAGTTGTCCAATCGCCTCTTGCATCAATCATCGTCTGGCATCTTCGAAGCATGCTGTCGACAAGATTTTCTGCATACTCTGCAAATTTTTTGAATCTTGCGAGACTCGGAGTCTTTCCTCTGAGCATTCTCTTTACAAGGGATCAAACGTTTTCAGTAGGGTTGGCGATTGTGAGGGCCACTCTAGTGTGTTATCGTGGGCCCAAGCCAGCCCATACGCGACGTGATTTTCGCTCAGCAAAGATTCCCTCAAAGTGCTTCAGAATTTGACATCAAAGATGTTGTCGAATGGTCTCATGGGACATATTCAAATCTGATTTTCTTAATTTGGCCGCTTCTTGATGCAGCGTCAATTTCGGGTCCCGCGAAAATAAAGACACGATTCGTTTTTCGACTTTGCCTACCGAGTAAAAGGAGTAAAGGTTCTTCACAAACGACACCGACTTTTTAATATATTTAGTGCCCGCAAAATGTGTCATTTTAGGCCCCTTTGGATGGGAACAAAGAAAGACTGCCTCGAATCGACGCACAAACAAGTGACTCATTTTGGATCTTATGTAATTTCAACGAGAGCTCGGAATCAACTGATATTTTTACTAAAATGCGTTGTAAACAAAGATTCCCTGTACCGATTTTTTGTTGAATCGTTAGAATCGCATCTACCAAAAATGAATTATCGCGGACACGTTCTTACTTGACGATTATACTTATAACAAGTGCAATCCACCCAAAAACTCAGCAACCCTGTTATAAATATCCTTTTCAAAAATATTACTTTTGTTAAGTAATAATATTTCTTTGTTACTGCTGGAATTTTTTTCTTAATCTCTTTTTTCTGTAGTTCTAAAACTCTCAGTGGATTTGCAGAAGAGCAGTTGAAACACCCAAATTGTCTTTTATGTAAGTGATTTATCTCTTGCTACCCGTTTCAAAGTACTAATAAGAATACTATTTTCACCTATTACGTGTTGTTTATAATTTTCACAAAAGCAGTTAGTAGTCATTAAGCCTTAGCACCACCTGATGTAATCATCAAATCTTTTAATCCAAGGGCACAGCCAGAGGCTAGGAAGAAAAAATCCCACTGGCACGCTATAGGCAATAGAATATTTAGCGCAATATTTTTAAGACTTCGCAGTTTAATTAAATTTCTGGTTGTTTTTTTATATTGCCAGTCAAAAACATTGGGTAACTTCTGACAAATTTATTTATTTCTGCATTGTACTTTTTTATTCTTGTATTGGTACAATAAAATTTAAAAGTATTTGGCATTTTAATTCTAATAATTCAAAGACAAAAAAGTTGTATTTTCCGCTTGCGTGGTTTGCAGACAAAAGGCGTTTATCCTAATTTGCATTTGATACAGAACTGGAGTGTAAAACGGTATGCTGCTCTTTGTATTGTTATTTTACTTCTTGGTTCAGTGGCGCGCAATGGTTAGATTGGTTTGTAAGAACTAAAAATACCAAAGAAGGAATACAGTTGACACTAAATAAACTTGTGCGTTCAAAAATGACAAAACAGAAAGAAAAATATATGTAGGGCATGCGATTGAAAATAAAGAACGTGAGATTGTATGGGACCAAAAAGGAATTTCAAAGGTTTGGAAAGCATACAGCGAAGAACTATATAAAGACTCTTCTGACCCTGTCCATGCTCCCCACTTCAAGTAAACCATTATGAACCAAGTATTCTGAGATCAGACGTAGAAAACGCCATTGCAAAACTGAAAAATCGGAAGGCACCAGGCCTAGATACCATAACAGCTGAAGTTCTTAAAGCATGGAGTCGATTTACTACATAATGTATGCAGTTTGGTGAGGAATACCGGCAAATTTCATACTGAAATACAAAAAGGGCTCCCCCACAAAATGTACCGGCTATAGAACTCTCTCCTTAATCTCTCACGCTAGCAAGGTTTTTCTTACCATACTGAAAGTCTTATCTATTGCTACAAATATCAGAACAACAAAGAGGATTTATACCAAGAAAGGGAACACAGGAGTAAATTTTGAATGTGCGTCAACTGATAGAGAAAGGAAAATAATATAATATCAAAATTTATCTCTGCTTCATCGACTATCAGAAGATGTTTGACAAGGTGAGATGGCCGAAACTATGGTCGATTCTGAAAGAAATGGGAACTCCGCCACACTTATTAAAGCTAATGTAGACGCTTTACGAATGCAACATCACCAAAGTGCGTGTTAATAACATGTACACCGAAAACTTCATCACGAAAACTGGTGTCCGGCAAGGATGCATTCTTTCACCAATACTGTTCAACATTTATATGGAGTATATAATGCGCGAAGTTTTTAATAACTTGAATGGTGGTATCGCCGATGGAGAAAAAAGGCATACAGAACTTCCGCTATGCAGATGACACCTTGATTATAGCTGCAAATGAACGTGAATTAGAGGTCAATATGCAAAGACTGACAAGGATCAGTAAAAGCTACGGATTGAAAGTAAACAGCAACAAAATAAAAATAGTTATCATTAGTAGAACGAATGATAATCAACCTCAACATCTACTAGGGTATGAACACTAGAGTGACCGGATCACATAGAGGGGGAAAAAAATGTCGGAATCTTGTTCGTCTGGACCCCACAAAACGATTTCCCTTTCCAGATATTGAGATAGCCGAAATAGCTCGATTAAACGATGTTAACCCGTGCCGCTCGTCGCTCAAAGTTTGAAAAAATCCAAATTTTTGGCCAAAAAACCTGACATATGGAGCCATAACTCCAGAACGGTAAATAATAGAAACACGCTTAATATCTCAAAAGAAAGCTAATGTTGTTCTTCAAAATTTATACTCTATACATAATTGTTGTTATTTTAAGTCAAACTGAGTTACAACAGCCTTTAGCCCAAAAACGTGACCTGGTACCACTAGGAGCATACTTCGTATATTTTGTTATTAAGTGATAAATTTTGCTTTTTTTTGAGTTTAAAGTAGAAATATAATAAAAAAACAAGTAATACTGGTAAGTCTAATGATATTTTTTATTTTAAAATATAAAAATTAGGTATATAATACATACAAAACAGACACAGAAAAGATACAGACGTAGTACCTACATGAGTTGATAATTTTACATAGTTATCTAATCTATTCTAGAGCTTTTGTTAAAGTAGTTTTTGAAACGTCAGGATATAATGCTCGGCATTTACTTACAACTTGCAGGACATATTGCTTTTGGTCTTCATCTTTTGTCAGAACGTCGTTAAAGTCGGTTATTAATTTAACACCACGCTTAGCCATATCATTAACTACTTTTAATGTTTTGACAATTTTCAATCCTTCTTGGAAGTCATTATTTTGAGGCCAGGTGTTTGGATGTTGTCTTAGGAAATCTGTTTTTTATATTAAATTGGTCAAAGAATGTAAACGTTTCTTTGGTAAGTAAATTTACCAATCCTCCATCGACTACCTCTTTTAAGTTTTCTTTCCTAACTTTTGGATTTACAACCCTAGCGTGCTGTGATGGTTCATCTGTGCTACTGAGCAATTTATTAGCCATTAACAACTTTTTATCGTCTGTAATGGTGGGATCAAAAAAACGATAATCCCACCAACTTTGCATTCAAATACCACACATGGTTCAAAAATTTGGTCAGGGCTATTTCTGCAATGTCGTTGTCACATTCTTTATAGTCTAACAGACTATGCAAAATACCTAAATCTTGCTTTGGTGCAAGATGAGCTTTTGGGGCATTGAACCAAGCTTTACAATAAATTTTAACTCGGAAAACAGAAATGGCACGCACAGAACTTTCTTCTTCTTTAGACATCTTAAATTGACGACGAAAAATGAACATTTTTAAGCAGTAAATAGCCTTTGCCATCCACCTAGCGTGATGAATGGCTCCTGGAGTTCTAAAACCCACAACATTGCCGTCTAGTGATCTAACAAATACGAGAACCAACTGCAATAGCGCCTTGTAGTCATCTCTGGGGTGGCTCTCAGTTAATTTGGTCTCTCCATTCAGCAGTAACATTTGCAATTACTTCTGGAGTTAGCTGCTTTTGTATTAGATTGTCACTGATACCTGTGTCGTATTTTCCTTTGTCTATCTTGGGCCACGCAGTGAGGAATCTCTTGAAAATGTCTGGATGAGGTCCAGTGGTTGATCCCATTTTTGTGTCGAATACGCCTCATAACAGAATTTCCAAGATATGGTGACGGCAAGCTAGGTATAACAATTCTCTTCCTAACATTTGCTCCAATATGACGCATGCTCCTTTGAGTCTTTCCGTGTTGGATGCTGTAGTGTCGAAGCACATCGCCTTGACGGTGTTGAGAAGACCCCATTCATGTAGGCATTCATATACGGCTACGGCTTGCTCCTCTCCAGAGCTGTTTGCTGTTACAGGAACTCCCAGCAGCTGTTCCTTTTCGTCATATGAAATAGCTATAGCTATTCGCTCACATTGTTCATTTTTTAAAACACCCGGTAAAAGTTTACCGTCCCGATGGACAACCACGGGCTCTTTTTCAGGAATGTTTACTTTATCAAAATTTTTTTTATTATATTGTTCTCTGAACATTTGCCTTCTATCATGTAATAAAGTTTTCTAGACTTTGTACTCAAGAGGGTCAAGGTTTAGTGCTTCTAGAGTAGCTATTAAAATTCTCGTGGCATTTCTGTCGGATACCTTACATCGATCTAATAAAATGGACAATTTCATGTTTAAAATCTCTTTAAACGCCCCTTGCAAATGAAACTTTCATCCTCCTGCTCTCAGATGGTCCTGGATCTTCTGCAGCTTCTTCAGGGATGTCCATTTCCTCCAAGCTCTCAAGTTCCTGGTAGATGCTGTCCTCTTCAGTGTCTTCTTCTCCTTCTTCGAACTTGTCTTCATCATCCGTCAACATCAACAAAAGAAAAGAGAAAAAAAAAGACTATAAAAACTTGTCGTTTTAGCAGAATAGTAAGAATACATAGGTACTAAATTACCTACTTCTAATTATCAAAAGGTATTATTTAAAAAATATAAACTCAATCATAAAGATGCCAAATCATGCTCTCATATACAATTTTCTTTCAGTTATAATGAAACTATTTACTTATTTGTTTATCTATTTTTTTAGAATACTAATAATAAAAAAAAACTCACCAATATTAAAAGTTGCTTCTTGGATTTGTCGGTTCATTTTTGCAAGTTCCTTTTGCACCTTGATTTCTTCAGCTCGAGACAACTTGAGATCCACTCCAGTCATGGAACCTGGGCGGCCCTTCTGCCTCTGTTTCACGAGAAACGCCTTATCTTCTTCCGATTTCATCAGAGCCAAGGCATCTTGTTGAGCAATATCAAAGAGATCATCCAACTTTTCAACAAACTGTTTAAATTTGTTCTTGGCTGTTTTCGATGTTTTCTTCCGGTTTTTTTTTGAAGAGTTCTCCACTCGGCTCCAGCTTAGTAATTGCATCTTGCTCATGTTTAGTCGGGATTCGAGCTTTCTCCCAAAAAATGAACACTTCTCGTATTGTAAGTTTTGCTGATTCTCTTACAGTTAATTTCACAGTACGTAAATTATAAAATAAAGCACACAAAACTTGACGATTTGAGGGTAGTTTACAACCGGTGATCTGGTGAATGGGATAGCCCACAAGAAATATTTTATCCTTGGTCCGGCTTTGTACACCTGATGTGGATGCCATTTCAGAGGCCAATAGGTAAATAACAGTTAACTTGGAAAATGAAACAAAATATATTGCAAACTTTAATTTCAATAAAATGTTTTCATATGTCTTTTAAAATAATACTATAATAGTTATAAAAACAATAAACACACACACTTGGAAAATTAAAAAAAAAAACGTTAAAATATCTTCACTAGATAATTGTTCGATCTAACCAGCTCAAAGGCACTTTAGAAACTAAACTGAATAAATAAAAGGTCGGTTGTACGCTGAAGTAAAATCACCATCCCTAAAATAGAAATTAGATTCACCCTCCTTTTTACCTGTCAAACAGGTCTTTCTTTGGTAAACTAGTCAGGTAATATAATAAAAGATTAAATTTGAAACAAAAGGCTCTTTATGCTTGAAAATTGAGTTCCAAAATACTTTTTAACAAAAAAAAATGTTAATTCCGAGACACGTTATGTAAAAACCCGTAAAATTCTTAGAATACTCCCAAACTGGCTCCTACTGGTACCAGGTCACGTTTTTTTTTGGGGCTAAAGGCTGTTGTAACTCGGTTTGACTTAAAATAACAACAATTATGTATAGAATATAAATTTTGAAGAACAACATTCTATTATTTACCGTTCTGGAGTTATGGCTCCATATGTCAGCTTTTTGGCCAAAAATTTGGATTTTTTCAAACTTTGAGCGACGAGCGGCACGGGTTAACGTCGTTTAATCGAGCTCAAATTTCGGCTATCTCAATATCTGGAAAGGGGAATCGTTTTGTGGGGTCCAGACGAACAAAATTCCGACATCGATTTTTTGCGGTCACCCTAATGAACACGTAGATTCCTATCAATATCTTGGCTCTCTAATTACCAATAACGGCTAGTGTAACTCAGAAATACGTAGGAAACTCTCCATCGCTTGCTCTGCAACCACAAAAATTAGCTAAAATATGGAAAGACTCGAGTATCTCGCAATCGACTAAGTTAAGGATAGCAAGAACGCTTATATTTCCGATTGCAACATATGTATTTAACACATGGACGTTAAAGAAAGCTGATAGAAATAAAATTGCTGCATTTAAGATGTGAGCGCATCGTCGAATGCTCAGGATATCATGGGTTCCACCCACTAACCGAAATAACCAGGCTATTTTTTATTTATTTATTTTTTATTTTTTATTTATTTAATACAACTATCCTACAGAACAATCCATAGGATAGGAACATTCAAATATACGAGGCTGGTTTGAAAAGTCCGTGCAAAGTCCGAGAGATGGCACCACCGGCGCGTATCGAGGTCATGTTTAGTTAGTAGCATCTCTTGAATGAACGCACACCAAGTTTCAGCCATATTGGTCTATTTCTTTGTGTTTGGCATTGGTGTGAATCAAGGAAGTCGAGTGATTTTCAAGAAATGGACGAAAAAGAATTTCGTGTGGTGATTAAACATTACTTTATGAAAGGCAAAACGCCTCAGGAGACTAAAGAGAAGCTTGATAAACATTATGGTGACTCTGCACCTTCGATTAGAATAGTTTATAAGTGGTTTCAAAATTTTCCGACTGGCCATATGGGCACAAGTGACGCTGAACGTTCTGGACGGCCTGTGGAGGTTACGACTCCAGAAATCATTGATCAAATCCATGATATAGTGATGGATGACAGAAGAGTTAAGGTGCGTGAGATTGCTAGTGTTGCTAGTGCGACTGAACGGGTACATAATATTTTACATAAACATTTGGACATGAGAAAGCTATCCGCAAGATGGGTGCCGCGATTGCTCACGCTTGACCAAAAACGGAATCGTGTGAAGTGTTGGAAGGATGGTTTGCAGCTGTTCCAGAAGAATCCGGAGGACTTTAAGCGTCGTTTCGTCACTGTGGATGAAACATGGATACATTACTATACTCCTGAGAACAAACAACAATCTAGACAATGGGTTACCAAGGGGGAATCTGCACCAAAAAAGGCGAAGACCGTTTCTTCGGCCGGAAAGGTTATGGTGACTGTCTTTTGGGATTCGCAACGGATAATCCTCATCGACTATCTGAAAAAGGGTAAAACTATTACAGGTGAATATTATTCATCGTTATTGGACCGTTTGAAAACCGAGCTGCAAGAAAAACGCCCGCGATTGGCCCACAAGAAAGTCCTTTTCCATCACGACAACGCACCAGCACACACCTCAGCAGTTGTGGTCGCAAAATCAATGGAAATAGGATTCCAACTCGTTTCACATCCCCCTATTCTCCAGACTTGGCTCCCTCGGACTACTATTTGTTCCCCAATGTGAAGAAATGGCTGGCGGGACAAAGATTTTATTCAAACGAGGAGGTGATTGCAGACACTAATGGATATTTTGCAGACTTGGACAAATCCTATTATTCGAAAGGGATCAACAAACTAGAACATCGTTGGACAAAGTGTATAAGCCTAAAAGGAGACTATGTCGAAAAATAAAAAAGGGTTACCCCAAACACCTAAGTAGTTTTTATTTTTGCACGGACTTTTTCAAACCAGCCTCGTAACAAATACAAATAGATAAGTATTTATCAAATTAGTATTTTAATAATTCTAGTAACTACACTACAAGCTAAAGAAAAACAAAAGTAAAAAGAGACAGACCTTATCCACAGTCAAACATGACCTACGTAGAGATGTTATACTGCAACAGAAAATATCAACTATATGTTTGACCCTTTCATAATTCATGCAGATAACCTATATCGGCGAGTACATCAAACAAGTTTGTTCTTGGAACAGGCATGTAGAAAAAGGAATGGTTTAGGCGAGCGTGTTGAGATAGCACACGGAACCTAATACTTGAGAGGGTGCAAGGGCATTCGATTCTGTTGTTCAAGATTTTATATAAAAACAAGGTTGTAGCATATTCTCTACGTCGAGAAAGGCTAACAATACTGAATCTTCTTAATAGAATATCGTTAGGGAAACCCAGCGATGGATAAATATCATCTAATTTAAGCCAGAGGAACTTCACAAATCGTCTTTGGATTTTTTTTCAATATGATTACTGTAGGATCTCATATGTTGGGTACCAGATAACTGAACCATATTCCAGTTTAGAACGAACCAAAGCATTAAATAAAATGATGAGGGTTGAAAGGTCTCTAGAATTCCTCATAATGAAACCCATACACCTATAAGAAAAAGCAATGGTCTCATTTATATGATCCACAAAACTGAGTTTAGCATCAAACGTTACACCAAGATCTTTGAAACGATAACACTTTTCAAGATCATTATGGTTTAAATTATATATAAAAATTTACTGGTAATTTCTTTCGAGTGAAAGACATAGAAAAACATTTCTTTGTGTTCAAATATAAGTTATTATGAATACACCAACGATTTAAAGTATCTAGATCATCCTGAAGAGTTACACAATCATGGAGAGAGTCTATGCATCGGTATATGTTCAGATCGTCAGCATAAAGCAAAGAGGACGAGGTAAGGCCTCGGGTGATGTCATTTATAAATATGTTAAATAATAACGGTCCTAGGACAGACTCTTGAGGAACACCAGAGGTAGCATTAATAATGACCGACTCAAAACCACGATAATTTACTATCAGTTGACGACCAATTAAATAAGATTTCAGCAGGTTTAATAAATTGCCATTAACTCCACAGTTTGAGAGTTTTTCAAGCAAAATACCATGGTCAAGCGGTCAAAAGCCTTTGAGAAGTCTGTATAAACTATGTCGATTTGTCCTCCATTGTCCATACTTTCCGAAATAAATTGAGTAATTGTAACTAAATTGGTAATGGTTGAACGCCCTGGAAAGAATCCATGTTGGCTTTCAGTTATGAAAAGTTTAACATGATTAAATATAATGTCATATAGCACAATTTCGAAAACCTTTGAGAAGTTGTTCAATATTACCATAGGTCTGCAATTTTCAATGTGGCTCTTATTACCCTTTTTGAATACGGGACATATTTTAGACTTCTTCCAGATTTGGGGAAAGGACCTTGAGTTTAAACACAGATTGAAAAGAAACGTGAGAGGCTTGGACAACACAGCTGCGCAATCCCGAATAAAAAAAGCTGGTAGACCATTGGTTCCAGTGGTCGATTTAGGCTTAAGTTTCTTTAAGGCACTGATCACGTCCCTTTCCTCTATGGTGTTAACAATTAGAGATGAAAGAGAGGGACCTGAGCAGTTATCAGGGGGGTTATTCCGAAACATAGAGGAATCAACATATGCCGATTGGAAGAACTTAGCAAAAAAAATCACTCCTGAGGAGCCGTAAGCATTTCGTTTTCAAAATACATGTTGATGGAAATACTAGTTGTCCTCGTTTTCTCGTTTAGAAAATACCAAAATTTATTTGGGTTGATAGAGAAGTCCCTTTCCGCCTCAGTAACATAATTTCTATAAGCAATCCGAACCTCGATCTTGATCTCTCTACGAAGAGGTTTAAATTCGACTAGGTCACAAATATTTCTAGTACGTCTATACCTTTTTCAGGCTTGATTATTTTTTTTGATTTTACGTATTATCGAATTATCGTACCATTTAGGATATTTGAGGGTCTTAGGGCGAATAATAGGAACATTGTTGGATATAACTGAATTCAGTACGACATAAAATTGGTCGCAAGCGTTATCAATATTATTGAAGGACCCCAAGAATGAAAAATCGGTTTGTAGAATGTCGTTGTAAAGGGATGGGTAATTCGCTCTTCGAAAGTTGTACCTTTGAGTCTGAAGAAGGGGAAATTTATCATGAATATGCTCAACCAGAATTGTCATCTGTAAGGTAGGGTGATGAAGATCCAATGGTATCAAAGGATGGTCCGCAGTATATACATTAAGTGGAGTTCTACTAAATAGACGATTATTTTCGTTATAATTACGATTATATTGATTTAAAGATAAAAAACTCGCATAATTCAAGTAAAGAAGAAATTTGGTTGTCTCTATAAGAGGCATCCATAACATAATTTGCATAAGTAGGAAGATTAAAATCCCCCAATACTAGCAAATCGTCTTCATTAGTAAAATAACCAGAGTCCAGCATTTCTTCAAATAGAGTGTCATAGGCAACAGTATTACTGTTAGGTGGGACATAAATCAGAAGAATGCAAACTGCACGATGGGACAATTCCAATCTTATGGCGATCATACCAACATTAGGAAGCGAAGAATGAAATTCAATTTTAGTTGCGTTGAAGGTCTTGCTCAAAGCAAGCAGTACGCCACCACGCCATTTTATGAGAACTAAAGACTGAACTCGCTTGTAAATCAAAGATACTTGAGGTATTTTGACAACCTCAGCAGAAAACATGAACTGGAATCACTGGTCATGCAGGAAAAGTTGAAGGCAGGCGCTGCGGGCGTAGATCACCTTCACGTTGGATGGATCAGATGAAACAGTTAACCGGAAAGTCATTGCATGAAGCATCAGAGCATGCACAGGACCGAGAACAGTGGCAGATGATAGTTCAAACCATTTATTGAACACAGAGTCACCATCATCCCTCTTGAGGGTGAGAGGACTTAGGCGTAGGAGTTATTTTAGATATCCTGATTTGACAATTTTTATTCTTAATTTCTCAAAATGTAGTTAGCAATACCAACAGACCAATTTATGGAATACATTTGGTAAACATTTTATCAACAAACAACATAAAGACTTTTCACTGCCCATACGTAACTTGTTTAATGCATTTCTTGTAAATGTTGCCTTGTCGATAACTAAAACTAGTCTACCAAAATTATAGTTGATAATATTTTACTTCCCAACCGTTCTCCAAATCGCAAACACTGTTTGTGCATACAAAAAAGCGAAAAAGGTTCTAAACCTGCTTGACATAGCCGAACTAACTTATACGTGGAAATACTCATATAAATAACATAATAATAATAACAGCAATATTTCATAAAGAATGAAGCAGTAAACTAACTCTGTCGCGGTTAGGAGAAGAATTATTTTGTATTCTATTTAGAACAAATTAACATTCAATTCAGAAATACACTAGCACTGCTATTAATTAAAAATATATGTACTCTTTGCCGGTACAAGAATATTTAGGAAAAGCATCGTAAAATATTAAAAAGCATATATTTTTTTAAACTTTAAAACATATACGTTGATATCAACTGTTTATATACTAGAGGCCTGCACGAGTAAGTAACAATGTAATCGATTAATAATCGCCTATTACCTTACGCAACGATCTTCTTCTTCTTCGGGTATCATGACCGTTCAACGATTGTTGGTTATCATGTTGGCCACCATATTGATGATCATTTTATTGACAGCCGCTCGGAAGACTTTCCGTACCACTGCCTTAAATTTTTTGAGCATGATCTTCTCGCTGGACCCCGTCTGCCTATTATCTTTCCCTCTAAAATTAGATTCAAGATTTCGTATTTTTCTGGATGTCTCATAATGTGGCCAAAATATTCTAATTTGCGCCACTTGATGGTCGTGACCAGGTTCATCAATTCTGTTCATCTAACTGATTTTCAGCAGTCGTCAACACACCCACATCTCGAATGTCTCCAGACGTTTAAGCATTGCTTCAGTTAGCGTCCACGCTTTTATGCCGTACAAGAGAACCGGAAAGACTTAGCTGCCTATCATTTTCATCCGTAGGTTCAATGATAGGTCGTGACTAGTTAAGATTTTTTTGTTCTTCATAAATGCGACTCGGGCCCTCTCTGTTTGAATTTTGAATTCCACAGTTGGGTCCCAGTGGTCATTGATATTGCTACTGAGATACAGCAATTTATCAACTCTCTCTATCTCTGTGCCACTGTCTGTAATACCACCATCTTCAATATTAGATTCTTTGCTTATAATGATATATTTTGTTTTATTTGCATTGAGGCTTAAACCAAACTGTGTACAAGTGTCAGTTATTTTATCCATAAGTTTTTGTAGATCTTTTCCGTTATTAGTGATAATTAATGTATCATCGGCGTATCTGAT
Organism: Pachyrhynchus sulphureomaculatus; assembly: GCA_019049505.1. Lineage (NCBI taxonomy): Eukaryota > Metazoa > Arthropoda > Insecta > Coleoptera > Curculionidae > Pachyrhynchus > Pachyrhynchus sulphureomaculatus. The sequence continues at coordinate 64,331,655 of CM032447.1, read as the reverse complement.
GTTATTTATGTTAATACCGTTGATGTTGATTCCCTCAGTGGTACTAGTGAGTGTTTCATTGAATATCACCTCCGAATAGAGGTTCAACCACAACCCAGACGCACTCTCCGATTGATTTTCATTTCATTCGATGGTTGATGCTCCAACCGTACTTCGGCTGTCTGATGTCAGTACAAATTGACGATGATACAAATGTACTTGTCATCTATACCAGCAATTTTTAAGATCTCTAGAAGTTTTGCATGGCGTACCTTATCAAAGGCTTTTTTTAAAGTCAATTGAACACAGGAACACGTATTAGTTGACATCGCGACATCTTTAGATCAACACATGGATACCAAATAGTGCCTTCTAGTCCCTAATCTTTTCGAAAACCAAACTGACTATTTCCAATTCTTTCTACAAGTTTATTATATATCCTGCCATGCATCACTCTCAAAAATATTTTTAAAACATGGCTCATGAGACTAATTGTTCGATGGTTACTACAACTGGTTGCTCTGTTCTTTTTTAGACTCTTGTTGTTTTTAGCCAATTAGTTGGTAGTATTACGGTCTCATAAATAGCGTTAAAAAGTTTCGTCAGGGCTGTTATTCCAATATTACCCAACAGTTTTAAAATTTCAGTGCTCACTTCTTCTTCTTCTTCTTCTTCTTCTTCTTCTTCTAACAGCCCTTCACAGTCCACTCCTGGACATAGGCCTCCCCCATACTCTTCCATAGTGTTTTGTCCTGTGCTATCTGATGCCATTTATTCCCTACACTGTTTTTGATGTCATCTAGCCAGCGTAATTGAGGTCTGCCAATACTGCGCTTATGAAGGTGAGGTCTCCACTGTACAATACGCCTTGTCCATCTGTCGTGCAACATGGCCCGCCCAGTTCCACTTCAATTGAGCAATGCGTTCTATAAAATCTTCAACTTTTGTTCTATTCCTAATATTTTCATTTGTGATATGATTTCTGAGACTTATTCCTAACATCATTCGTTCAATAGCTCTTTGTGTTGTCCTGAGTTTGTTGGCTGATCTAATGGTGAGCGACATGGTTTCCATCCCGTATGTCATTACTGGTAATATGCAGGTGTGTTAAACACTTTTCTTTTTAGATTTATCGGAATTTTCTCATTTCTTAAAATATGTGTCAGTTTACCTATGGCTGCCCATGTTAACCGAACACGTCTACTTATCTCGGCAGTTTGATTTTCTTTGCCTAATTTGATATTGTGACCTAGGTATATAGATTCCTCGACATTTTCAATAACTTGTTCTCCTATATGTGCATCTACCTCATCCTTTGTCATGATTTTAGTTTTATTCATGTTTATTGTTAGTCCAATTTTCTTCTTTTAACATAGCCTGGAGTTCCGTTATGTTTTGGCTAATAAGTACGATGTCGTCCGCAAAGCGCAGATGGCTTAGATACCTACCATCTATCTTGATGCCCTTTTCATCCCAATCCAGTTTTTTTAAAAACATTCTCCAGTGTGAGGGTAAATAGCTTTGGGGAAATGGTATCTCCCTGTCTGACTCCTTTTTTAGTTACAATTTTGTTTGTTTTAATGTCCTCTGCAATGTTAACTGTTATTGTCGCGTTATCATATATATTTATAAGTTTTTTATACCTAAGTCGATTCTTGCAATGTTCATGGCTTTAAAAACAACTCACAGTTCCACTGAATTGAAAGCCTTATTGTAATCAACGAATGCGAGATGTAATGTTTCGTTATATCCTTTGCTTTTTTCTATTAGTGTACAAATTGTCTGTATATGTTCTATTGTGCTATAATGTTTCCGGAATCGAGCCTGCTCTGGAGGTTGGTAAGTGTTAAATTGTTTATGAGTCGGCTTGTTATAATCTTGATTAGGAGTTTGTATGGGTAGCAGAGTAGACTTATAGGCCGGTAATTATCAAGTTTTAATTTATCATCTTTTTTGTATAATAGGATTACTTCGGCATTTCGCCATTCATCCGTATTTGTCCTTCCATCAGGCATTTATTGAGGAGTATCGTCAGTGCTTCTATAGCAATGGCACCGCCAAATTTTATCATTTCTTTTGTCACACCATCGTTTCCGGGTGTTCTACCATTCTTCATTTGTGATAAGGCTAATTCTATCTCGCATATGGTAATGCCAGGAAAATCTTCTGAGCCAACGTTTAAAATGGTTTCATCATTCACTTTCACTTGTTTTGTATTATTTTCTGCGTATAATGTACTATAGAACTTCTCAGTTATTGTTATCAGATCCTCTCTATCTTCTTTGATTACGCCATTTGGGTCTTTTAATTGATGTATCCGAGGACGTCCCATATTGATAATTGTTCTAAGAATTTTCATGTTTTTGTATTATAGGGTCGTAAGTCATCTCTTAAATTCTTCTTCATAACTTTGTTTAGTTCAATATATTCTGGTGTACCTTTATCTAATTTTCTTCTTTTTGTCATAAGTTCTTTTTGTCATAAGTTCTTTAGTCTCTCTTCTTACCATTGAATTTTTCTTTCTCTTGGTACTGCATATCTTTTTGGCAACTGTTTTTATATCAGTTTTTATTTTAGTTTCTAGGGCATCAACGTCCATTTTATTCAATGTTTCTTTACTATATAGTTATTTGTTTAGAAGGGCAGGGAAGCGACCCTACTCACGCGAGCCTCGACTTTTCCTTACCTCCGAATACTGAGGAAAGTCATGTCCCAAACCTTAAATCCTTTCCTACCTATATTAAATCCTACACATATCCCATCCATCCTCCAAGCCGTTTAGCTAACGTGGAGGATTACAGCTGAGAGCGGATTTTAAAAACAAATGGATGCGTACCCCAGGTGGGTGGATCAGTAAATGGCGAATCCCACACCTTTAAGGTTAGCCTCGCAGATTCTGGGGGAGGCAAAAATTCGTTATACCATAACCCAACAAGAAAAACATCAAAATACAAATTCTATATTGCCACATACAACACTCGAAGTACATACGAGCATCTTGAAGAATTGGAAGATGAATTATCCCACATTAAGTGGAACATCCTAGACCTATGTGAAACAAGACTACAAGGAGAAAAGTGTGCTACATTGAAATCTGGGCATCTCCTTTATCAAAACAATAAGAGGAAAACCCACATATAGGTGGAATAGCAATAGTGATCCATAAAAACATGAAACATTTTGTTACTAAAATGAAATCAATATCACATCTATATATATATATATATATATATATATATATATATATATATATATATATATATATATATATATATATAACGATGAAACTGTCAAAATGCTATAAGATTTAAATAGTGCAAGTCTATGCTCCTACAAGTACTGCATCAGATGATGAAATCGAAGGCTGGTATGAAGATATTTCAAAAGCATTGACAACGGAAAAGGCACAATATAAACTTATCATAGGTGATTTCAATGCCAAATTAGGATTACCAACGAATAATATGAGCTAATATGTTGGAAAATTCGGACTCGGTACTATAGATAAACGTCGGAAAAAGATGATTGATTATCTTCAAAAGGAAAAGATATACTGCATGAATTCCTTCTTTCAGAAGCAAGCAAAGAGACGTTGGACTTGTAGGAGCCCAGATTCAACTGTAAAAAATGAAATTGACTATATTTTAACGAATCGAAAACATATAGTAAAAGATGTAACAGTCCTAAACCATTTTGATACTGGCAGCGACCACAGACTAATAAGAGCGAAAATAGAGATAAATACCAAAATAGAACGAAGTAAATTAATTAAACAACAACGATGCCCAATGGCAGAAATAATCCAGGAAAATTTGGAAAGATATCAAAATGAACTAAACAAAAAGTGCTCACTTGGTCCAGTCCAACTGATTTTCCATTTTTTGCTAGCTTTATTGCTAGTGTCACTTCGTCTTTAATAATTGGTGGGCCTGACGTAGCATCAGTCATGCCACATTAAGATCTCTCATCATCGAATAGTTCTGTGATATAATCCTTCCATACATCGAGCTGTTGTGTTATATCTGTTATTTTGTGTCCATTTTGGTCTTTCAGATACTGGATTATTCTCGTTCTTTTGTTGCCAATAACCTCCTTCAGTTTTTTATGTAAATTAAGGAAGTCGTGCTTTGCCTCATAGGATTCTTTGCGTGCCAGTCCGCCTTTGCTTGTCGTATTCTACGTCTTATTTCACAATGTATTCCTTTATATTCATCCTCGTTTCTATTCTTGTACTTGCGTCTCTGATCCATAAGGTCTAAAATGCCATCGTTCATCCAGCTCTGTTTCTTCCTTCCTCTATCCTCCTTTAACTCACTCTACTGTGTTTTTTTCACTATCCCACATGGTTTCTACCTTATTTTATTTGTATATAATTGTCGCATCGTAGGCATCGTTGCATCCGAGGCATCGTCACATCGCAACCTCGTGACAATGTGACTCATTAGTAATCGCGTCGCATTAATAATTAAGTTAGGACTTGTTTACCGATGTGGCGGTGATCACATCTATTATGCATAAACAGTTAAAGAATGAAATTAAGAATTTTTTCTTTTTATAATGAATATTTTGTTCGATGCTACAAATATTTAAAGACTCCACATTATCCTTCGTCAGTCTATGAGCATAGTTTTTTCTTCTGTCAATACATCTGCTATTATATCTACGATTTGCTGTTCTATGCTTTTCTGGTACTCATGTATCACCATATTTATATTGTTTTTTCTTGTGATCACCAGGATCAATGGCTTGTGAAACCTCTTTCCAAGTATGGTAGAACGGTTGAATAGTCTACGTTCAGCAACCTTTCATGAATCATTCTTATGTTTTGCTGAATTTATAGGCCGGGTGCCAATATTTCAAACAATATCCCTTTGTAAACTTTCTCGGTTATTTTCTGCCACGTTTTTATTTATATTGTTTCTTTTCGGTAGATCTACGTCTTTCTTCAGCTCGTAGGACTTCTTCCTCCTCTTTTTGTTTTTTATTTTCACTTTCTAATGCTTCTTCTCGGCTCGTTGTCATTCTTCGTCTGCATTCGAGTTTACTGTTAATATCAACGATTTTAATTCGTTTGCAGAACCTACTAGTTGATTGTTTTGATATTATAATAATTCTGCACAATTTCTTTCTATATATTATTCGTAGTCTCCATATTTCACGACAATCGCTTTCATCAGCAAATATGACACCCTATGTCATTCAAATGAAATCCAAAATGAAATATTTTTTACTCGGATCATTTTCATCAGCAATCTCGTTATGTGGATTTTTCTAGAGCAAATTTGAAAATATACTCTTCCGGACATAGTGTTTTTCAGATGAATATCCTAACCAAACTATCAGTTCCTTTCAATATTATTCTGGATTCCTAGCATACCTAATTTATTGTAATTTTAACAGCTCCACGAGATGATGTAGTTACTCGAACCTGCGTACACCTACAGAATAAGGAACAATTCATCTGGATGGAGACGATCATATACATATGATGATCTCCATCGAGATGCTTTTTACACTTATGAAACAATACCTATCCTTCATCTCGTAATTCGTGTTCCTTCACTTCCACGTCCAAGCCTTAGTCTCCACTCTAAAATTATTTTCGTCCATCTTTCATCCGTCCTACGGGCCACGTGTCCCGGCAACCCTTTCTAATACTTCCATGACATTAGTTCGTCATTTGATCTATTTGTTGCGTTTTCGGTCCGTTAATTTGATACCCAACATTCTCCGTTTGTGCTCTTGCTGAGTTATGACTAATCTTTCAGCATGTCTTTTAGTGAGACTCCATGTCTCAACTCCGAACGTAAGTACATAATGCACTGATCGTACACTTTTCTTTTTGGAGTGTTGGGTATTTCTAACGTAAGGCTGTCATTTAAATTGCCAAATGCTGTCCAAGATATTTTAATTCGTCGAGAAATTCGCGATCTTTAGTTGTGGTGATTTTCTGTCCTAAATATATATAATGTTTGACTTTTTCTACAGGTTGACCATTGAGCGTCATATTCATGTGTGTATCTGTGCTCGTCATGATCTTTGTTTTATCGATATCGATTGTTAATCCTACTAATCTGTAGTGGTAGTCTAGAATAACTATATATCTTTTTTATTATTCCATTTTGAGGCATTTGGGTGGGAGTTATTTTCAAAACCTGTACCTAAACTAATAATAAAACTCCAATTTAAAATTTTCTTATTAAAATAAAGAACTTTATTATACAAATTATAAACATATTCAACAAATACAGTAATAACAAGAGTCAAAGTACTTAGTTATAAGCTACTTATAAATAATTACTTTGTATGTTTAGAAGCTTTTCTAAATTAGTGCTATTTCTATAAAAATAAATACAGCTGATATATACATGATTATCACAAATAATCAAAACTAACTCTGGAGTCGAACTAAATACTGAAAACAAATTATAATCCGGCCAGCATTAGGTTAAATAAAACAAATTTCTAAAATATAAGAAGCTGATCGTTAAAACGATTATATTGATGTTAATACCACATAATTCATTATCTTTTAAAACTTTAATTAAATTCATTATGATTTTGAATTAGGGTCGTAGACACTAAAGTTATAGAATTGTAGACAATAGACTCAAAATCTACTTCTAAAATTACAACGACCTACAATTATACTCTAGTTGTAATTGGTTGAAAGAGCCGAGTAAGTAAGAAAGAAAAATTAATGGTTACGATTGTCTTTTTAAAATTCGGTCATTAATACATATTATTTTCGCATTAAACTATTTATTTATCTTACAGTATTTAATTAAGGCAGCCAACATCTATAAAGTGCCAAATACATGGTGCATCAAACTCAATGATCTACAAGTACCTCCAAAACGGTTTTTTCAACACCTATTGGGAATATACCACTTCCCTTTAAACTTATAATTGAAATCCTTGGATGTAAGTTAAGAAAATAAGATAATAACCACGCCGTTCTGTGGTTGAATTTTCTGAAGTATAAGACATTGTTTTTATTGGTATTTGGTATAATTTTATTTTTCAGTGAACTCTCCATTTGATGACTGACAGAGAGAAACTAGGTGATACGCCTGTACTTATTTTTCTGTTGACACCAAAAAACAGAGAAGTAATAATGCGAGCATAGTTGAATATAAACCTAGGATATGGTGTCCTAAAGAGATAGAATTTTAAGAAGAATCTATAAAGAAATTGCTTATTTTTTTTTTTAGATTTGGGGCATTATTTTATCCTTGTTATAGAACTCACTAAAAATAATATAATCTATATAAAGTTTTTTTAAAAAACTGTTTTTAAAAAAGCCACATGAGAATCGTATAAAATTGTATTCAGGCAGACTAAGATAAATAAATCATTTTCTCCCTAAAACCTTATTAAGACTAAATTTTAAAAAACTTGCCTAATTTTTAATCTGTATCGTTGTCTACAACTCTAAAGTACTTATAGTTTTTAAAACCTATAAGATTATCAGGGCTGGGATTCTGTAACGAAGGTAACGAAAAAAGGGAAAAGGAAAGGGAAAAAAAAGAAGAGTTCCTTTTCTCTTTGAAATTTTATATTCTACAAAACATTCTTTTCCGTAACGTTATAATTCGGCTAGGCTCGATTCTTTATGCAAATTAGAAACATTTTTTATTGTTGATTTTAAAAATATGAGCTGGCTGTTTTATTTTCCCGAGTGTTTAAGCCTCGACCATCGGTAGTTAATTACATGTTCTGGCATTTTTGGTTGTGATTTGTTTTCTTCAGTACTCTTTCATGTTTATTGCATAGAATAGTTTGCTTTAATTTATTTTTTGCAGTCGTGTTTCCCTTATAGGGCTTTTCCTTTAAGCGGATGTTTTCTTCACTGTTGTTATCTATGTTTATTTCTTTTTTTTTAATATAAAAAATTAAAAGCAATAACAAAATAAGTAAACCCCCTAGATCTCAAAAGGTCAAAAATTCGAACGGCAGGTTTAAATACTGATTAGCTTTAATTGAGGTTATATTCTGACTAGAAAAAGTAAAAACTCTTTCAACATATGAAGGATAAAGGTAAATGGTAAAATGACATGTAATGTGCCTTCCATTTCTCTTTTAAGTTCGGCACTCGTTTGGCTCAGTCGATGATAATCGAACTGGGATATTGAATGGCATTCATTATGAAAAGCAGGATCTATTTCCTTTAGTTTCTTACAGAATCTCAGTGTAGATACTTAATAAAAAAAAAAAAAAAAAAACATTATTTAACACTAACCTGGCAATTTTTTTTATGGAAAAATATAACAAGTTTAGATTAAAAGAACTCACTATTTTGACTACATAAGATTACTTCTGTTATTTTTTTTTTGTATATAGTAAAAAAAGGGGTGCAAAGCAACGAGCTATTTTTAAAATTGAGATCTATAATCGTCTATAAGAATTGTATATTGAAGCATTACATTAAATCGAATTGAAATACCGTTTAATGTAATGCTTGAAATTATTTGGTACACATAAAATAAGTACTAGAAAAAAATATAATGTAAATTACCCATATTTCATATTTTTTGCAACTTACGTCTTCTTTTTAACTAAAAACGCAGAAAATTGTCATTACTGATTTCTTTAAGAAATGCTCAATCAAATTATAGAACTTCTAAGTTTATCGGTTGTCGATACTAAATCCCCCCCCCCCCCCCCCCCCCCCGTTCTCTTCTATACGAGGGCCGTTCGCAAAATTGAAGAGATGGTGCCACCACTATTTTTCCTGCATCACTAGGTATTTTATCGGATAATTGAACAAGTTTGTATCTTGTTAGGAGCATAACTCTGCAAGTAGCGTGTGTTTTCAGTCTCCTAAGTTGTGCCAGTTGGTCAACCACGAAATGAAAAGAAATTTCGTGTTATGATGAAACATTGTTGTTTAAAAACAAAAAACTATTTAGAAAACTGAAACAAAGCTTAACGAATGTTATCGGGAATCTGCACATTGAATTAGGATGGTGTGCAACCTTTGAAGGGGACTTATGAACATGGAGGGCGGGTAATATTCCGGAAGGCTATCTGGTGTCAGTACGCCAGAAAATATCACCAAAATTCATGATATGATGTTAGGCGACAGAATACTGAAAGTGTTTGAAATCCCTAAAGTTATGGGTATTTCTAGTGATTGTATTCACAAGATCTTGTATAACCATCTACATATGAAAAAATTCCCTGTAAGATGGTTGCCGAGATTTCTCTCTCTCGACCATAATCGTGAAAGTGTAAGGTTGTGTTCACCAAATTTAAATTTATTTAGGATGCAAGCGGCAACCATCATAGGGGTCTACTACGCATCTCTGTTTGATCGCCAAGATACAGAAAGAAATGAATAACGTCTCTATCTTGCAAAGAAGAAAGTGCTTGTCAATTATGATAACGCACAGTCATCTGTATTCGCAACTGCAAAGTTGGTGGAATTCAGCTATGAACATTTTCCTCACCCTCCATATTCATCAGACCTGGTACTATCCAACTATCAACTGTTTTCAGACATGAAGAAACGACTGAGACACAAGAAATTTTTTTTGAACGAAGTCATAGCAGAGACAAACACCTATTTTGCAGACTTCAGCAAAGAGAACCACGTGGATATCACGCTGCGGGGGCTGTTGAAAAATAAATAAAAATGCAGCACAGAATAGCACCATTTTACTGGTCATTCAGTGTTTGTGTGATTTTAACAAAGATTAGAAACCAATTTATTATATTTTTTCTTTGGTAAACAAAAATATAAAACGTCGTCTCAATTCATCTTCAAATTATTGTGGGAGGAAGCTCCACTGCCGAGGTAAGGGTTTAATGGAAGAAAAAATACAGTGAGAGGTCGATTCCTAATTTAATTTTCTAGGATATAGCCAATAATATGTAGCATCTGTTTTGTTACCTCATGAGAATAATAAATTAAAAGAAAAATGAGGTGATAATAAGTCGCCGCACCACCTGACAGTGACCATCTAGATAGAAAACATTTCAGAATAGATTAGTAACTTGAACCAATCAGCTCCGCTAGAAATAGCTAGTTAAAAATTAAAAAAAAAAAGAAAAAATAATTTTGTAATTATGCTGAAGCAGCTAAATAAAAAGAAAACGACAAAGAAAATCAGAATTTCACTTATTAATTAAATTTCACTTTTATTATTTCAAAGTCCTATAAAAAGGCTTTTAGTTTCAAAAATGCTGCAAAATATATGTCGACTTTATGAGCTTTTAAAACTAACTTATTGGAGGCAGGAAAAATAAAAAAATAAATTGATGCAAAAAATAGTTGAATAAAAAAGGTAAGATAAATATATTCTAAATTGATGCTTTGTAGTAGCATCAATATGCAATTATTAAAAAAAAAAAAAACAAAAGCATTTACAGAAAAGAAAATGCTCTGTGAATGATGCCATTCGTCAAGAAAAGTTATCCCGTTATATATTTAAAACAGAAAGAAATAGTAACAAAAAGGTTTATTATTGTTTTATGTGTACCAAATGCATAAATCAATAAAAGATTTTACAAACATTTGTAAAAATACAAAATACTCTACTTAAATATTAAGTACAATTTACCATCAAAAAGAGGATGTTAGATATAGAACACCTGAGAAATATCTACATTATTTTTAACATGTTTCTTTAATCATGAAAATTAATAGTTATATAAGTACAAAGATATAATATAGGTGAAATAATAATTTAAATAAATAAAATGATTTGAGGCACTTAAGAGTGCAACAAAATAAGGGCATGAAAATGGCGATCAGCTAAAATATTTTACAGCAAATTTAGTAATATACCACACATTATCTAGAATAAAAATAAAACCCATATTGTTGTGTACCACTCTTATTATCTTACTGAATAAAAGTTGTTTAAAAATTGAACAGATAGGCATATATTCTTGCACAGTTTTACTACCAATAATAATTGAATTAAGAAGAAAGGGTAGTGGGACCGAGACACTTCAAACTTTCTGTCACGTACCTCTTATTAATTTTTTTCGGTCATTTCTCCAATTGACAGGTGATTTTTCGCTGTTGTTTCTTGAAATTAGAGTTGATTGCACTGGCAAGCTGTAAATTCTTTCCTATAGTGCTAGCTACCTTTTTGAGGCCATTATATTATTTCGCCCTTTTTAAAGGCTGCACTCAGTTGGATCTTGATTTTGGACCTACTGGAAATGCGAACAATTTTTAAGTATTGCTTGTTTCAATTTGCAGCCTGTTTTGTTTTTTTACTTTATTCTTATATTGCCTCACTAATCTCTTAGTTTTTATATTGTAGTTCCTTTTTTTGAAACAATCTTTGGCCTGAGTATTGGATAAGCCCTTCGTGAAGTACTCTTGATTCAGAAACACTTAATCTAACTCCATACATGAAACAATTAGATATTCATACATGAATCAATTAGATATTCAAAAACGTCAAGAAATGAACATCCAGCGATCATATAACTGATTGCGAAATGCAAGTCGGACTTGCAGAATTAGTGTTCTGTACCGTGATTACTGAAGTATTCTATGAAATTCGGTCACCCATACATCTTCAGTATAAAAATTTCCAAAAATATATAAAAAGTGAGACATCTTTGTAGTAGAAGTTTAAAACAAATAGTTACTCCTTAAATATTTGTATAATCATAAACAAAATGAAATTATTTTGTCTGGGTACCTATCCGTTGGTCACCAGTTATCATGGAAATTTATTTTATCTGCGATTAGCTAAATGCTTAAAACAGTAATGTACTGAAAAGTATATGAATATATTACTGATTGCACCGAATAAGTACTGATATATATAAATTTACAACTTTCCACGAAACAAATCACCACTATATTGTCAAGTCAAATAGTCGTTTTTTATACCAGTTACATTATCATACGTCATGCACTCTTAGAGAGATATAATGGGGGAGGCAGAGGCTTACACTTTAAGTCAAAATTGAACTTTCAAACTACACGGCTCTGATTAGGCCATCAATTCCTACATTTGTGCCAAGTTTCAACTTTTTACGTTAAATAGTCTCGGAGAAAATCGGGTGTGAAAGACAGATAGGGAGAAACCGAAGTGATCCTATAAGGAAGTACGGAACACTAAAAAACTAGAGCGATATGCTTTATAGAAAACCTTTATAAATTATTTTATGGGTACTTTTTTACGATATAATAAAACATTATTAGTGGTATAATTTTACACCCTATTAATCAATTAATAAAAAATAGCAATAAAATATTTTAAACACACTTCAGCTACAATATTTGTCATCAATATAATAATAATAGTGTTATTGATACTCATATTTGTCATTTGTAGGTAGTTTTATAAAAAGAGTTGGATTTTCTTTCTAGAATTCTTTATGATAATGATGAAAGATTAACGGGGAAAAATTTTACTTGACATATATAAAAAAGTGTTGAAATATGTTTACTTCGTATTAGTCATCTAATGATACTCAAGAAAAATTCTAGAAATTCATACACTTTACATACAATTGTACACAATAATATGGATTGTTAAAATCATAAAAGAATATAAAAGAATACAATATAGTGTTTCGTTGAAATTTGCACCATCTCACTACAGAATGATTGCACAATGTCCAATTTTAGGAATATTATTAACTTATCCGATGAGGTACCTTTTTTATAGCACGTTTTTAAAACACCAGCTTTGGTCCTTTGAACAAATGCCAAGTAAAAATAAAATTAATTTTTAAAACTTTAACAGTGACTAATTTTAATATAAATGTATTTTCTAACTGCCATTACAAGTTGTACATCATATTTTTTAGGTAATGATGATTTTTTTACATTATAAATTCATGAACAATTTTTAGCACTCCGGCTTATTAGCCCAAGCTGTTATTTTTCAGACCTTATTATTTTATATTATAATTGATTATCGAAATATACGTACATACACCGGCTTGCCATTTCTATGGCCTTATTTTTATATGGAAGCTCCGAGACAAAGGATAACCAGGGCGTTCACATTTTTTAATATTAAAAAAGTACTTTATATATTTGGCGCTATTTGGAGCTTGTTAATAGTTGCAGAGTCGATTTTGTCAGCGTTAAGGTTTTAAAAAAAACACTTTAAAATATGCCAATTTATATCATATCTCAACGATATTTCGAGGGGAAAGCAGTCAAAAGTTTTAATCCAAGTGTAGGACATACGCAAAAAAAATAAAATAACCGGTCAAGTGCAAGTTGAACTAGCGCAATTAGTGTTCTGTACGTTGATTGCTTCTGAAATAAAAATTTGTGTTACGGAGGTATGAAATGATGAGTGACTTCACAAAAACACACCCCAAATGAGTTTTCCACAAAGTTTACTTTACTTTACTGAAAACTGATGACCCTGAAATTTTTGTTTTTTTTTATATACTAGGTGTACAAGTATCAAATGCGGATTTCAGACAACCGATGGTGCATCAATGTAGTTTGTGCTATAAAGATTTGACACTGCACCATTTTGTTGTGTCATCAACAAGTGTCAGACGCGCACGAGTGATAAATTGGAAAAGTGTGTGCATAGTGTTGTGTTCAATAAGTCGAAATTTTATACCGAACAAAGAGCATTCGCGGACAGTATTAATTTTTTGCTTTCATTTGTAGAAAACTGCTGTTGAATCATACCGATTACTTCGAGAAACTTATGGTGAACATGTTCCATCGCAAGATACGTGTGAACGATGGTTTCGGCGTTACGAAAGTGGTGACTTCGATGTTGCAGACAAGGAACGTGGAAAACCGACAAAAAAATACGAAGATGTGGAATTGCAAGCATTGCTGGACGAAGATAGTTCGCAAACACAAAAACAACTCTCCGAGCAATTGGGCGTTAGTCAACAAGCTGTTTTCAATCGGTTACGAGAGATGGGAAAGATTCAGAAGACCGGTAGATGGATACCACATGAGCTGAGCGAAAGGCAAATGGAAAAAGCGCAAAAACACGTGTGACATTTTGCTAGTTCGGTACAAAAGGAAGTCGTTTTTGCATCGTATAGTTACGGGGGATGAAAAGTGGATTTATTTTGAGAATCCCAAGCGCAAAAAAATCATGGGTAGACCCAGGGCGCACCATCCACATCGACCGCAAGACCAAATAGCTTTGGCAGAAAGACGCTCTGTGTTTGGTGGGACCAGATGGGCGTGGTCTATTATGAGCTGGGAAGTTCTACCCCATGCGACTTACTCACCAGACTTGGTTCCCTCCGATTACCACTTGTTTGCGTCGATGGGTCACGTACTTGCTGAGCAGCGCTTTGGTTCGTACGAAGATGTGAAAAAAATGGCTCGATGAATGGTTCGCAGCAAAAGGGGAAGATTTTTACTGGCGTAGTATTCACAAGTTGCCCGAAAGATGGGAAAAATGTATAACAAGTGATGTAGCATACTTTGAATAAAACACTTTTTATCATTCTTCCGAATTTAACATGTTTTTTTAGATAAAAAAAAAAATCCGCATTTCATACTTATATACCTAGTACCTGATAAATTATTAAAGATAATTCACTCGTGATAATTTTCGTTTATTCTACACTCTGTGGAGAATATTCCAAAATTTTTTCTAAATTTGTGAATCAGTACTTTTCGAGATAGAAGGGGGGGACAGCGATTTTTCGCGATTTTTTCAAAATAATACAAAGAAAAGTGATGATATATATTTTTAAACTCGTGTTTTTACAAGCTTTCATTTGACACCCCACTCGATGACCTAGTAAAAACATTTCTTTCTCACTTCCGATTTCACCCCCTAAAACTAACTCCTTAAGCCAAAATTTTACTTTTGGCTCTAATAAGGCCATCGATTTCTATATTAGTACCACGTCAAATAGTATCGGAGAAAATCGGGTGTGACAGATGGACAGAGAGATGGACCGACAGACAGACACCGAAGTGATCTTATAAGTGTTCCGTACGGAATAATAAAAAGAATTCGGTGCTACTACGGCCATTAGCTAATTAGCGGCAACTATAAATTGCATATATCAAAACTATTCAAAACGGAACGAAACAATAGTGTGGTTTGAGGTATGTGTTTTAAAGATTAATATTTTTATGATTTAAGTACCTATTAAATCAACATTATTATTTGATTTCGACTAAACTATTACTTAGTATTTGTTCTCTTCCTAAATGTGGCTAAAAATCAGGATTAATTTTTAAAAAGTGAAATAGGAATCAAAGAATTTACAACTAGTTCTATACAAAATCCACAAAATATACAAGAAAAATTGAGATACCCGTATTTTTTATTTACAATTTTAAAAGTTGTCTTAGACACATTTAACATACTTTGGACCTGGTGAATTTTAACGTTTCTAAAGAGATACATTTTTCTAACAATAAACTTTGTAACATACACATAAGTATAATTTGCTGCTTTCAGAATATATTTATTAAAATATACCTTTAGAAACGTTAGAAGGATTATCTGCTAATCTCTACCAATTCGTTTATGTATTTGCTGGTGTTTTAATAAATGTGCTTTTTGTCTAAATGCTTTTGCGCAAGTTTCACACCTAAAAGGTTTTTCCCCAGTATGTGTTCTAAGATGTACTTTGATATTACTTTTATTTAGGAACCCTCTATTGCAAATGCTACATCTGTGGACGGGTTTTTTCTTTACCTAACAGACCTAATGTTTGATCTGTAGAAAAAACAGTAGAACTGGCAGCTTGTTGCTTCTTTTGATTTCTAATTCGTGACTTTTTTGTTGTATTTGGAGTAGTGGTGGTTGTGTGAGGATAATTTTGTCCCATTAGTTCAGGACTTCGTATCCGGTCATCGTGCATACTATGTATACTGTATTGAGGTATAAACCTACCATTTACAGTTAGAAGGAGATTATCTGTAGTAGAAACTACATTAGCTGGAGGACTGGAGGTCGTTATTAACTCTGCACTATAGTTTGAAGAGTTTTGACCTTCTTGCTTTATGGGAGGGCCATTTTGCAATCGGTACTGAAGTAAAGGCATATTTCCATGTGTCAACAAGTTCTGTAACGTTGATCCGCCTTGTTGGCACTGTACTTTATTATTATTACCATATTCAATAGTATTCTGAGATTTCGTAAAATCACTATTCGTATTTGGAACTAAAAATTCGGAAATACCCTCTTGACTTATTACTACGTTTTTCTGGTCCATACATGCCCCATCTATCCACGCATCGAGGTCCATCCAGCTACCGCGCGAAGCATTAGGATCATCACTTTCAGAATTATTATTATTAGGTACCGTAGTGTCTGCAATAGCAGAACCGATAATTGCCGCAATGTCATCGATGGAAGATATGTCATATTCAGAAATTTCAGTTTTTATTTGTGTTGCTGAATCAACCGAGGGATGACTACAATCTTCAAATTTAATAGCACTAGAGTCTGCACTAACACAGTCTGCGTAACCTAACTTAACTACTTCTTCCACTGTGTATAAAGTTTTTTCATCTCCTGAATCTGAACCCACATTACAAGTTGAACTCGACACTATATTTTGTTCACTATAATTGCTATAGTTATTATTTTCCTCGGGAAGACTTTGGGATATAGTGTGATAATGATGACCCTGAATTCCATTTATACTTAAATTTGCAGTGTAACCAGTAAAGGGTGGCAGTGGTTTTAGTTCTGCTAAACTCATGGATTGGGATGAGCTAAGAATAAGATTGTCCAATGCTTCCATGGTGGCTTTGGTTTCAATTTCATTTTCATCTTGAATTGAAGTATCCAAGAGAAGTTTGTCTGAACCGAGATTGCTAATAGATCCATCTAGTATTAGTTTATGAGTATCTATGAAATCATTACTACTGGAATTTTGCCAACATGGTGATGTAAATATAGAATCCACCTCATCGACCGAACTACTGCCACTAACTGCCATATTGCTGCCTGATAGATTCGGATATTTCATTGTTTTCATGAAACTAGAGGATGGTTAAGGGGGTTTCTTATTTGTCATCTTCTCATTTTTGTTCCTGTAACAAAAAAAAAATACTTAGTAACTAGATTTTACTTTTTTTTTTAAGGAAAATGACGAGCTTTGGCATAGTTGTTTCGGAACTAAGCAACTTTCTGGGTGGTTTTCGATGCTCATTCAACTAAAATTTAAAAATATATTATATTCAAATTAATCACTCGGGATTTTTTGTTTTCGCATTCATTTATTCGCAGGTGGTTTCCAAGGATCAGTTTGTAGTTTACCCATCTGCGAGGAAGATATTATAGCAAGCATACATTTCTTACGATGCTTTATTTTCTGGAAACTACGCAATATTTAATGGTGTTCATGAAAAAAATCGTCTATAATTTATATATTGTTGAAAATTAACAATAAATATATATATATATATAGTTTATTTATTTGGTGTTGACAGCAGAATTCTCTCATAGTAGGTGCAAATACATGTTGGGGTGCGCCCAAAAAAAGAGATCTTTTATGCATTTTACTGGATTTTGCTGCCTGTTTTGAATTATTTTCACCCTATTTTAGGCAGAAAACCTCTGCTATACACTAGACTCATAAAATGTAAATAAGGGTTCATCGGTAGCATAGCCGTCCAAGCGTAACCTCGTTTTAGTGTTTAATAAATAAAATTATCTTAAAAATAAAGCAATAGAAATATAAGATTTATTACCAATATTTTTTTAATCTGTAAATCTATGTATCAAAATTCATAATTCACGATATATAAGTACTTTAATTACAATCAAAAACAATTTTCATCTTCAAAATTTGAAGATTCGACTTCTCTTAAATTCTCTTAAAAAATTAAGGGTTCTATTTCCACAGTATCTTCGATGTATTCGTCAAGTTTCCACATTTTATTTTCTTCTTCTATAACATGTCGAATGGCATTTCTCCAATTATCCTCTTTGATCCTCTCTATTCCGGTGAGTAAAATTGTCTTACGTCTTGAAGTTTGAACGTGGTGTCTTCCCTTGCAACGAAACCTTTTACTTGTGCCTAAATTAGCTCTATGGGATTCAATTCGCAATGATATGGAGGTAATCTAAGCACTGTGATATTCCGTTCCTTTTCCATCTCATCGACTGCGTATTTCTTGAACTGTGGCTTATTTTGTTTCGCAATTTTGAGAAGTTTCGCTTTGAACATACCATCTTTATGTTTGAGATGTTTGTCTCTTATCCATTGAAGAATAACCGCTTTCTTCTATGAATTTGTCGGGAGTCGTTCTAATAATCGAGAATGATATGGGGTATTGTCTCATACTATAAGTGATTCTGCTGGTATACATTCAATCATTTGTTGGAAGTACTCCTCAAAAACATCGGCCGTCATCGCCTCATGGTAATCTTTGGTTGACTTTGATTCGAATTCCAACAAGCCACCATCGAGAAACCCATTTTCACTACCGATATGTACTATAATTAGCCTAGCTTGTTTGGCACTCTTAATGTTTTTGTCAATCCAGAATTTTTTCATTGTGTGTGTCCCTCATTAACCCAAGTCTCATCTAAATAAAAATATTTCATTCTTCGGCTCGAAATTTTCTAATTGCTCGTAGATATTCTCTTCTCCAACAAATTATTTCTGTTTTATCGATAAGAACAGATTTTCTATGTGTTTTTCCAACGAAAATTCAGGTTATGAAGGATTTTCCATAATTTTCATTTTTTAAAATCTGGTAAGTCCAGGTCTTCTCTGATTTCTTGCAAAACTTTATGTAGTGTAGGAACGTCTTTCATAATAAAAAAATGTTGTACTTTTCTTCTTGTCGCGTTTTTAAAGTCTTCATTGACCTCTAAGCGCTCCTTTCCTTTGTGATTCTGAGGTTCGTTGCAAGAACCGCGTTCTCTTTGTTTTAGAAATCTATAAATAGTTGCTGATCCAACTTCCGTCATGTTGGCACAGGTTTCCACAATTTCACGGACTTGGCTTGTTGGCTATTGATCCACTAGAGCATCGTGGACATATCATTGTTTTTTCTCGCAGGGAAAATGCAGATTTACAGACTCCGCGAAGTTTGACCGGGGTAAAACTAAAAGTTGAACTAAGCATATTATAGGTTTTTGCTTTATTTTTATACTTACACAGAATATTTTTATTGCATACTTAGGCACCTACCTACAGATAAGTACTTTGGTTAATATCCAATAACTGCTAAAATTCCAAATAATTTTATTGAACCTATTATCATTAAGCTTTATAACACTGTAGATTTCTAGTTCTTATGAATTGCTAATTTTACTCGTTTAGGCCTTTATCATACAAATAAGATTTTTAGTTTCATCATTTACACAATAAAATAAACTTTAAAATGCGTTGATTTATATAGCTTATTATAAAGTTTAGAAGGCATGTAATAAAATATTTTTTAAAAAAAGGTCGCATTGTTGTATGGAGATAGAAAAGAAAGGTGATTAAAACTAAAAACGCAAATAATTGATTTATGACATTTTAATGTTTATAACTCATGTTGTGTGCTGTCAACTCCAAACAAACGGACTTTAAGATTTTTCCTTGTGCTACGTTCATAAGATTAAATGGACAAAAAAAATATTTAGTCTTAAATTAGTAAGAATATTATGTAATATCAATTTAAGTAATAGTCGCTAAAGTCGCGACCATTTTACGAGGTTTTTATTGACTAGACCAGATACTAGTAGTTTACCCGTTATAAAGATCTATCTTAAAGAGACGATACTAAATACTATGCTGCTATATTCAGGAACAATGGTGATTCTAAACCACGTAGTTTTAGAGGAAATTAAAAACACTTTCCTAGGAAACCTGAAGAAGATACCAGCTTGCTGTATCTCAGCTGATTCACTAAAAGTGAAGATGCAGAGAACGATTATCCTTGTGTTTCTCAAACCGCTCAAGCAGATGTGCTTGGTGCGATGATTACCAACTAAGCGGATATGAATTGTTATTATCTCTCCATACCGCGTGGTAATCTCTGTGGGTCGGAGCCTCAGGGTTTATCATGTTGGATTTTTCTGTTTATATTAAAAGTTATTATAGTTAACACTATATGCTTCCCATTTAAATTATTGATACATAACAATACATAGGTATTGCAAACATATATATATATATATATATATATATATATATATATATATATATATATATATATAATGTATAATAAATATAACAATGTAAAATAAATATTTAATTAGGGGATTCCCTTTTATAGAAAAACATGATATAAGGCCGCCAAAGACTAGAAACTATACTTTTCCTATGTTTTTTATCGAGTGCCTTGCATGAGACATCCAAGCCAGCGTGAGAGTAGAGTCATTTGGTAGTTGCAAAACTTGAACACTCTGAATTAAAAGTTTTATTACTTATTCGTATGTAGTTTCAAAATGATCAGGAACAGGTTGGTTTAAGTTGATTATGCACAGAGAGTAAGCAAGAATCTCGTAAAAAATAAACAAATAAATGAAATCACCTTGACGGGGAAACATGTCACTGAGATTTTTCTAGTCTTGGCAGCATGATTTTTAAACAAATACAAAAAATTTCTTGTGCTGTTGTTGTGGAGTATTTTTTTTAAAAAAAAGGATGTGCAAACATTACAGAATCATTGTAAGAATAACTTATAAATATAATTATTGCATATGTGGGACAGTACTGGAGTTTTAATATGCTTAATTGAAATATATATATATATATATATATATATATATATATATATATATATATATATATATATATATATATATATATAGAAAAATCGGTCAAGTGCAAGCGCAATTAGTGTTCCGTACCCTGATTGCTTTTAAAATACAATAAAATCCTTACCTAAGC
>CM032447.1:64160895-64303395 GCA_019049505.1 Pachyrhynchus sulphureomaculatus | reverse complement strand
GGTGTGTCACATAAGTAGGCTATACGCCTGTTTTATCTCAAAGGGTCTCTTCCAATATGGACGTCTAGCACCCTTTCCACCTATTCGGAGGTCTACTTCTAGTTCTTCTACCACAAGGTTTATTGAGTTTGGCCCTTTTTGCCAGTCTGTTGTCCTCTATCCGATTTACGAGTTTATTCCATTGTTTCCTTCTGATTCTGGTCCAACTGGATATTTTTTGGATCTTATGTAGCTCTTGCAGATTTTTGCTGCGGATTTTGTCGTGGATAGTTTTCCATGTATGTCTCTAATCACCTTCATTTCTGCTATCCTCATCATTTCATCATTTGTGCTGTTTTACATGTGTCGGCTCTTGTTTCTACCGCATATTTGAGGATCGGGGTCACTGTTGTATTGTATATCCTTGTTTTGCTTTCCATTGTAAGGTATTTATTTTTCCAGACTATATCCTGCAAGCAACCTGTTATTAGTGATGCTTTTATAGATTGGTGATTTACTTCCCTGTTTATGTCTCCGTAGCTTGTGAAATAATTGTCGCTGAATGCATCGATGGCGATTAAAGATTGCTCAATGTAGTATCCCCACCACTTTGTTTTCGGCCTAAACTATAACGTTAAGTTCTAAATTTAGTTGATAAGTAAAAAAGCTGATTTAATTTATTTTAACCTATCGTCGATGTTTTTTTTTTTGAATCAGTAGCGTTTTGGCGAGGAAATCAGAAACCAAAATTCCGTAAACTGTACTAAATAATTTAGAGAAATGGATTTTGTATGGTATTTTCCATTAATTTGATTTTTATAGAGGTAGGTGTTTTTTGAAGCTCCATATTTTTAGTATTTCTCTACATTATACGGAGCTTCCCAACAACCTCAAATAACTCGAAGATAGTTTGTTTTTAAAGAAAAGCAAAAACAATGGGCAGATATTATACTGATTCGCGATCTTTTTACCCTGGCGTTTCTTAAAGCTACTATCGTTTTTTTTTTTAAATAGAACACCCAGTCCATTTTTCTTTTAACAGAAAGAGTTTCAAATACACAAAAAAATTTCGCTGGAAGCGTTACTTGTTAATCGTTTTCTTTGTTCATCTGAAAACCCTTTTAATCGCAATTCAATTGCGCAAATTTTTGCTAGAGGGGGCATTAATGAAATCTATTATTACTCATAACAGCACAATTCGTAACAATTGAAAATTTGATTAAAAAGAACACATAACCACACATACACACACACTAAAATAAAACAATAAGGACAAAATTTACAAGTTGTTATAAAATATATATATATATATATATATATATATATATATATATATATATATATATATATATATATATATATATATATATATATATATATATATATATATATATATATACAGTCCCTGGCCAAATTATTAGACGCACTGTATTTTTTTTAGTAATTTTATGTTTCTTAAGAGTTTTTTATGCAATAATGGTATATTTAAACTACAATATTATTGATTTTTATTTAAAAGAATTGTTGTAGACTACATATTTGAATTTATTTTTAACATATGGCAACACTGTGTTGACAAAGTGATACATGAACGTAAATAAGTACAAACCTGTATCAGTCGCGATCGGATCGAGTCAGGTACGGACGTGTTTCTGTGGCTTTATGGACTGTGATTGTTTGTTTAACAGTTTTATACTACTCAGTTATTAGTTTATTTTGTATGCAGTGTTTTAAAAAAGTAATTGGACTATTTCCATTATGGGTAGAAAAGGCGATCTTTTACCACGTAAAAAAGCTGAAGTGAAGGCCCTTGTGATTGCGAAAACATTTACAAACCGAGAAATATCACGAAGATTGGAGGTTTCTGAATCTAGT
Source organism: Pachyrhynchus sulphureomaculatus (assembly GCA_019049505.1). Taxonomy (NCBI): domain Eukaryota; kingdom Metazoa; phylum Arthropoda; class Insecta; order Coleoptera; family Curculionidae; genus Pachyrhynchus; species Pachyrhynchus sulphureomaculatus. The sequence goes on along the minus strand of CM032447.1, from coordinate 64,301,541 downwards.
GTACGACGCATAAAAAAGAAAATTGAGTCAGGGAAGGAATTAAGCCCGAAAAGAAAGAAAAGATGCGGTAGAAAACGAATTTTCACTCCACGGTCAGAGAGATGTTTGAAGAAAATTTGTGTAGAAAACAGATTTGCTACCACAAAGGTAATAAAATCACAACTCCAGGATGCTAGCGTAAATGCTTCTGAGCGCACTGTTCGAAGAAAATTGAAAGAATTCGATTTTAAGGCCTGTCGCCCCGCCAGGAAGCCCAAGTTAACAGCTGCAATGAAAGCAAAGCGCCTGAAGTGGGCCAAACAATGGCAAGACAAAGATGTGGACTTCTGGAGATCGGTAAGATACAGCAATTTAATCAATAATTGATACATTATCATTTTCAGTTAAATAAAGCAAATAAACATGGAAGTTTATATATTTTTCCTATTTTTGACAGGTCTGCTTCAGTGACGAAAGCACATTCGAAATTTTGCAGAATAAAGCTCAGTATGTGCGTCGTCGTCATGGAGAAAAGTTTCATCCTGGTTGTGTCGTCCCGACGGTTAAACATCCCACCAAAGTGATGATTTGGTCAGTCATCAGCGGCAAGGGCACTGGACGTCTGTATGTCGTCAAAGGAATAATGAGGCAAGATCAGTACAAAGAAATATTACAAAATCGGTTGATTCCGCAGCTCAGAGAATGGTTTTCAAATGGGGAGCCATTCACTTTCATGCAAGATGGAGCTCCCTGCCACACTGCTCGGTCTGTTAAAGCTTTTTTGGCAGAAAAAAATATCCCTCTGTTGGATTGGCCCTGATATGAACCCCATCGAAAATGTGTGGGAGCTGATGAAAAGAGAAGTGGCTAAAGATGTGATTACCAACAAAACCCAGCTCCTAGAAAAGATTATTCATGTGTGGAATCATCATCCTCAAATGCAGGAGACAGTACAATCTTGCATTGATAGTATGCCGCGCAGAATTAAAGCTTTGATAACGGCTAAAGGTGGCTCAACTAAATATTGACTTTTACTAACATTAATTTCACTTTTCTTTAAAACTTAATAAACTTATGCTTTTCTAAATTAATGCTGTTTTATTTATGTCAAATAAATAGGTAATTGATTGGATAATATAAAAATAAAAAACAAATCAATTTAAAATAATAAAACGGTAAAATATCACTCGGTAATTAATATTTTACATGAAATCTTGCAGTGCGTCTAATAATTTGGCCAGGGACTGTATATATATATGGGACGATCCGCGCGGATCAGAGCTACGACCAAAATTAGAAGCAACCAAAAACTTGACCAAGGGCTCATTTTAAAGCTTAGAGCATCTACTTTCAAATGCCGAGTGCGCCTTTGAAAAATCCAATATGGCGGCCGGTAGCCGGAGAAAAATCAAGTGTCCACCAAAAAAAGCTTGTAAAAATAAAAATTCGCAACTGTTTGGGTCGTTTTTTGACTCAAATTGTAGCTAATGGACGCCCCAAGAAATTGGGGTGGTAAGTTGACAAAATCCAACATGGCGGATCCAATATGGTGGTCAAAAATCCAATATGGTGGCCGAATTTTCGCAAATGAACCGATTTGCACTAAATTTGGTAAACGGGGGTTTTTAGGGTCGCTGATCACGAATCCAAGGTCTGATTTGCCAAATTCAAGATGGCGGATCCAAGATGGCGGATGAAATTTTCGAAAATCTATCGATTTGTACCAAATTTGTTATACGGGGGTTTTTGGGGTCCCTGATAACGAATCTGAGGTCAAATTTCTTAAATTCTTAAATTCAATATGGCGGATCTAAAATGGCTGATTCAATATGGCGGCGATATATTCGGAAATCAACCAATTGACACCAAATTTTATGTAAAGGGGTTTTTGAGGTCGCTGATCATATATGTGTGATAAGAATTTAAAAATTTTGACAGATTGAAGGTCGAGGCTCATTCATGGCTCAAAATTCAATTAGTTATTGCTGAACAGTATTGACATTTCAGCAAATCACTGAAGCATATGTGTTGTAATGATTATTTTTTTGAGGAGTGTTTTTTTATTACCTATGAAGTAATTAATATAGCGTAAAACTAGCATCTTTTGCATTAGAGAACCTCTTAATTTTAAGTTTATTTCCAGCACAGGGAATAAATGCATGACTGCTTTGAATTTTAGGCACAGCAGGTGGGTCAGGAAATAGTCTATTAAGCTTTTGTAAAATTATTCGATGATCTTCTTTGGTATAGTGAAAAAAATGTATGTTTTGGAATCTTGACTTTGCCCAATTGAAGAGTGAAACTGAATTTAAAATGGCATCATTTGGATGAGCTTGTAAGCTATAACAAGTCGCTGCAGATTTCAGGCATGCTCCAGCTCCATCACATGAACATTTGCTATGTGCAGTAGCATTGAAGTGCCATTCAGCATCTATACCAAAATCTTGCTTATGATGCATCAAAAAGTTCATTTGAGTCCTATTCTTGAAATGTTGTTTAGCGCCATCGGATGCGTAATAAATTTTCTTTACTTTTGAACATAATTTTTTTATAACTGGCATGACCTTTTCTTGCATTAAATGAACTGCTGCTGCATCATGTTTGGTGCAATCTGAGAGTAATATTATGGTGTTATGTTTTATTTCATTTTTAGAGCGATAGTAAAATACTACAGGAAATACTGTACACTGATCGTTAATATAGTGGAATGCCTGTGCTGCATCCTGTATTACATAAGCAAAATTTTCTGAAAATCACTGAATACCAACACTTCATCTTCAAGTAAATTTTCTTTTTTATTGGTTAAAAATTCAGATTGAGCCTTTGCTATAAAATTATGAGGGATAAATAATTTTAAACGATTGCACAATTTTTCAACAAAATCGTCTGCGGAAAGACATTGTTGTATAAGAGTGCATCGATCTGTAGATTCCCACGTACTGAATATTACCTGTTCTATTTTATTTTTTTCTAGTAATCCAGTAACAAGTTCAGAAAATTCTTCCATTTTAGGACATTTTTGACAGTTAAGTAAAAAACAATCAGTAGTACTCTTCCTACATAAAATGTAATTTATGCAATCTTTATAGTCATATAATTCAATTTCCGAACCTTTTGTTAGCGTCTTCAAGTTTATAGCATAGATCATTGTTTTTACATTCTGATGTATCGTGCAAACACAGACGCTTTGCGTTCCTGAACTTCCAGCAATAACCCACCATTTAGGTTGCAGCTCAGCGAATTTAGTTGATCCAATTTTATGCTCTGGATACTTTTCCTTAAACATTTCGTGTAACACCTTAATATCATAAAGAAGTAAATGCTTTTCTTTAATAAATTTTTGACCTTCGATTTTGACTATAACAGTATCTTTTTTGTTATGCATTATCCGACTATTTTCTACAGACTTATAAAATTCAATTACTTTTGAGACCACTTCTGCGTCCAAATTCTTACCTTTCTTGAAAGTAGGAGTAGCTAATACACCACTAGATTTTCTCAAAGTCTTAGATTCAAGTGCCATTCTATAAGAACAACCAAATTCTTGTGCAATTTCACGAGCAGTCCAACACTCCGGTCCGATTGTAAGTATGGTTTTTCGCATAGGACTATTCTCAGGTAAATTATTGAATTTTTCCTTTAATCCATTTAAAAGTTCTTCAAGAGCATCCTCTCTAGATATTCGAGCTTTCTTGGTGGGTAATTCATGTTCGAATTCAGAATCGTTTTCAGAGACATCTTCCAAATGATTCACGAGATTCATTTTTTCTGTGATTCGGAGGCTGATTTCCTACAGTTTTGGCATATTTTGGATTTTTTATGTAAGTTTGGAAAAACTTCCAATAAACTTTTGGAAATATTCCTTAAGTCTTTGCCAACATGACTATCTACATTCAATGGATTCGCACACCTTTTCGAATGCAACTTTTGCGTTACTTCTTGATTGCAATTTTTATTTGCCATTTTTGAGAAAAGGGCCGTCGTTGACTATATGTCGATGTTATAAGACTATCGCAAAAGAAAAAAAAAATTCAAAAAAAAAAGTTGAAATAGAAAAAAAAATCTCAACAACTATCCTAGAAAGAACCGTTACCCAGTATTCGCCAATTCAATAAGACCACTCAATATCCCAGAAAAACAACTATCCTGAAAAGGACTGTCGTCACTGAAAATAAAGAGCCCAGATACAGAAGATGAGAAATTCCCCAGCTATCCTGAAAAGGACTGTTGGAAATTTACAACCATTGTGTTATTTAGCAACCACCCGAAAAAAAAGCTCAAAAACTATCCTAAAAAGGACCGTTATTGAGTATTCGCCAATGTAATAAGAACTCCCAATATCCCAGAACAACAAATATTCTGAAAACGACTTTCGTCACCGAAAACAAAGGGCTCAGATAAAGAAAATAATGCCTCAGCAAAATAGAGAGAAAATCCAACGATGATATTTGGCATATATTAAAAAAAATCTATAACTGTGATATTAAAACATCAATATTTTCCACCTATATTTCTTACCTTCTTTACCCAAACTTATTTGTGGTTGGCAAAGCGCCACCTGTTGAATAAAAAATTAAGCATCTATATACCAGATTTACGGAAAAGCTGGTATCAGGGATTTTTGGGGTTGCTCGAGGGGTTGCTGATTACGAATCTGAGGTAGGATCTGCAAAATTCAAGAAGGCGGTTCCAATATAGTGGACTTTTTTTAAAAAATTAACCTATTTGCACTAAATTTGGTATACGGGGATTTTTGGGGTCGCTAATTACGAATCTGAAGTCAAATTTATCAAATTCAAGAAGGTGGACCCAATATGGTGGAAACTGAATAAGGAAGGTAATCTACTATATTGGGTCCGCCATCTTGAATTTTGAAAATCGAACTTCTGATTCGTAATCGGCGACCCCAAAAACCCCCGTATAACATATTTGGAACAAATCGATAGATTTTCGAAAATTTCATCCGCCATCTTGAATTTGGCAAATCAGACCTCGGATTCGTGATCAGCGACCCTAAAAACCTCCGTTTACCAAATTTAGTGCAAATCGACACTTGATTTTTCTCCGGCTACCGGCCGCCATATTGGATTTTTCAGAGGCGCACTCGGCATTTGAAAGTAGACGCTCTAAGCTTTAAAATGAGCCCTTGGTCAAGTTTTTTGGTTGCTTCTAATTTTGGTCATAGCTCTGATCCGGTTGACGCGGATCGTCCCATATATATATATATATATATATATATATATATATATATATATATATATATATATATATATATATATATATATATATATATATTCCAGTCATTCGTGTAGCCTTTGGTCTTCCTTTCTTTCTTTTCTCTGTCGGTGTCCATTTGAGTATTTGTTTTGCGGTTCGTGTGTCATCCATCCTCTCTACATGTCCGTGCCACACCAATAGCCTTCGCTAGATTTCTCCTGTTATATTTGTTTGATGTTCATAGTATTTCTTAGTTCCTCATTCGTTATTCTTTCCATCCTTGATTTCCTTGCCGCTCTACGCCAGAAGTCCATTTCGAGATAAAGTAGCCGCCGTTCCAAGTTTGCTGTTAGTTGCCAAGTTCCGCATCCATAAAGTAATATACTTTTTTACAATATTGTCTCATATGGGAGATGTTTCGATTGTCGAGAAACATTTTTTGACCATAGGATAGAGGTTAGGCACCCTATCATAAATTGTACTTTGAAAATTTGTGTTAGTCTTTTGAATTTATCTCATTTCGTGAAAATCTCGTTTTGATTGTGACTTTTGATTTTTAGAATTTTAATTGTTTAAAACTAAAAGTATAATTTTTCATATATTTAGTGAATGTTTATATATACATTAATTACACAGGCCGACAAAATTGGACGAAACTCCAGACCATAACACTAGAGTATATTTTCCAAAAGGTTTTTGGGGCGCTCAATCCGAATCTAAAAATGTGGAAAACACATCTCTTCCTTCAAAATGCAATTTGAATTTTTTAGATATTTTATTTCTTCTGGGAGAAATTGTCCGTTGAAATTAAATAGTTTGGCGTTTTCGTTACAAACGTATCAAAAAAAGAGTTGATCCGGCAGGCGAGAGTAGTGTAATTATATGCTTTTTGGGACGCTGAATCCGAGTATATAATCTTAAGAAATTCAAAATAGCGAATCCGATATGACGGGTCGGAATTCTGAAGGGTCTAAATTACTATAAAACTCGATAATTGTAATATTTTTTCTCTCAAGTAAAGTAAGGTTGTTCCCTAATTTGTCGGTGCGGTATAGTTTTTCTCGGTGTGCTCGGTACAAAAACATACCGAACGCCTATATTTCAATAAAACCCACTTGACTTGCTCCGCGCCCGCGTATCCCGCGCATGTCAGGCACTCCGAGAAAAACGATACCGCATTACTTGACAAGTTTCTTTGTATTAACGCTCTCAGCCGAACCCAGAGCGACGAAATGAGAACGTGGCGGTGTTTACTCCATTTTCCTTTTTTTATGATTTTTTCTCTTTAAAACTAATTAAAATAAAATTACTTCCTTTTTTATGAAAACGTTCGCGGATCAACTTTTTTTTTGGTACAGTTGTAACGAAAACGCCAAACTAATTAATTTTAACGGATGATTTCTCCGAAAAGAAATAAAATATCTGGAAAACTCAATATGCATTTTGAAGGGGAAGAGTAGTACTTTCAGGTGCCGCAACTGTTTTTGCGAAGAAAAATTAATTACCGGTGTAACATAATCCCGAAGATAGCGAAAACCGTGTTTTTTTGCATTCTAAGATTAAGATATCTCGAAAACCTGATTTGATGGAGCAATTCTGAGGTCAGATTTTGATTCGGTTATACTAATTATTTCGATTTTTATATATTTTAACGTTTGATATGTTCTCTCGGGTACAATTTCTAGCGATATAGCATTTCTAAAACAATGCTCTATTTCTTCTGAAATAGTGAATTTAATTTAAGAAATAAAATTTTATAGCTTTATGGTTTGTAGGATGTATTTCTGAGTTTTGAAATATGGTTTTTGAATATTTTATGAAAGCTCTGCTAAGCCTTCTAGTATTAGGTATTTTTATAGTAAACTTTTCTTTTATATGTGGCTTGTTTACTATCTCTCCTAAGTTTATGAAAAAATCACTCTAAGAAATTTTTTAATTTCTTTATGCTTCAGTTTTAGGAGATTACGCAGTTTTACGAGATTAAGCAAACATAGTAGTCTGCTGGCTGTCCGTTGGTACGATATCTTTCGAACTTAATAGATATCGAAACATAAGTACACATATATTAGCTCTGTATTAAATATCATTGAGTATCCAACAAGTAATTTTATTATTTACTTTATTCGCGCTAGTAATATTCGTTATTTATGTAGGCGATCTCGTATGTTCTCGATCCAAAGATTACCTTTGAGAGTTGTAATAAATTCAGGTATTCAAGGAAATAAATTACTCACGACTTCAAGATTACAATGTTAAGATTGGTACTAAAACACGCTCATCAGTTACCTACTTTTACGGACTGATCTTATTTTATATGATAAATGATTATCTGATTCTCATAAATAAATGAATAAAATGACAAGGATAATACCGTTACATGTGTTAGTAGATATGGGTAACAGCTAAAGTAGGTAGTCATATTATAAATTCTGTCTCTATTACGTGAGAGTGTCTAGAAAAAACTTTCAAATAACACGCGAGAGTTTCTTACTTGACTCGATTTATGTCGGTCTAGAATTAAGCGAACCATTTATACTCGGTACTCTCTCCCCTTTTTCTCTCCATCCAGCATTCATTGTCCGTGAGTGGACATACCCCTTCTATTTCCCTGTTTGTTCTTCGCTACGTTCGTTCCTCCGCTCTAGGATCTTTTAATAATATAATTACACTATCTATTGGCGTACTGGACTTCTTTCTTTCCTCCATTACGTCGTTTTTCTTGTCCATCTTGTACCTTGTACCCTAGCTACCTGGCTTGCCTACCATTATTTTGGTTCATTCTATAATCCATTTTATAGTTTTTGGTCCTCGTGATATTGAGGACTACTCACTTCCTGTGGCTTTGGGCATTTTGCATCTTACTTATTATTTTCTTTGTGACCAGCCATATTTAAGTACTCTCCGAGGGTGGATTAAAAAGTAAATAACAATCCAAAAATCGGTACAAGAATTACAATTACCAACAGTCATATCGGTTAATAAAGTTTCCTGTCATTTCGTAGACATTTCCTAGACTTATCAAACCACCCTCGTATATCTAGACTAGGCTAACACACAGATTCAATATTGTTATTTTTATGTGTCTAAATGTTTTGCTTGTGTTTTGTGATGTTTCAATTTCTTAAAAGCTGTCCACGCGAGTCTGATTCATCTATTATGTTAAGTCTGCAGTTTGCATTTTTCTATATATTCTGATGAATTGTCTCAGGTCCATGTATTGTGCTACCTCGTTTATTCTCATTCCATTTAGAATGATGTGATCGTTGTTGTGCTAGGAGAATTTCTTCATTATTTTGTATTGCTCATATTTATAGTCACTTCTGTTTCTTCTCTTTTTGTGTGTAGTTCCAAAGTGTCTTCTCTAATCGTCTGCATATCTTGGTGTTACTTTTTGGCCTTATTCGTCTTTTTAATTATTTTTTTGTTTTTGAATGAGGAATAACTCTGCTGTTGCTCTTTTATACATGTTTTCGATGCATTCGGTATTTCTTAAATCTACACATCACGTAAATTGGTAACGTATAATTGCCCATATTTTCTATGAATCAATCAAAGCTTGATTATGGCTTATAAGGTTTTTAAATGATGTTTCAATTTATTGTGTGTGTATGTGTACGCGCCTGATGCGTAAGAGTAAACCTGGAGTGGGATATTCAGGAGAGTCGCATCTTGACCATCACATTACACAAGTGCAACGAGACATCAGCAGAAATTTTTAACTTGGTAAAATTATGGCAAATATCGACTAATATAATGAGATGCACTTTGTGGATGACAGGTCAAGAAACAGTAGTTTACAACTAAAACGGCTAACAAAGCAGTCGTAGAGAGAAAGAAAAAAAAATATTTAAATGATCCAGTGTGGTCAGAGGCCATCATCAGGCATCAATGATTGTTTGGTAAGGAGTATTTTACGAGAGAGTTACGCAATTCTTCGAACAAGAAGTGAAAATGCAGGCAATAAATTTTCAGACCGATATTTTCTAGTCGATATCAGTTTCCGTAGAGATGTAGAAAGCGAACACGTCGATACGTTGGTTGGTAGCTAATTTCCTTAATTAATTGAGATTTAAGATTCCCCTTCTGGAAGTCCAGACGTTAATCTTCTGGATTATCGTTTATGGAATATTTTCAAGGAGAGGCTTGCTTTAAGCCTCATATATTAAGGCGATGTAAAGATGTTCTGTATCGATAGTATCCGGACCGTTTGGCGAAGTGTGTAAAGATAAATTAATACATTTTGGCTTAACTTAGTAAATAAGAAAAAAAATAAACCGGTCAAGTGCAAGTCGGACTTGCGCAATTAGTGTTTCGTTCGTTGATTGCTTTTAAAATAAACGTTTTTGTTACGGAGGTATAAAATGATCAGTGACTTCACAAAACACACCCCAAATGAGTTTTTAACAAAGTTTTTTTTCGATCCTTACTGAAAACTGATGACTTTGAAATTTCTGTTTTTTTTTAATATACCACATAAATTATTAAAGGTAATGTACTAGTGATAATTTTCGTTCAATCTACATCCTGTGAGGAATATTCCAGTTTTTTTTCAAAATTTTTTGGTCAGTACTTTTCGAGATAAGGGGGAACAGCGATTTTTCGCAATTTTTTAAAAATAATACAAATAAAAGTGTGTACAAGTATTACATTATATATATTTTTGAACTCGTGCTTTTACAAGATTTTATTTGACACCCTACTCGATGACCTGGTAATTTTTTTTTTTCATTTCCGCCAAAATTAAACCCTTAAGTCAAAAATTTAACTGTCAAAACCACACGGCTCTGATGAAGCCATCAGTCTCTATATTAGTGCCAAATTTCAATTTTCAATGTCAAATAGTTTCGGAGAAAATCGGGTGTGACAGACAGACAGACAGATGGACGGACAGATAGACAACGACGTGATCTTATAAATGTTCCATATAGAACACTCAAAAGAATTGTGTCAGATGACGTGTGAAGAATATTTTGGGTTAAGTTATCATCATTTAAAATTAGTGATTTTTTTCTTTATATGGGGCGGTATTCTGTAGAGCAGGGGTGCTCAAACGGTCGATCGCGAGTGCTTTTTGAGTCGATCTCGAGAAAAAAATTCCGATATAGAACTATTCACAGATTTTGTTTTAGGTAACTAAAACAAAATGTAATAAATGTATAAACTACTAAAATTTATTCGATCCACAATTAGGCCAGAATAACCCCCTCATCACTTTCTTTTATCATAATAACCCCCTGCTAGCGGCAAAAGGCGGCTTTATCAAAGGAATGCGCGGTAGTTGTCAAAGAAAAGCCACGTTTTTGATTCCCGCCGATTTTTCTAGAGACTTCCGATTTCACTCCCCAAAACTAACCTCTTAAGTCAAAATTTAACTTTCAAAACTACACTGCTCTAATGAGGCCATCAGTTCCTATATTAGTGCTAAATTTTAACTTTCTATATCAAATAGTTTCGTACAAACCGGATATAACAGACAGGCGGACAGACAGACAGACGGATATACCGAAGTGATCTTATAAGTGTTCCGTACGGAACACTAAAAACTACATCCGGATATGCTTAGGCGATGTGGTCTATTCTGTGGAAACAAGACTGGTCGGTGGGTTCCTTGACATCGGAAGCTGAGGTTGAGGTTCAACTTCAGCAACCTAGCGTTTATTGTTTATATACGTGATGCGATCCAAAAGTTTCCGAGTTAACGCTATAAAAACCAAAACAGTTACTTTTTTTAGGCTTAGTGACTCCCGTCCGTTTTAAAGTAGTCTCCCTGCATTTGAGTGCACTGTTCCCATCGTTTTTCCACTAGTCGAACCTTTCCTGGATCGTCGTTGATGTAAATACCTCCAGCAGCGCACCAGTGTGGCGATTTTTAACTTCTTCTTTATATGGACGAACAGCCAAAGTTACAGGGTGCCAAATCAGGCAAATAAGAGGGTTTGAGGATGACTCAGGAATTCTTCGCCAGATACTGTTGTGGATAAAACGAACTGTGGGCCACACTGTCGTGACGCAGGAGATTACTCTTTTTCGCCCCTCAGGTCGTAACCAATAGAAAGCGAAAATTATCACGAGTGCAATACCTGCAATAATTTATCTGGTATATAAAAAAACAAAAATTTCAAAGTCATCAGATTTAAGTGAAAATCGGAAAAAAACTTTGTTGAAAACTCATTTGGGATTTGTTTTGTGAAGTCATTGGTCATTTTATACCTCCGTAACAAAAGATTTTATTTTAAAAGTAATCAACGTACGGAACACTAATTGCGCAAGTCCAACTTGTACTTGGCCGGTGATTTTTTGTATTATTATTAAGCTCTGGGAAATTTTACCAGTAATTTAGCAGAATGTAACTTAAGTGCTTTAAAAATCTTTATTTTTACTAAGTTATCACAATATATGAGGTAGCAGATCAACTTAGTCTTCACAGTCATTATCGTTAATAAGGTAAAATAAAACTGCAATTTATTTGTAAATTAACGAAATACAAAAATTAACATTAATTTGCTAAAAGCGCCATTTTGTCGAGCCAAATGATAGATGCGCCAACGGTGCATATGTGTCTAATTGCTGACCATTAAAAATCTATAATAAACAAATGTTATTAGAAGAGAAAGTTTACGGACTCGCCAAGTAAATTTTAAACGATGTTGACCTCAAAACAAGCCACATTAAATGTTATTTATATATTTTTTCTAGCTTTTATAACACTTTATACCATATTATAAATGCATGTAATTTTTTTTTTGTTCTTGTTCATTGTATAAAAATAAAAGTAGTTTCAGTCGTTTCGGGATGACACAGCAGTTTTCAAGTTTTGTTATAACACTACCATATCCTGACATGATTTTTGTGCACCTGTACAAATTAAAATCAAAGTTCATTTTTTTTACATTCGGAGTCAAATTTCTCTAATGTTGGCAAAAGGGCACTTATATTTTTAGTTTCAATTTTGGTAACTAATCCTACCAAGGTGTTACTATATTTTACTTGCTCGTTTAAAGCAGATTTTTTTAAAAGCCAAAACTAAAATGTCTAGTTCGTGTTAACTATAAATTTTAGTTGTAAATAGTTTCTAGCTTCACAAAACACTGTCATGTTCTTGAATTAGATGTAAAATAACCATATTTTTGAATTTAGGTTGTTATTAGTTTTCAAATTAATTTGGTACCTTTTTTGCCAGTGACAGATTTAAGAAAAAGCCCTTTCGTAGTACAATAAATATCAAAACATTGAAAATTTTATAATGAAAAAGAGAAGGCCCTGGGACCTTTTTGCTGGGGGGCCCTAGGACCCTTTTGCTGGGCCCAGGTAACAATCAGTCACTCTTTAGCCGCCTGTAAAATCCGTCACTGTTTGTTACGTAAACAAAATATTTTTTCATTTACGAACAAAATTCAACTTGCTCAATAAAACACTCTCATTCTCATTATTCTACAAACATTTTTCCCACTTTTCAGGCGATTGGCGGATTCTTCCTCCGAAAAAATATGGTGGCATAAGTCAATGAATTCGGTTACGGTTTTCTTAACTTTTTCAACGAAATGAAGTATGAATTGGCGAGATGATACTGCAGCGAGTGAAATAAATAGTAACCATACGGGGCCATTATCCCAGAATAACGCAGTGTGCGGGAAAACGTCCTATCCCGAAGAAAAAATAAAATCCTACGTCGCTTTTATCCTGGGTGGTCTGGCGTTATTCAGAACGGTGACAAACTGAAAGATCAAAGTCTCCGCTTCGAAATCGCTGATACCATATTTTGTACGTTTTATCCATCACAGCCCCTTCTTCCAAAGTGGAACAAATTATTTGCACAACTTTAGATGATTTTTTTTGAATTTGAAATATAGTGCCTGAAATGCTGCTTATCAAACGACACCGCTTTCGATACTCTATTTTGAGGTTAGGTGAATAACAGAATAGCACGAAATGAGGACTTTGCTTTTTAGAACTGGAATCTTCAAACATAAAAATGACGGCAAAGAGTTGGAATTTAAAATTGAATTTTGAAGTACCTATTTCAAAGGTACCGAATTAATCTGTACACTTAATACTTTTGACGTAAATATAATAATATTTTCCAAATATTACCCAAATTTTAATACGCACCAATATCAAATGATTGGGAACATTGACAGGCTAGAATCAATCTTACGTCGGAATATAAAAACCGACCAAGTGCAAGCCGGACTTGCGCAATTATACATATAATACAAAAAAAGTGTTTTCGGGAGCTTTCTTTTTGACACCCACCAAAATTAAACCCTTAAGTCAACATTTAACTTTCAAAACTACACAGCTCTAATGGGGCAATCAGTTTCTATATTAGTGCCAAATTTCAACCTTCTATGTCAAATAGTTTCAGAGAAAACCAGGTGTGACAGACAGAAGACGGACAGACAGACAGACAGGCGGACAGACACCGAGGTGATCTAAAAAAGCAGACTAATTCAAAATAATCATTTATTTGTCAACATTTTCCGAATAGATAATGAAATATTGACAAATATATCTCTGGTACATAAAATTACACAAAAGAAATTGCTCTAAAAGTAATATTTCTACCACTGCATCAAATAAGACGTTTAATTTAATATAACATGTGAAAATTACGTCTAGTTGCCTAACCATTTACTATTTATATGTTGAAATATTCGTAAGCAAGAGATGCCAAGGGCCAAGTATTGTGTGCCCTTGTATGCAAATTATTTCACACACATTACCAATATTAATAATCAAAAAATAAATATAGTATTTGTAAATACTTTGCAACGCTTATTGTGATAGGCTACTGTCTTTATCTTTATTTAAAGCATGCGCCCACCGTCTGGAGCTTGCGCAGTAGTAAAGGAAGAAATTAAATACAAAACACTCAGCTGTTACCGTTATTTGAAACCTACGTCCACACCATTTAGAGCTTGTGCAGTACTGAAATAAAATAAGAGAAATCTTTATTTAGGAATTTATAAGAGAGGTTATTTGAAGTTCGCTATTGTTATCGCTGTCTTAGTAGGGCCTATTTTTTTTCCTACTTGGGTATACAAACCAGTAAAAAAATACAGTAAAATTGAAGTGATAATCTTTTATTGCAAATAATACTGACAATAGTTATTTAGTTAGTGTTCAGATTATGTTGAGATTTTGCAATCCTTAACGCAATGGCATTACAGTGTGTGTAGTGCTAATTTGAAATGAAATTTTATTTATCGTACATTCGTATTACCTTGGAAATATTGAAAGAAGCGATAGAAACATGCTAGACATAACTTTAATTTAGAAACTTGTGTTGGTCCATCAAATACATACTAATAACCGGTGTGCTTAACCATGAAATGAATGAAAAAAAATCCCCTAGGTTTATAAAAGATGAATACTAACCAATCCTAGCAATTCCTTCGCGTTAATACTACTGCGCATGCTTGAGATAACGATAAGGACAAAAATAAGCGTTACAAAATCTCTATTATTTATAATGTTAACATTAATTTTTCAACCACTACATGACCCAATATTGTTTCCTGAACTCGTTGGCGCAGTTCGAGATGTAGATGTTCATTGGCACTAAATTTGAAAATTTTAGATACTTTGGTATATATTCATTCAATGAAATAATTCCAAAAAGAATATAATCTGATATGAAAACTTTAAAAATACGCCATAGGTGTTAGTTTTGGTGCCAAGAACTTTCGAATAAAGTTATTATTTTTTATGTCATCGAGAGTCATTTTAAATGAAAGCTCCTGAAATACTTGTAAATAAAACAATCTAAAAATGTTGACAATTTATATTCAATAAAACAATAATTAAAAATTTAAGCTTATTCATTAAATAGATTTTATTATCTGCTTCTATAGTACTATAAACTGATTAGTTTACTCTTATATTAAAATCTTCTTCTTTTCAATAATTTATAACGTCCGTAGCAGCACCGCCGTGTTATCTAATAGGTACCGTGAAATACAAGTGTCTGCTTCGGCACTTGCACAACATTGACGGATATCACGAAATCCTCGCCTAAAAGATGTACAGAAGGATAACAATATAACCCTTATTCAGGTGGTGAAATGGCCGGTAAAAGAGTGTTCAACCATAATGTTGAAGGTTTAACTTTCTTGGACTTTTCCGCAAAATATGTCAGTAAAATATTCTCATATCTGTTCCTTGTCCTATTGATATCATATGATTCCTTCAACTGCTGATACGTATTTTTATATGACAGCTTGAATTTGTCCAGTAGAAAATGTAAAATGTACAAATTCTATGGCAGTTAGTCAAACTAGATGTTTCCATTATAAATTGCTTTGTTTTAAAGTAAAAATTTAACTTTGCTGTGATATTATTTATTGTGCAGTAAAAAAAACCATTTGAAATTGCACAGTCTAGATACAGCAATATTTTTTTTTATGGGTTTAGCACACGTGCTGCAGGGAGGTCCCTAGAGCGCTACAGGAGCGACACGTATACGTGTAATTCACGTTGTTCTTGAATCGCTGTAATTTGTACTCGCTGGGAAACACAGTCCGGGGCAAATTATTCCAAAGGGATGATGCTCTCCATATAAATTATTATTTTATTTTGATTATGATTTTATCCTCTCTGGGGTATTACCAGGAGTATTGTCCTGAGTTTCGGACCTTGAACAACTTGTGCTCTTTTGTTTATAAATAATTTAAGTTTTCAAAACGCGTTTTTAGTGTTCCGTACGGAACACTTATAAGATCACTTCGGTGTCTGTCTGTCTGTCTGTCTGTCTGTCACACCCGATTTTCTCCGAAACTATTTGACATAGAAAGGTGAAATTTGGTAATAATATAGGAATTGATGGCCTTATCAGAGCAATGTAGTTTTGAGAATTAAAGTTTGACTTAAGGGGTTAGTTTTGGGGGATGAAGTCGGAAGTGAAGAAAAAATTTTTTTACTAGGTCATCGAGTGTGGTGTCAAATGAAAGCTTGTGAAAACACGAGTTAAAAATATATATATATATATATATAATATTATACTTGCGCGCACTTTTCTTGGTATTATTTTTAAAAATTCGCGAAAAAAAAATCGCTGTCCCGGGCCTTATCTCGAAAAGTAGTAGTGTAGATTGAACGAAAATTATCACGAGTGCATTACCTTTAATAATTTATATGGTATATAAAAAAAACAAAAATTTCAAGGTCATCAGATTTCAGTAAAGATTGGAAACAAACTTTGTTGATAACTTATTTGGGGTGTGTTTTGTGAAGTCACTGATCATTTTATACCACCGTAATATAAATTTTGACTTAAGGGGTTCGTTTTGAGGGGTGAAATCGGAAGTGAAAAAATTTTTTTTTTACTAGGTCATCGAGTGTGGTGTCAAATGAAAGCTTGTGAAAACACGAGTAAAAAATATATATGTAATGTAATACTTGCGCACACTTTTCTTCGTATTACTTTTAAAAAATCGCTGTCCCCTACCTTATCTCGAAAAGTACTGATCAAAAAATTTTGAAAAAATTCTGGAATATTCTCCACGGGGTATAGATTGAACGAAAATTATCACGAGTGCATTATCTTTAATAATTTATTTGGTATATAAAAAAAAAACAAAATTTCAAGTTCACCAGTTTTCAGTAAAGATTGGAAGCAAACTTTGTTGAAAACTCATTTGGGGTGTGTTTTGTGAAGTCACTGATCATTTTATACCACCCTAACAAAAAATTTTATTTTAAAAACAATCAACGTACGGAACACTAATTGTGCAAGTTCAACTTGCACTTGACCGGTTTTTATTTTACCTTAAAATGTGAATAATTCCGGTTATGTAAGTCGGATCGAAACAAAAAAAAAACAAAATCTTCGTAGTGAAGTTTCTAACAAATCCTCCTTGATTTTAAGTCGCTTAAGTGCGTACATAACCTACAAAATTGAAAAAACGGGTAAAAACTGTTTTTCTTTTTTCATTTCATTGTACAGGTCGCCTAAGTGAACCCATCGGCTTAAAACTTTCAAAAAATATGTTTTTTATTATAGCGAAAATGCCCTGAAATAAATTTTGGTACGAAAATATTGAACCCAGTGGACAAAATTGAATTTATTATTTAAAATTTGAATTGCCCCAAAATGGATTTTTTTTTTAAAAAATTTAGGTTTCGACGCCAGTTTTCGGATGCCATTAAAATTTTTTTTTTTTTTTTTTGAGTCATTTTAACAGTCTTTTTACATTTGTTTATTAATCAAATAACAATCAAATACCAACAATTTTCTAGGTCATTTAGAAAAAAAAAAAAATGTTAACGAAAATGATTTTTTTTTAATAAACCAGATGTGATAAAAAATTTTCAATTTCTTTTTCAAAATGGCCAAAAAAACGCATTTGTTGTTATTTGATTAATAAACAAATTCAAAAAAAATGACTCAAAAAAAAATTTTAATGGCATTGGAAAGCTGGCGTCGAGAACTAAATTTTGAAAAAAAAAAGATTCATTTTGGACCAAATGGCATAAAATGGCGGACAATTCAAATTTTAAATAACAAATTCGATTGTGCCCAATGGGTTCAATATTTTTGCACCAGAATTTCAGGGTATTTTTGCTATAATGAAAGACATATTTTCTGAAAATTTCAAGCCGATTGGCTCAATTAGTCAACCTATAAAATAAAATTGAAAAAAAAACAGTTTTTTGCCTGTTTTTTTTTCAATTTTTTCGGTTATATACTCACTCAAGCGATTTAAAACCAACGAGGATTTGTTGGAAATTTCATTACGAAGAGTTTGGTTTTTTTTTGTCTCGATCTAACTTATATAACCGGAGTTATTCAGATTTTAAGCTCAAAAAACGCGTTTTGAAAACTTAAATTGTTTTTCTTTCTTTTTTTTTGGGTCTAGCACACGTGCTACAGGGAAGTCCCTAAAGTGCTACAGGAGCGACACATGTGCGGAAAAAGCGATTCACGTTGTTCTTGAATCGCTGTAAGTTGTACTCGGTGGGAAACACAGTCCTGGGTAAGCCATTCCAAAGAGATGATGTTCTCCATATAAGAGACTGCTTGAAAAGCGTTGTACAAGGAGTAACAAGCTGAACCTCATATGGATGTGCAGTATCAGCGCGACGTGTACTTCTAACATGCACCGCTCTGGGATGAATTAAGCTGGCTACATCCTTCGAACACTCTCCATGGAAATACCTGTAGAATAGACTCAAGTCGCCAACCGTCCTTCGATATCTTCAATCGATCGATCGATCGATATATCTTCGTTATAAATAAAAGAGCACAAGGTTTTCGAGGTCCAAAACTCAGGACAATACTCCTGGTAATACCATAGAGAGCCTATGTGATCATTATTTTCCCTTTTTTTTGCTGCACTATTATGCCCGAAATCGCTTTGGTCTTTTCGAATGATTTTTTATGTTCATTTTGCCCACTAAAATAATATTTTGCACACTAAATCCTAAAATAACGATTTTAATTTTGAGCAATCACAATTAAAATATTTTATTTTTTATAGTTGAACCAATAATCAATTATCATTTTATTTAGTGTTCAAACAATACCGTTGTTTCTCTAGAGAAAATTTCCATTTGCGGCAAACAGCAGGCGTGAAGCGTCTTAATAATTAAACAACCGCACTATAAGTAAAAATACCAATTCAAACAAAACAATATAATGCAAAATTGGAGTAGGCCAAGAAATGAGTCCATTAAGTTCACTTTCGATCAACGGATTTGAAATCGGCGGTGATGTGAAGCGACTAGTCTGAATTTGTGACGCATAAAGTACCGTTAGGGCCGAGTGCGCGATCCTCCGTAATTACAGCGATTTTGAACGTGCTTTCGCGCTATAGCTAAATTTATTTATTTTTGGAACATTAACTGATGGCTAAAAAGATTTACTTGTAAAATTACTGTATGTAATTTGGCAATTAGGGTTTTAAGTTGACACTGACGTCAGTAGGCTAACTACAGTTATGAAGTTGAAACATATAAGGCAAGAAAATTCGTTTTAATTTATGGTTAAACCATCAAAAATGAAGAAATATTTTGAAATTCTAAAAACTGAACTTTTCGACCTGGCTAAGATCTTATTTTCTCCTACCATTCATCGAGCCATTTTTTTCACATCTTCGTACGAACCAAAGCGCTGCTCAGCAAGTGCGTGACCCATCAATGCAAAGAAGTAGTAATCGGAAGGAGCCAAGTTTGGTGAGTAAGCCGCATGGGGTAGAACTTTCCAGCTGAGTGCTTCCAACGTGTCGCGAACTGGTTTTGCCGTATGTGATGGAGCATTGCCATAAAGAAAAATGACTTTGTGTTGCCTCTTTCGGTAATCTGGCCTTTCTTCAAGCAGCGAACGGTTCAAATCAGTCAATTGTTGTTGATAACGTTTAGTATTAACCGTTTCCCCAGGTTTTAACAGCTCATAATAGACCACGTCCCTCTGGTTCCACCAAACACAGAGCATCGTCTTTCTGCCAAAGCGATTCGGTCTTGCGGTAGATGTGGATGGTGTCTCCTGTAACTATACGATGCAAAAACGACTTCCTTTTGCACCAAGTGAGCAAAATGTCACACGTGTTTTTGCGCTTTTCCATTTGCCTGTCGTTCAACTCATGTGGTACCCATCTACCGGCTTCTGAATCTTTCCCATCTCTCGTAGCCGATTGGAAACAGCTTGTTGACTAACGCCCAATTGCTCGGCGAGTTGTTTTTGTGTTTGCGAATCATCTTCGTCCAACAATGCTTGCAATTCCACATCTTCGTATTTTTTTGGCGGTTTTCCACGTTCCTTGTCTGCAACATCGAAGTCACCACTTTTGAAACGCCGAAACCATCGTTCACACGTATCTTGCTTTGGAGCATGTTCACCATAAGCTTCTCCAAGTAATCGGTATGATTCAACAGCAGTTTTCTTCAAATGAAAACAAAAAATTAATGCTGTCCGCGAATGCTCTTTGTTCGGTATAAATTTCGACATATTGAACACGACACTATGCACACACTTTTCCAATTTATCACTCGTGCGCGTTTGACACTTGTTGATGACACAACAAAATGGCGCAGTGTCAAATCTTTATAGCACAAACTGCATTGGTGCACCATCTGTTGTCTGAAATCCGCATTTCATACTTGTACACTTGGTAAAACCGTTTTTTCTGATTTACCATCTGAAATTTAACAGTATCAAAAACAAATTACTCACAAATATGAGAAATACTAGGATTACCTCTTCAGTTTTTACAAAAACAATGAAAAAATAAATTTTTTGGTACAAATCGTTTTATTGTTTCGCAAAATATTCACCTTTAAGCACACTTTTGCATGCATTCGCACCAATTCTCGAAACATTTTTTGTCGGTACCTCAAAAAAACATGGTTTTGGAAGGCTCCAACAGCCTCTTGAGATGATGAAAATGGGTGTCCACGCATTTTTTTTTTGACAATCGGGAACAAAAGAAGTCGTTAGGTACTAAATCAGATGAATACGGGCAATAAGACATTAATCTGATGTTTTTCTCCGTCAAATAATCAATTGGGTTTTTGAATAGAAAATAATTATGGATTTGTTTACTTTATTTTAAAACTTTATCATAAATAATATCGATAATAGTTGCGAAAACTTTTTAAAACTTCTTTACAATTAACATACTTAAAAATATTTTTTTTTTTTTAAAGAGGCGAACCTCTTATGGCACTGGAACTAAGCCAACAAGCCAGCATCTCTCTTTATTTATAAATCTATATACATTTTTCCTTAAACCTAAACTAAACCTAAAGACACACCAACACCCAGCCGTCACACAGAATCGAACCGCTGACTTCTCGGACAACATCAGGCACGGCTAGCGTCTTACCCACTGCGCCAATCGGTCCGGCATAAATAAATGAAAATTTATAAAATTTTTTAAAAAATCACGTGACCACGAAAGTGCCACGATTTGTCTGCCATGTTTGTGACGTCATTATGTTAAAGTGTTTTGACGTAAATACTGTCAACAGCTTCTACCTGTGTATTTACTGTCAAAATTATTGAAGTTTAGTCCAAAAAAAATATTGTTGGTTACTAATTTAATTTAATTTAATTTAATCTAATTTAATTCAGTAATGTGTGACAATTTACGATGTCCATTTGGTCCAGTGTATATATAAATTTTGAAACACTAAAACAAAAATCATTCGATAATATTATTGTGATATGAATGATTATTAAATACATTATTATATTAAAATACTTACATCGGAGTGATATTCACAACAGAAACAATTTGATGTTGTTTTAGGATTAATACGTCGTGCTGCTTGGAACCATTGATTTCGACCTTTAATATCTTGTGGGACATTTAAAAACAGTTTTTCGGGAATTGTTTTTCTAGTATTTATACAAAATGATGAGAAACTGGCACGATAATTTTTTGAATTAGACATTTTTAATAAATTTATCAATACACTGATGATAATAACAAAAACAAAGTGATTGTTGAGGAAACATAAACATTGTGACGCCACTCGCGCTCGGGTTTTTTCGGCTCGTCATCGGTATTAATTTTAAAAATTTATTTTCAATTTGATATAACTTTTTAATTATAACGATAAAAATAATAAAAAAAAGTTTTGTTATAAAACTTATATAGGATCTTTCTATTTATGACAATTTTTTGTTTCAAAACCCCAATTGTTTGACGTGCTATGTGAGAGCTCTCATTGTCATGATGAAGAATGATGCGACGTTTTCGGTTGTTTTTCCTGATTTCATCGATGACTTCTCGCAAACAAATTGTTGTATACCATTCAGCATTAACTGTTTTAGATTCTCTAAAGCAATGGTTGCAACATGTGCTTCGCGAACGAACCACTTTTGTTGGATTCGGTTCATATTGGAACAACCGAACAGTTGCTTGCTGCTTAGTTTCCGACTTGTACGAATATGTCCTCTGTTGCTCCATCAGGAACAGATCTTTTCCACAGTTCATGAAAAATCCAATATACCGGAGTCTTCGATCTGCCTCTATCTCACGGGTAAGTCACATACCGATCCTCTTCAATCATGTTGCGCACAGCATCGATGGTTTTTGGAACAACAACCGATTTTGGTCGACCTTCACGAAATTCATCGCTGAAGGCAGCACGACCATGACGAAATTTTGCAAACTAATTGTGAACAGTCTTTTCTGATGGTGATTCATTACTACAAGGTGAACGAAGGATTCGAGGCTGATTTCTGAGCTATCCCTGTTTTAATATTAACAAATGTCAAATTTTACAATTAATGGTAATGTCACATCTCAATAGCGCCATCTAGTGGTCGTTTGTAAAAACTTAAAATGCGGCCCTCGTATCAGGGTGACCACAATAAAGTGGTATCTTCAAGAGGAGCGTCAACACCGAAATTCATTTTTTTTTTATTTTCAGATACGTTTCGTTTCTGTAACATGAGAATGTTTAGCAAAAGTAATACTAGATATTGGTCAAAAGAGCATCTTCATTTAGTGAGAGACGATGCTTTTCATGAAAGATTTGGAACTATTGTTTGGTTTGGCTTTATAAGATGACGAATAATAGGCCCATTTTATTTTCGAATGGCCTTTAAATACTGAATAATATTAAATTTTTACTTTCCTTGCTAAAGGAAAGTACTGTATTTTTAGAAACCAAATCGCAAATTTTATGGAAAATTTATTTGTTGTCGATTTCGCAGAAATTATGACGGAATGGCGTTCCCGCCCATAACGCTAGAGTAGTAGTTAACTACTTAAATATAACTTTTGGATATCGATGGATCGATACCAATGTTCAATAAGATAGCCGCCAACGTCACTAGACCTTACTCCCCTTGATTCCTTCTACCGGGGCCATATCAAAGAATATGTATACCAGATAACATCAGAGAAAATTCAAAACCTTAGAAATGGGATTACTCAAGCCGTTAATTCTATTATGTCACTTCAAAAGACAAATTCAAGAATAAGTTTATTTATGCCGGGAGGAGTCAATGTTTTGAAAATTTAAACTACAGAGATGGTACAGTACAGGTACATACATATTTTTTAATTAATTTCTCCATAGAAAAAAGCCGGTCAAGCGCAAGTTGGACTTGCGCAATTAGTGTTCCGTACGTTGATTTCTTTTATAATAAACATTTTTGTTACGGAGGTATAAAGTGATCAATAACTTCACAAACACACTCCAAATGGTTTTTTTTCCGATCTTTACTGAAAACTGATGACCTTGAAATTTTTGTTTTTTTATATACCAGATAAGTTATTAAAGATAATGCACTCGTGATAATTTTTGTTCAATCTACACCCTATGGAGAATATTCCAGAATTTTCCCAAATTTTTCTCATCAGTACTTTTTGAGATAAGGGGAGGATAGCGATTTTTAGCAATTTTTTAAAAATAGGACAAAGAAAAGTGTACGCAAGTAATACATTATGTCTATTTTTGAACTCGTGTTTTTACAAGCTTTTATTTGACACCCCACTCAATGATCTGGTAAAAAATGTTTTTTTCATTTCTGATTTCACTCCTTAAAACAAACCCCTTAAGTCAAAATTTAACTTTCAAAACTCTACGACTCTGATGACTATTCCTATATTAGTACCAGATTTCAACTTTCTATGTCTAATAGTTTCGGAGACTATCGGGTGTGATAGACAGACAGACGGACAGACACCGAAGTGGTCTTATAAGTGCACTAAAAATAATATAATATACGGGGTGCTTCATAAGACATAACAAAGTTGATTTTGTTTCCAGATACACTGGCAGTGATAGTTTTTATGACCTAATTCAGCACTTTTTTACGTAAAAATAAGAGCTTGGCTAGTAATTTCGGGGACACCCGGTATATCAGTATAGTACCTAACAAAGACTGCACAGAACACCTATGTAACAAAAACCGTAAACTATGTCTACAAATGAAAAAAACAAAACCATTAATTAAAATAGCGTATATTTCATTGAACCATGCATCGAATATGGCTTGGAGAAAGTGGCTCCGACTTTTCGAGAATTACAGCCGACAAGCCATTGACTTCTCGAAGTTCAAAGAAATTTCATCAGCAGACTTCAACCTTTACCTTAAGACGTGCAAACATTAATTATTATTTTGCATTTTGGCATTATAAATCTATTACTAAAAGTTTTTGACAATCTACGGTTATTGATGAATACCTAATTATATTGTGTATTTTTATAGTTGATTTCACTTAGAGTAATAAAAGATCTATAACAAAATGTTTCTCTTCCTTCTTCTTTTTGAAGTCAACTTTTCTAAAACTAGTTAAACAGCTTTCCGTCTCCACCGAATACGGGTATTGTTTAAGATTGAACATTATTTTTCCTTGGTTATTGAGCTTTTTGAAAGTCACTTAGCTTATATAAAATTATTTAAAAGTTATTTTAAAAACCTATTTTAAAATAGAGCAAATATTCAAAATTACTATAGTTTACGCTACGTTTTTTATACGTCGAACAAAAAATATTTGTATAATCTCAAAAATAATAAAAAAACCGGCCAAGGCAGGTCGGACTTGCGCCATGATTGCTTTTAAAATAAAAATTTCTGGTATGATGGTACAAAATGATCAGTGACGTCACAAAACCCATCCCAAATGAGTTTGCAAGAATCAATATCTAGGATTCGAACATCATCATCATTAGGAAAATTGCATATTGTCTATGAAGATTCTGTCTCTAGTAAAACAAGCATCTTTTGTCATTTGTATAAGCCCAGTGCTGGTCAAATAGGTGGCTAGACTATTATTAATTCGAGGCTGGTTTGAAAAGTCCGTGCAAAGTCCGAGAGATGGCACCACCGGCGCGTATCGAGGTCATGTTTAGTTAGTAGCATCTCTTGAATGAACGCACACCAAGTTTCAGCCATATTGGACTATTTCTTTGTGCTTGGCATTCGTGTGAATCAAGGAAGTCGAGTGATTTTCAAGAAATGGACGAAAAAGAATTTCGTGTGGTGATTAAACATTACTTTATGAAAGGCAAAACGCCTCAGGAGACTAAAGAGAAGCTTGATAAACATTATGGTGACTCTGCACCTTCGATTAGAACAGTTTATAAGTGGTTTCAAAATTTTCGGACTGGCCATATGGGCACAAGTGACGCTGAACGTTCTGGACGGCCTGTGGAGGTTACGACTCCAGAAATCATTGATCAAATCCATGATATGGTGATGGATGACAGAAGAGTTAAGGTGCGTGAGATTGCTAGTGCTGTGGGCATCTCGACTGAACGGGTACATAATATTTTGCATAAACATTTGGACATGAGGAAGCTATCCGCAAGATGGGTGCCGCGATTGCTCACGCTTGACCAAAAACGGAATCGTGTGAAGTGTTGCAAGGATGGTTTGCAGCTGTTCCAGAAGAATCCGGAGGACTTTAAGCGTCGTTTCGTCACTGTGGATGAAACATGGATACATTACTATACTCCTGAGACCAAACAACAATCTAAACAATGGGTTACCAAGGGGGAATCTGCACCAAAAAAGGCGAAGACCGTTCCTTCGGCCGGAAAGGTTATGGCGACTGTCTTTTGGGATTCGCAAGGGATAATCCTCATCGACTATCTGGAAAAGGGTAAAACTATTACAGATGAATATTATTCATCGTTATTGGACCGTTTGAAAACCGAGCTGCAAGAAAAACGCCCGCGATTGGCCCACAAGAAAGTCCTTTTCCATCACGACAACGCACCAGCACACACCTCAGCAGTTGTGATCGCAAAATTAATGGAAATAGGATTCCAACTCGTTTCACATCCCTCCTATTCTCCAGACTTGGCTCCCTCGGACTACTATTTGTTCCCCAATTTGAAGAAATGGCTGGCGGGACAAAGATTTTATTCAAACGAGGAGGTGATTGCAGACACTAATGGATATTTTGCAGACTTGGACAAATCCTATTATTCGGAAGGGATCAACAAACTAGAACATCGTTGGACGAAGTGTATAAGCCTAAAAGGAGACTATGTCGAAAAATAAAAAAGGTTTACCCCAAACACATAAGAAGTTTTTATTTTTGCACGGACTTTTCAAACCAGCCTCGTACATGCCCAGAATTTTTTTATTTGCCAGAGACATTATCAAAGGTAATGCACTCGTGATAATGTTCATTTAATATACACCTTATGGAAAATATTCCAAAACTTTTTCGAAATTTTTTGGATAGTACTCTTAGGGTGGGGGGAACAGCAATTTTTGGCAATGTTTTTTAAATAATATAAAAATTTTTTCACTTCTGATTTTAACCCCCAAAACTAACGCCTTAAGTAAAAATTTATTTTTCAACTACGGCTGTGATAAGGCCATCAATTCCTATATTCGTGACAAATTTCAACTTTCTATATCAAATAGTTTCTGAGAAGATCGGCTGTGACAGACAGACAGACACCGTAATAATTCGATAAGTGTTCTCTTTTTCAATTTTAGTACGAAATACTAAAAATCACATACAGTTTGGTTATCTTAGTCGCCAAAGAATTGTTTCATCTCGAGAATCGTAAACTTCTCCTCAAAATGTGATGGAACGTTATAATCGAGAAATCATGTTGTTCGTTTTATATTCAAAAATATCTCGTCCCGTAAATCATTCTGGATGAAATTTAACTAATTTAAGCCAGTCAGGATCGGTCACGATATACAAATGGACCAATAAACAATAATAGTAGACTCTAAATTTATTGGAAATTATAATTGAGTTTAATCGGCGAATAATAGGAGGGTTTTCAACTGATCAAACTTGAGTATTTCAATGATTTGGTACTTTATTTTTGGCAAATGTTACTTCATCGATAATTAAAATTGATCTCATTCAGATTATTTTACTTTAAAAGCTGCTTGTAAAATCTCTCTCTAAAACAGCATTTTATTTACGCAGAAACTCGAGCAAAACATGCTATACCTAACCTGAAGTAACCTTGTTGCAGAAATACCCATGCAAATGCTTATTATAAGCAAAAAAAATTTATAAATGAAGAAACACTGGAACATCTCTGTAGAGGACAGAAAAACTATATCAACATCACTAGGAATACAAATTTAAACAACTGTTTAAGATCAATACTTATGTTTATTATCTTATTGCTGACAATTGTTTCGACACACTGTGTCTTCTTCTGGAGCACGATGTAAATTTTAAGATAAAAATATGTGGATCTAGTGTATTTTTTGACGCTGAATTTGAATCCATAGTTAAAAAAAAGATTTATCGTGTCATTTTTTTTTGGCTGAAAACATCCCTTGGAATGGAATAAAACTATAGTAATTATGTAATGACTCTTAATGAAATGTGAAAAATGGTAGATATTTTATAGTCTACTCTCTAAGGGTAATTTATAGTGAGTATCGGTGGTTTAAGCGAATCTTTGTTCACCCTGCCAAAAACTATAAATTCCTGAACTTTTTTCGTCATTATTGAAACTTATGAGATATCTCCGTAGATGGAGGAGGTTTTTACACTCTATATGGGTGAGTCTCAACTTGTTAAGGGTAATGTCTGGTTGATATGACTAGATTCAGATATTTTGTCCTAAAACTACAAGAATTTGTCCTTTGTACATGTTACTTAAACTCACGTGAGTGTTATGGGTACTTTCCACCCCCTGTAAGGGTGGACTTTGGTTTAATTAATAGAAATAGCTTGCTATGGTTTGAATACATATTCTCTTCTCTAGACTATAAAATATCTCCTTTTTTTCAGACTTCATTACGAGTCATTACATTATTACTATAGTTTTATCCCATTTCAAGGGAAGTTTCTGGAAAAAAAAATGACGCGCTAATCTTTCTTTTAATTACGGATTCGAATTCAGCGTCGAAAAGTACACTAGATTCATATATTATGGTTCGTGGTAATGAACTTTTCTTTTGTGTGGCTGTGTTATTTATCTGGTAATTGAAAATTTTATTTCAGAAGCAATGATGGTAAACATATAAAGGGTTGATGGAGCGAGGAAGAGGATTAGGGATTGCTTGATATATATCTTGTTATACGATCTCTTAAATGTTTTTGGAGTAGAAAAATATAAAAATTGTGTTGTTTTTTCAGCTTTAACAGATATTCTAGGCAGAAGAGAAATTTAGTACTTATTTCATAATTGCGTGTTTGCAAGTAAATCATTTTTCTGATCCATGTCATGCAAAAGTCTTGAATACCAGTTCGGATTAAAAAAAACTCGATTTCTTTTTTAATAATTCAAATAAAAGTTGTTGTTTAAACATGTTTTTAGGAAATTCAAAAATTAGTATTTCGATCTAGTTTAAAATTTTGGTTTATTGATGTTATTTTCTTATATTTCCGCTGACTAGTTTTACTGCTGTGTCTACTAATTTCTCGGAGCATAATATTTCTTGGTATCGCAAATTATTAAAAATATAGATAATAGATAATTATACTTATGGTTGAAGCTAATACAACTTTCTCCACATTATTCGTTTATAATACGTTCAATATGGATTTTTTTTCAATGAAATGTGGTTTATAAGTAGTAGTAGCTTATTGATCCCAGATAGAAAAGATAAAAGGATGCGGGAAACATTAATTAGGACTTTTTTATACCTGATATATCCTAAGTAATTATGAATAGAGAGTATGCAAATTATTCAGTATATTGACCTTTTGATTTGATTATTAGTTTTGAAATCAAATGTACTATTGCCATTTAAATAATTAAAACTTCTATTATGTCGTTAAGAGTAGTTGCAATGGTAAAGGTTTTAAAGAGTGACCCCAAAAACAGGCGAAAAATCGTCCGCTTTGGCACCCTCGAATTCTGATACAAATTATATGCTAAAAAAATGTTAATGGTGAGGATTTACTTATGATAAACTTTTAGTTTTTCAAGTATGAGGGATTGAAGTTATAATACGCGGTTGATATAACCAAATATGCGCGATGAAACAAAGTTCAATAGCTAGATTTTTACCCCACTAGGTATCAGCACTGCCAAAAATCCCCAATAAACTTGCATCCATTTCAACCTCAGTTTCACTAGATTTTCACTCCTAGAAAATACGGCTAGCTTTTGGTATCGCTATGTTTGTATGTGTGAAAATGTAAATGAGCTGTTTTGTTATACATACAAGATATGTCTACATCGCTTATTATAACGTCATTTGTGTAACACAGATCTAAATAGGATTGAAGGCAAAAATGGTAACTTCCATCTCCTTTACCTCAATAAACAAATGTATAATCAACTTGAAACTTTGTCATGAGAAAGTCATCATAATTAACAATAATTTAGCGTAGAATTTGCATCAGATTTTAAGAGTGCCAAAACGGGCGATTTTTGGGGTTACTCTTTAGTAGGGAGACAGGAACTAAAAGGGTATTAACTTTTAGAGTTGAGTTCATCACTCTCTAGTGCAGCATATTGACGAGTGGAAAGTATTAACATGGTAGACCTAATTTTCTTACTTCCCCGATTAAAAGGTCAAGAAATATTTCTGTCGGTCTATCTGTCTGTTTGCCAATCTGTTAAGTCTCGAACAAAATCAGATATCGATGGTAATTTTAATACATTAAGTAGAAAAGGAACATATAGTTTTTGAGCGGTATCGTGTCAGTTAAAGGGGTTGAAAGAAATGGAAGCTGTCAAACATTGTATAGTTACAATCGTGTTATGAGAATTTCTCATGATTCTTCATTGGATAAATGGGTACATTTTAAGCATAGTTCTTTATAGTTAAAAAGACATAAGAGAGATTGTCATATATACATCGTGTTGTTCTTGGAGGCGAGGAATCTAAAAATTAAACGATTTTTTAATTTTTTCGAATTTCAATATGAAAAATATGTGGATGGCAATCTCTAGTGTCTTTTGTAAATATCTTTGAAGTCCTTGCTCAACTGATTTTTTTCTTTGATTAATATCTTACATTAAAGTACTTATCATTTAAATGTAATTCTTGAATTTATTTTTTTTTAGCGTGAGAAAGTTAAATTTAGTATTTATTTTAGAACAGCATGTTTGAGAAGAGAGTGTTGGGTAAATCACTTTACCGTTTTTTTTCTGCGACTCTTTCGAATATTTTAGTAATCACTGCTGCCTTATTTGAATTTTCATGGTTTACTTGACACAACAAGTATTTGTTTTAACATTATTTCTTTAAAGGGCTCTACGAGACATATCCTGTTATGATTATTTTAACTTCCCTTGCTAATGAAAGTATTGTTTTCGTAAAAGATTTTTGCATTTCTTCCAGTTGCAACACCTATATAAAGAAAAACATACTTTCCAACTTTCGTCTGTCTGTCTCCCTCTGTGTCGACCTGTCGGCATGTCGGTTTGTCGATGTGTCGATCTTTAGATCCAACTAGCGAACCGAAATTTGGTACATATATATATAAGGTGCGTTCATTTTACAAAGTCTCCAAAAATTTTATTCGGGACTGGAAATTAGTGGCCATCTCTTGGACAGTGAAGGCGTAATACCGGCTCATTGTGTTCCAAAGGACGCTACGGCGATGGCTGCAAGTTACGAACACATTTTGAGGATAAAGCTCTTATCAGTATTGCAGGAAAGACGACCAGAAAAAGCTGCTCGTATGTTTTTCAATCAAGACAACGCTCCCACTCACCGGGCGAACTTAACTCAGAAAATTCTTCGTAACAACAACCTAGAATTAATATCTCATGTTTCCTGACCTCCCCCCTAGTTATTTATGACTTTTTCCAACAATAAAAAACACACTCCCAGTCATTTCTGGATTAGCGAAAATGAACCCTCTAGAATCGTTGTATGTAACATGTATTTTATATCCGTTTTTATAAAATTCGAGAACTACCAACAAATGGACTTTCCTTATTTATATTGCTAAATATATTTAGCAGATAACCCAACATTTCGCGTTATGTAATATTTCCAAACACATTTTTTTGTTAGTATTAATCATAAACAATAATAAAAGTGACTCATAGTAAATTCTGTTTATGAAAAATTCCATGTTTTGCAACATGTTTTCATCGGATCCGAGTTGTTGCTCTTATAATAGGAGAAAGGTATGTCCCAGTAAGGACTGGAATTTGCGATGCATGCATCAAATGTTCACAGTTTATCCTCAGTTGACGTATTTCTTTAGATAACGTCCTGTATTAAAATGGAGTGAAAAGGCCCGAGTCTTTCCGAGAGATGACAGCAAAAACAAAAAACCATATGATTTTCAGTTAGCATTAACTTTCAGACGATTCGTGTAAAATTTTCAGGATATTTTGCCTATTAGTTTGCCAGTTACAGCCGTTTGAGTTTGATTTCTGCAAAACGATAGGACAAAAAGAATTTCGTGTGTTGATTAAACAATACTTTTTGAGGGGAAAAAATACAGCCAGAATCCAAGAATGATTTTAGAAGTGTTATGGCAGATCTGCTTCGCCGAAAGAAACTATATGTCTTGATCTTAAATTCGGTCGTAGAAGTACCGGATATCCAAGTATCACTCCAAAAAACACAAAAAAATCCACCATATTGTTCTTAATGACCACAAAGTAAAAGTGAGAAAGATATCTGATGTCGTGAAGATATTAACAGAACGCGTGAGGCATATTTTGCATGAATATTTGCATATGAAAAGCTATGTGCCCGTTGAATGCCACGCATTCTCATGATTAATCAAAAACAGCAATGTCTCGAAAATTCAGAACGCTGTTTGACACTGTTTCGGCGTAATTTAAAGGAGTTTTGCGTCGATTCGTAACAATGACCGCAACATGGATCCACCACTACACGCCTGAGTCCAATAGGCAGTCCAGAGTGGCTGGAACCGCATAAAAGCCGACCGAAGCGCCCAAAAACACAAACATCATCTGGAGAATTATTTTGTATGCATCAACCAAATTACTTTGCCAAATAAAAGTAAAAAGAAAAAGGTATTAAAAAAAATACTAATCCAGTTCCCAATAATACGATGAACGTTCAACAATCAACGAGACAAACAGCAATAGTGGGAAAACTATTAAATATTTTTAAACTTTATGTCAGAACGTTATTATTATTTTTTTTTATTTACATTTATTATACATTATAAACATCATTCATGATAAGGTGAACTATTGCAAAACGGGTTCGAGATGGGTTCCAAGACCGCTGACTCAGGACCATAAAGACAATCGAATTTGCATTTGTTCTGAACTCAACCGACGGCTTTTAACGGAAGGTAATGACTTTCCAGATCGATATAGTAATCTGCGATGAAATGTGGATTCATCATTTTGAACTTGAATCCAAACATTCAATCTAATCCAAAATTCAGACGAACGCGGATGTCGGTAAAGTGATGTTAACATTGTTCCGGGACTCACAAAGTTCAATTTATTGTGATTATTTAGAAGACACCGTACTGTGAGCAGTGAGTTCTATTCAAACATGATTCAACTGAAAATAAAACCCTCGATGGTAAGAAATCGTCAGGATTCTCTCTCCAAAAGTGTGATTCTGTTGCATGATTATGCCCGCCCTAATGTCGCTCAGCAAACGCGAGAGAAGATTAAAAACTTGAGTTTGGAGGTGTTGTCACATCCACCATATTGTCCCAACCTCGCATTGTCCGATTTTTATCTGTTCGGCCCTCTCAAAGAGTTTTTACGTGGCACCAAATTCGATGACAACGCAGCAGTCCAAAATACTGTACACGACTGGCTCAGACAGCAAGATGAACAATTTTACACAACATGAATTCGGAAGCTCAGAGAGCCATGGAACGATGGCCTAAATGTTGAGAGGAGAATAGGTTGAAAAGTAGTGTAGATTTCATTGTTATTGAATAAACTATTTTTTGTGCCCAACCATTTATCTCGTTAATTATTAAACGTGACCGCTCGTATTCTTGAAAAAATGTGTTTCTAGAACATTTTTCCATCAATGTATTCTTTGATGTGCTAACAACGTCAAAATTACCTTAGTAAGTTGTCCAATCGCCTCCTGCATCAATAATTGCCTGGCATCTTCGAGGCATGCTGTCGGCGAGATTTTCTCTATACTATATATATTTTCAAATCTCGCGAGACAATTGAGTCGAAGTCCTCAGGCTCTTTCCTATAAGTTTTCTCTTTACAAGGGATCAAAGGTTTCCAATAGGGTTGGCGTTTGGCGACTGTGAAGGCCACTTTAGTATCTTATCGTGGGTCCAAGCGAGCCGGTTCACGACGTGATTTTCGCCCAGCAAAGGTTTCTTTAACGTTCTTCGGAATTTGGCATCATGAGCATGAAGATGTTATCGAATGGTCTCATGGAACATATTGTAACCCGATTTTCTTAATTTTGCCGCTCCTTGACGCAGCGTCGGGTTCCGTGAAAATAAAGACACGATTCGTTTTTCGACTTTCGGAGTGACTTTGCCAACTTCACCACGTTTTTGGCAAATCGTTGACAATTTTCGTCTCGTTAAAACGATTTACCACTTCTTCATCAACGACACCAACTTTTTAATATATTTAGCGGCCGCGGAAGGTGTCATTTTGGGCCCCTTTGGATGGTAATAAAGAAAGACTGCCACGAACCGACGCGCAAACAAGTGACTCATTTTGGATTTTACGTGATTTCGACGAAACTTTGGAATCGACTGGTATTTTTACTAGACCAAGGTTCCCTCTACCGATTTTTTGTTGAATAGCTAGAATCGCGTACCAAAAATGAATTAACGCGGACACGTTCTTGCTTGACAGACTGTAATATCTAGGAGGTTTATGTTTAACATTCCAGCCCTTTCTCATAATATTTTGATTTAGTCATCATTGGATAGAAACATAGTATGTATAGTTTGGCGGACTCGGTAGAGGTTTTATTAATTTAATGTTTTTTAGTGTCGCATATGTCATAAAATTTAATTGAAATGTGGCTAACATTCTGATCCATTAATTTATTAAGAATAAACTAAGAGAAAGTTGCAAAACCAGAATTATATTTTCAAGCTGTCGCCAGAACAATAAATATGTATATCTGTTGAGATCTTTAAAAGCGTAGACCGAGAATATTAAATATAAAATTTGATCCTTCACTTTTACCATAATGGGAGCTGTTGTTGCGGTCGGTTTTAATTACAGTTGAAAAAAAAAATCTTATAGGACACTGAATATTAAATGCTGAATTAAAACTTGTATCAGTAAAAAAACGCGCGTTCTTTACAAGTTGCAGTCTACGGATTATTTTTTAATGCCTTCAGTATCATCGCTGGTGTGCCCTACTCTCTTTCTCATTTACATTAACGGTCTGTTGGAAAGGACCAGGAATCCAGTCTACAGCTTTCCAGATAGTAGGCTTATTTCTTCATTTACTTCGAAAGCCCCAACATCAGCTACTCATGCAAATATCGGCAGATAGCAGGAAGTCGTTTAACTTAACAAAGACCTGGAATTACAGTAACCAAGTAGAATTTAAAGCTATAAAAACCCAGGCGGCAGTTTCTTCTAAAAAAGTTAACGTAGCTGAATCGGACATA
Source organism: Pachyrhynchus sulphureomaculatus (assembly GCA_019049505.1). Lineage (NCBI taxonomy): Eukaryota > Metazoa > Arthropoda > Insecta > Coleoptera > Curculionidae > Pachyrhynchus > Pachyrhynchus sulphureomaculatus. The sequence goes on along the minus strand of CM032447.1, from coordinate 64,266,928 downwards.
GTCATGTCGGGATAATCCATTCCTCTAGCAACGTTACTCAATTTGCAGGGGGCAATACATATCCTGGCATGTTGCATGCACAGCAATAAGAGCTTCTGAAAAGCTGGGAATATTATTTCAAACTAGAAAGCTTTGCACTCCACAACAATTCTGTACAAAGCTCAAATTCGACCAATTGTGGGGTTCTATTTAGAAAAGACCTGTTCAACTGATAAGAGACCCAGAACTCCAATAATTATTTATAGTATGTTTTGTTATATTTTAATTAAAATATGGAGAGTCATGCAACAGTAGTATGTTACACAGGTTGTAAACTGAAGAGTGGTTACCAAATATTTTATAAAATTCGTTCAGGAAAAACGATATAAACTGATTTCGTTATTTTCTGTGATGGAAAAAGAAATGGTTAACTTAATCTTTATTGGGGTTAAAACTGTGATTTTTTTCTACAGCTTTCGGCCTTAAACCGAATCTATCCAAAGCTAGAGATATTTAACCTTGCAGCCAATAAACCATAACTTCCAAAATAAAATTGTTTCGAAAATTCTTTGCAATTGTCGAGTTCGGAGAACAAAATATTATGGTAATCAGTAAACATTAAGCAGGACTAATGCATAAATTAAAAAATTCTATTGAAGATAGATACAGATGAAAGTTGTTGTCTTTGTAGTCCAGCAATCATCACCGCCAATGTGTACATTACCTCGGGTGATTGTAACACAACGCGTCTTTCCCTTAGAAGTGGTTTTTCGGTTTGTCAGTTGAAGAGATTATTTCGAAAATAGGGTTTAGGTTATCTACATTTTTTCCCAAAATATATTTTCTACGAAGTGTTATTTAAGACTTCCAAGAGGGTTAAATTTTTTACTTCTTCTGTAATGCCTTTTTTTTTAGCAATCCCACAATTTTAAATATTTTCTAATTAACAAATAAATTATAAATGTCATATTCCCTAAAACAACAAACGAACAAAAAAAAACAAAGTTTCTATTTTACTAATAAACAAAGAGTATATACCATAAAACAATTTTTCCCTCCAACAACAGCGCATCAACGACACATCAAAGGCTCTTAACAATGTTGCTGTAGCAAAGTGGGTCAACGGCCCACTTTGCCCTACTCGAAGCCGGCTCCGGGTTCCCCCACAGTCATCACGCGACCGACTCTTCCGGTTTCTCGTCGTCATTGGCTTGCAGGCTCGACATACCATCGCAGGACGACGATCGAGAATTCTCGCTGCAGAAATACTCTCACTTCTTAATTTTTATATTGCACTTCAGATGTTTAACGGAATATGAAAATGGCAAAATGTCTGAGTCACTCTTGAGACTAATAAGAGAATTAGAAAACAGACAATTGACTACTGGTTTGCTATTTATTGTGTTTAAATGGTGACACGGAGGCGGTAATTTTTGACTTTTTCTTTGTTTATGAATCATTAAATAACATCCTTTAGAAGGGCGACGCATGTACGACAGTAGCGATTCACATTGTTCTTTAATTAGTTAATCTTCGGTGGAAAACTTAGTTCTAGGTAGTTTATCCAAAAGGATGGTTTTCTCAATATAAATTTATTCTTAAAGAGGACTTACAAGTGTAACATGTTTACACTAACGCAATATTCCAAGCTTTTAGATGCTCTCTGTGCAAAGTTCGCAATATTACTATGTCGATTTATAGTTGCTCCTATCGAGTTGAGTAACGATGTTGGTATTCCTAGAAAACCAAAAGAAGATATCACCTTGGTATATCTCAGCTAATTCATCTATAAAGCAGACGTAGAGAGCGAATATCTTAGATTGCTTAGGTAGAAGTGCTTGGTCGAAAATCACTAACGGAACGGACATAAGGCGTGATCATTAGTATCTGACCATATCGCGTAGCATCCTGTGTGGGTAGTCACAAGATTTGTCACACCGGATTTTGTTTTGAGATAACAAGAAATGTAAGGACGCTCTGCAGTTCAAAAACTACAAGCAATACTGTGATTGAAGATCAAACAGTCGCAGACAATAGACCAGACCTTGAATTAGTTGATAAATCATTACATCATGCAACGTTAATTAAGGTAGCTAGCCATTAACAATCAACGGGAGAAATACAACGAAGATTTTGAAGTAGAAATTGGAAAGCACAAGTAGGAACATAATCAGAAATGAACAGCACCCAAACGATGCCCCGCACCAGCAGGGGTTATACTAAAGAGTTCCATACAAAACATCTAGCATTTTAACATTAATGAATATTTGTACAAGACCAAGCCTCAAGCAATGCCACTTACAACTCTAGTAAGTGACAGAAAATCGGGAACGCACAACTTCATTCATGGGAAGGGTCCCTTCAGAATCAATCCTTATGGTATCTTAGCATATCATATGTGAAAATCGTGTGACTAAATTATAGTAATAATGGTAATAATGATGAAGAAAAAGAAAAAGAAGAGCAGCGAAGCTCCTAGGCCTGAAGACATCACCAACAAAATGCTCAAGTATGGAGGTATTAGAATAGAAAAGGTCTTGACAACCTTACTTCAAAAAATTATCTTAAGCCAAAAAATTTCTGAAGCGTGGAGGAACAGTATTACGATCCCACTATTCAAAAAAGGAAATGAAAATGACCCCGACAATTATAGAACCATTACCCTGCTAAATAGCACTAGTAAATTACTAACCAAGATCATGGCTGCCAAAATAACAAAAAACATCAAAATAAGTAAGGAACAGCAAGGATTTAGAGAAAATAGATCGACAGTGGATGCTATATTTACAATCCGAGAATAGTTTGAAAAATCATTAGAATTCAATAGACCTACATTTCTGTGCTTAGTTGATCCAAAAAAAAACATTCGATAGGGTATGGTTGAGAGACGTGTTAAAAATTTTACAAGATCATGACTTCAACAACAACTACTTTAAAGTGCTGAATAAAAACAATAGGACACGTATAAAGACACAGCGAAGACTAACTGAAAAATACCAATATCATCTGGAATTTGACAAGGCGATAGTATGCAGCTTATTAATTTAAAAACAGGTAGAATTTTTTTTTATCATTGACCTTCCTGCCTGAGTAGGGATTTTATCCTTTTTCATATCCTAAGGATATCGGCGAGGATGTCGTAATACCCGTTAACATTGTCCAATGGCTGAAACATACATTTTCGTATTTCACAGCACCTTTTGAGCAACACGGTAGTGCTGCCACGGACGTTATTGCATTTCTGTGAATAACTACTACCTATGGACGTGGCCAGGCCAAATAAACTTAAATAAATTAATAAATAAGTATACCGATCTGCGGGATTGAACCCTCGACCTTCTACACCATAAGCAAAGTACTAGGCTACGGAGCCACGGGCCGTCGCAGAATAATAAATAGTGTCATTGAGGTCAATAGCGGATACAAAATGGGACCAAAAACTCTAAAAATATTGTGCTTTGCTGATGATGGAATATTAACAGCAGAAAATAAAGATAGCTTAAAGCGACTAATGCATCGTTTCGAAACCACTGGAGAATATCAGTGGAAAAAACATAATCAATGGTTATAGCTACAGACCCCATTAAATGTAAATTAGCTCTCTACAACAAACCTGTAGCACAGAACATGCACTGCGCATATCTGGGAGTACAGCTATCCAGCTCGAAAAATCTATATCAAGAAGTACTCAATCAGGCAAGTAAAGCATCGAGAATATCTGGTTGTTTGAGGGACTTAATATGGAAAAATGAAGCGAAAGAAGAAAGCGAAGTGCGTATATATAGAACCGTGGTAAGGCCGGTTCTAACGTATGCAGCAGAAACATCTGAAACATCATGAGAGCTACAGAAATGAAAACACTTCGCACTATCAAAGGAATAATTTTGAGAGACCAGGTACGAAGTACAACTATACGAGAAGAATTCAAGATGCAAGGTGTCGATATTGAAGGTATCACGTAAGTAGGATGCCAGCTAATAGCTGGCTAAGATGGGCAAAAGATGAAAAACCAGAAACAAGAAGACCTCCCGGTCGACCAACAAATAATAGCACGAAAGCTGGACATCTACGTCACAAGAGGCTTAAAAACAGACGAACCAAGACCTTGTCTGATAGGAAGAAGAAGAACAAGTAATAATAATAGTATTAACATTTCTAAAAACAGCGTAATATTTTTTAGATATATTAATTAATATTTATAAATATTTTTAATTCAAAGATTTCTCCATATAGTGTGGTAATGATTCCTTAATAAAATTTCTATTTGAACCATCAATGACTTGCAGATTTGACATGCCAAAACATATAGACACAATTTGTTATAGAAACGTTCATTTGTTTGTTTTTCTATTGACGTTGTCTAGAATGGTGCCTTTAAAAGTGTGTTGTTATAAAAATGGAAGATTAATTACTTGATAATTAAGGGTCATTCTATGATACTTATATACCCAATCACATTATTAATCGTTGATTGATTTAAAAAATCTCGCTATTGTTTTTTCCCATTTTTTGTGTTGGCTGATACTAAAAGGCAGTCGTGTTTACCATGTCATCTATAATATATATAAAATGCAACGTCTCTCTGTCTGTCTGTCTGTCTGTCTGTCTGTCCGTTAGTGCGCCTATCACTGAAGAACCACTTATCCGATTTACGTACTTTTTTTTTAAAAACATACTTATGTTCTCTGGCCAGGTTATAGGCTATATTTTATTACGATAGGTAGCATAAGGAATGAGCAGTGATGTAAAATAGTGAATGATGTTGGAAATAAGTTTGCCGCTAGCGCGTGCCTTTGCAATACACAGCCTAAACCATTAAATATGAAACAATATTATGTAGCAAAGAATATCTGTAATGTATAATCTATAATATATATATATATATATATATATATATAAAATGCAATGTCTCTCTGTCTGTCTGTCTGTCCATTAGTGCGTTTATCACGCGGGAAGCACTTATCCGATTTACCCGTCTTTTTTTAAATTCATACATATATTCTTTGGCCAAGTTATATAATAATAATAATCTATATCTATAATATATATAAAATGCAATGTTTGTCTGTCTGTCTGTCTGTCCGTTAATGCGCTTATCCCTCGAGAACCACTTATCTGATTTACGTGATTTTTAAATTCATACATATGTTCTCTGTCCAGGTTTATAGGTATATATTTTATTACATCTATAATATATATAAAATGCAACGTATCTCTGTCTGTCTGTCCGTTAGTGCGCTTATCACTGGAGAACCTCTTACCCGATTTTCGTACTTTTTTTTTCTAAAACATACATATGTTCTCCGGCCAGATTATAGGCTATATTTTATTACGATAGGTAGCATAAGGAATGAGCAGTGACAATAATAGTAAATGAAGTCGGACAAGGTTTGCCGCTAGCGCGTTCTCTTGCAATACACAGTCCAAACCATTAAATATGGAACAATATTATGTAGCAGAGAATATCTATAATATATATATAAAATGCAATATCTCTCTGTCCGTCTGTCTGTCTGTCCGTCCGTTAGTGTGCTTATCACTGGAGAACCACTTATCCGATTTACGTGCTTTTTTTTTTAAACATACGTATGTTCTCTGGCCATGTTATATGATATATTTTATTAGGTGACATAAGGAATAAGCAGTGACGATAATAGTGAATCAAGTCGGAGAAAAGTTTACTGCTAGCGCGTTCTCTTGCAATCTATAAAGCATTAAATATGGAACAATATCATGTAGCAAAGAATACAATATATATAAAATGCAACGTCTCTCAGTCTGTCTGTCTGTCCGTTAGTGCGCTTATCACTCGAGAACCACTTATCCGATTTACGTGTTTTTATAAATTTATATATATGTTCTATATAATTCGATATAAGCCTAGATAATGGGAGATAAGGTGAGATAATGGGAGATAAGGAGAAATAATGGGAGATAAGTCGAGATAAGCCTCGATAATGGGAGATAAGGTGAGATAATGGGTGATAAGCATAAATAATGGGAGATAAGGCGAGATAATGGGAGATAAGCAGAGATAAGTCTAGATAATGGGAGTTATGGTGAGATAATGGGAGATAAGGAGAAATAATGGGAGATAAGGAGAAATAATGGGAGATAAGGAGAAATAATGGGAGATGAGCAGAGATAAGCCTAGATAATGAAAATTATGTAGAGATAATGGGAAATCAGGAGAAATATTGGGAGATAAGGAGAAATAATGGGAGATATTTTATTACGTTGGGTAACATAAGGAATAAGCAGTGACGATAGTAGTGAATCAAGTCCACGCGAGCGGAGCTGCGGGCCCGGCTAGTTTTATTTAAATTTAAAGTTTTTGTTTGAACATTTATTTACTTGTACCATGACCAATATTCATAAGATCTTGGTGTTAATAATATTTTTTGTATAAAAAGAAGTAGTTATATAATTTCTCGAAAGAAAAAAAAATTTAATTAAAATAACACTAACATCTTTCAAATAGGTACCATCTTAAACTGAAATATGATAATAATTTAAATATGATAACAAAATTTTGTTTTGATTTTTTGCACTAATCGATATGGTTGAAATGGAATCGATATCTTGATGTGACACTTTAGATGTAAAAAAAATCATTGTCTTCTTACTGTTCTCATCCGCGAAGCAAAACCGTTGACCCAGTTTTTTCATTCAAGCATACAAAGACTGGTGGCGGATGTTCACAGCTTCTGGTTTTTCTGGTCATGCCATAATAATCGAACTATTTACTCTTAAAATAACTTTTTTACTTAGTACTAAATGAAATGTCATTTGAGTGTTTTGTCACTGTTCAGGTAGGCGTAACACGTAAAGTAGCAAAGAAATCGTTCTCGGGACAAATATTTGCGTTCAGTTTAAACCATTAGAAGACAATTAGATTAAAAGAAGTAATATTAAATTAAATTTTTCCAAAAGCGTAAATCGAACAAAGTATTAAAAATAATTGAACTAAATAAGACATATATCCCAAGATTGAATAAAATCAATCTTCATCTCAATAACAAAAAGTCTTGACTCAAAAAATAGAATGACTTTCTTTTCAGCGGTATAATGAGCCACCTAGAGTCTATCAAGTAAGAACGTCTCCGCGATAATTCATTTTTGGTAGATGAGATTCTGGCGATTCAATAAAAAATCGGTAGAGGGAATCTTTGTCTACGACGCATTTTAGTAAAAGTATCAGTCGATTCCGAAATTTAGTTGAAATCACGTAAAATTCAAAATGAGTCACTTGTTTGCGCGTCGGTTCGAGGCAGTCTTTCTTTGTTCCCATCCAAAGGAGCCTAAAATGACACATTTCGCGGCCGCTAAATATACTAAAATGTCGGTTTCGTAAATCGTTTTAACGAGACGTAAAATATCAACGACTTGCCAAAATGTGTCTCCGTAGGCAAAGTAACTCCAAAAATCGAAAAACGATTCGTGTCTGTGTTTTCACGGGACTCGAAATTGACGCTGCGTCAACGAGCGGCAAAATTAAGAAAATCTGGTTTGAATGTGAGATCATTCGACAACATTTTCGTGCTCATGATGTTAAATTCCGAAGCACGTCGAAGAAACCTTTGTTGAGCGAAAATCACGTCGCGAAGCGGCTGGCTTGGTCGCACGATAAGATACTAGAGAGGCCCTCACAATCGTTGGTTGGCGTCCCTATTGAAAACGTTTGGTTCCTCAGAGCTCAGAGGATAGACTCTTGAGAACTTTGACTCAGTTGTCACGCGAGATTCATAAAATTTGTAGATCATTGCAGAAAATCTCCTCGACAGCATGCCTCGAAGATACCATGTGATTAATGATGCAGGAGGCGATTAGACAACTTACTAAGGTAATAGCGCTATTGTTAGCACACCAAAGAATACATTGAAGGTAAAAGATGTTCTCGAAACAACTTTTTTCAAGAATACGAACGGTCACGTTTTTACTTGACAAACTGTACTAAAGAGGTTCCTTAAAATCATAAATTTGGTTGGTTGATTGGTTGTAGGCGGGTACGCGCTGCAGTGCTATCGACCCAGGTTTATTAGCTTCCTTACAAGCTCTTCATGTGATAATTTATTGCCACGAAGTAGATCTCCGAACAGTTTTTGTCTGTTCCGAGTTAAAGCCGTACATCTATATAGGATATGCATAGAGGTTTCTTCTTCTTCATCATATGCATGTCGTGGGACCATTATGGATACCCCTCTTCTGTAAATTCCTCACGTGACAGTGGCCGTTGAGCAGACCCATCACTAGTTTGGCCTGAGCCCTTGTTATACAAAGGTTTGTTAGTTTCTTTGAAGGGCTGCCAGTTACACCCCTCGCATGTCTTTGGCCAGATATTGCGAAACATCTGTTAATTGTCATTTTTATCATTTGTTTAGGTATACCAAATGCTGGTTCTGGATCCTTGTATGGCTTTGTAGCTCCAAATCTTGATGATTCGTCCGCTTTTTCATTACATTTTATCCCCGAATGTCCTGAAATCCACAGGAGTCTAACCATGTTGTTCCTGGAAGAGAATTCCAACAGATCATGTTTACACTCCATTGTAATCTTGAAGTTGGCCTGATAGGCATCTAAAGCCTTTAGAGCAGCTTGACTGTTACGTAGCACCATCTGCCTGAAATATTCTTGCACTTATTCCTAGTGAAATGCGAAATCTGGAATTAGCCTTTCCTGTGTATATGTTTTGAATCTGTCTGTATAATAGGTGACAACCGTTGCCTTCGTCAGAATCTCCATCTTCATCCACAAATTTGGATAGCACCAAATTTTAGATGGTTTTTGGAAATTAGACGACAGTGTCATATAATCACACATTTAAGAATTAGAATAAAATATTTATTGAACCTGGACCGTACGAAAATAGGTTTCAGAAAAGTTCTCGGAACAAGAGAAGCTGTCAATATCAACTGTTAAAAGTCCAGCAGTTATGCACTGTTCCCTCAATCTATCTCGAAACGCATTTCCTCATATCATGGCTCCTCAGCCGAGCTAGGATCGACAGAAGAAGAAAATAATACTCATGCGTGGAAAATAAGTAAGGTACAATAATTTACATCTCTTCCTATTGTAAGCCTGGTTGTGAAGGCACTGATAGAGCAATTATTCAGCTAGTTGCTAACAGTTACCACTCGGCAGAGCTTGTGTCAGTTTTTTACCCCACATATAACATATAAAAACCAATCAACTTTTTAGCAGTTATTTACTATTGTTTCATTTGTTAATCCATGTCAGGACACGTTTCGCCGCATCACGGTTCATCGGCAAGCTATTAAGAGAAACTCTATTTAACTTCAATATGCCCCAAAAATGCCGTAAATAGCAGAATTTTTTATTGGTCTATTATTTCGATTACGAAAAGACTTTCAATAGAGTCAGACGTTATATTAAAGAAGTTGGATATTTTTTTGTGTTTAAGGTTAAAGTATTTAAATTTTTACTCAGCTGTACATATATATATATATATATATATATATATATATATATATATATATATATATATATAATCTTAATAATATAATAACCGGCCAAGTGCAAGTCGGACTTGCGCGGTTAATATCCAGTACGTTGATTGTTTTTGAAAATGAAAATAAAAATTTTTGATCAGTTTGCTAAACTTAATCCAACTGATGAGCCGTGATACGGCGAAACGCGTCTTGGGATGGTCCGGTAAATATAAAGAACACTTTGGGAACTCCTGAAGTGCCGATCTTTCAATTCGTCTTTGGTTGCTTTACCAACGCCATCTATGCCTTCGGGCGGTAAGCTCGGGAAGGTGCGCTTCTGCAATTAAATGTCAGCCTTGGTGACCGTTTTGTTTGGAAAGATTTTAACTAAGTCATTGACAGAGTGCAGTATAAGCATCTATTTTATTATTGATTTCCGTTAGTACCTGGATAAGGACTGAAATTGTGTTCTTTGTATTTGCTGAACATACCCCAACTGATGAATCGTGATACGGCGAAACGTGTCTTGGGGTGGTCCGGCAAATATAAAAGAACACTTTGGGAACTCCTGAAGAGCGGATCTTTCAATTCGCCTTTGTTTGCTTCACCAACGTCAAGAAAGAGGTTATTTCTGTCAGTCAGATTAGTTAGCAAATCTTTTACTAGTTGTAAGCTTATCCTGGTCAGGGCGGCTCTATTATCAGGACAAATGTACACGGTCTCTGTTATTATTTACCATGTCCCAGCCACACATTCCACTTGAAAAATCGATGCATGTCTGTTCAGGGATATATATATATATATATATATATATATATATATATATATATATATATATATATATATATATATATACCGCAAATGAGTTTTCAACAAAATTTGTTTCCGATCTTTGTTGAAAATTGATGACCTTAAATTTTTTTTTTCATATATCAGATAAATTATTAAAGGTTCACTCTTGATAATTTTCGTTTAATCTACATCCTGTGGAGAATGTTCCAGAATTTTTTTAAAATTTGTTGATCAGTACGTTTCGAGATAAGGGGAGGAGACAGTGATTTTTGGTAATTTTTTAAAAATAATACAAAGGAAAGTGTTCATTATATATATTTTTAAACTCGTGTTTTCACAAGCTTTCATTTGACACCCCACTCGATGACCTGGTAAAATTTTTTTTCACTTCCGATTTTACCTCCCAAAACTAACCCTTAAAGTCAAAATTTAACTTTCAAAGCTACACGGTTCTGATGGGGCCATCAATTCCTATATTAGTGCCAAATTTCAACTTTCTATATTAAATAGTTTCGGAGAAAATCGGGTGTGATAGACGGACAGACACCGAAGTAATCTTATAAGTGTTCCGTACCGAACACTAATAATGTTATAAAGGTGGAAAACAGATGTTAGGATGGCTCTAGTAAATAGTTGTGAAACGTAAGAGAACTTGGCTGGTTGTTGCCGAACATCTAAAATACTATTCATACAATATAAGACAGCAACTGTCAGAATGGTATATTTATTTTCAGGAAATCGATTTCTGTGGGCTTCAAAAATATATATTTGATAATGTTAAATATGTAGGATACTTTGTTTTATTTATAAATTTTCGAGTATACCTTCCATAATTTATATTTAACAACTAGCAATTTTCTTAATATATTAATAATTATAATAGCAATAAAATATTATACTAAACTACATATGCAAATTAGGGAAGAAACAGGTACAATCTACACCCATTATTTAAGTCATTAAATCAAGTAGAAATAATAATTAAATATCAATTAAGCTTAAAAGTATTTGGGAAAAAATTAACTTGCAAAAATCCCGTTTAACAAATAAATCTTAATTGCTTATTAAATTGATGTGTTTAAAAATATTTTAGGTCATTTTGTCCGTTATTTTTTTTTTAAATTTTAAATTAGACTAAAATAAACTACTCTAATAACCTTGTAGTAAGATATAAAACATCATTGTTTAAAAAAATATATATACTATATTTATTATGTGTGTTTATAGGGGTAACACGAGTAATACCGTTCAGTATATAACTTTAAAATTGAATTGCACACGTAGTAATTTTGAAAATTATTAAGGATTTTGAAATGTGAGATTTTCTTTTATCTACAGTGTTTCTTTGGAATCAATCATTTGACTGTTTATAATTGGTTTGTAGAATTTCGTCATGTCATGCTACCGTCGGCGATGAATTTAGTGAAGGTCGAACAAAATGTTGTTGTTCCAGAAACCATCGATGCTGTGTGCAACATGATTGAAGAAAATAGGCATGTGTCTTACCATGGGATAGAGGCATCTTTAGACATAACAAGGTCTACAGTACCTTTGATTTTAAATAAATATTTAGCTGTGAAAAAGATCTGTTTCCCATGAATTCCGCATAATTTATTCGAAACTCAAAATCAGGCTTGTGTAAATTGATGTAAGGAAATGTTCAAAAAATTCGACCGAGGACATGCAAAATCCGTATACAACATCGTAACAAGAGACGAAAATGAGTAACAATCAACTGTTTGGATGTTCCAAGGTGAATCGAATCCAACAAAAGTGGTTCGTTCGCGAAGCACTTCCAAGAAAATGGTCGCTTATTTCTTTGGTTATACTGGATATGTTGCAACCATTGCTTTAGAGGATTGAAGAACAGTTAATGCTGAATAGTATACAACAATTTGTTTTCCAAAAGTCATCGATAAAATCAGGAAAAACAACTGCAAACTTCGCATCATTCTTCATCATGACAATTCCAACTCTGACACAGCACATCAAACATTTGTTTATTTGACGGAGAAAAACATAGAATTAATGTCTCATTGCCATATTTACCTAATTTATCGCCTAATGCCTTTTTTTGTTCCCGACTATAAAAAAAATGCGTGGACAGAAGCTGTTGAATCCTTTCAAAACCATGTTTTTGAGGTATCAATTTCAGAGTGGAAAAAATATTTACACAATTGGTTCGAACGCATACAAAAGTACATAGATCTTAAATTTTGAGAAACAATAAAACGGTTTATGCCAAAATTTCTTTTCCTTTCATTGTTTTCGTAAAAACTTAAAAGGAACGTTTGTACTAAGTGACCCAACGTCGAGGGATAAAAGAAGATAGTTCTGTGGTAGACTTACGTTGTCAATGAATTTTTTAAATGTGAAGGAGTGAAGGAGCCGAACGTAGACAGGTAGATACCTGAACTACCACTCAAATAGGTATGACTAGACATCTACTAAAAAATAGATTGAATGGCCGCAAATACTTAAAAAATACTACAACTGCTCTTAACAAACATTACTACGAATCTGCGTGAAAATAATAATCTGATTAATTTCTTTGTAAAAGGTCGCCCATAATTTAAATTCCTTTGCTGTCTTATCAATAATAGACGACATTTTCTGGAACCATCTATCATAGCTAATCAATTGTCTATCATAGCTCAATGTCAAACACATCTATTTAAAATATTGACATTTTAACATTTATGCATAATAAAACAACGATGTAAATTTAAGATTTTATTATACTTTTCATGTAATTTAAATGCAAATTGTTTTTTGGTGGTAAATACTTGTAACTTTACTTGCGTATGAATATAGGAATATTGAGGATATGTCAATGTTCCAATATTCGATATTAATAGTGGAATATTCAGGAACCTATTGTGTACTCAAAGGTGTCATATACACCCCCGCACTAATAGATGCAGAAAATATGCCTCTTAGAAATGAAGTTTTTTAGTATTCTGTACGGAACATTTATGGGATCACTTCGGTGTCCGTCTGTCCGTCTGTCTGTCATATCCGATTTTCTCTGAAACTATTTGACATAGAAAGTTGTCACAAGTATAGGAACTGATGGCCCAATCAGAGCTATGTACTTTTGAAAGTTGGATGTTGACCTAAGGGATTAATTTTGGGGAGTGAAATCGGAAATGGAACATTTTTTTATCAGATCATTGAGTGGGATGTCAAATGAAGACTTGTGAAGACACAAGTTCAAAAATATATATGATGTAATACTTGCACATACCTTTCTTTGTATTAATTTAAAAAATATTCACAAATATCGAAAAGTACTGATCGAAAAATTTTGAAAAAATTCTGGAATATTCTCCATAAGGTGTAGATTGAGCGAAAATGATTACGTGTGCAATACGTTTGATAATTTATCTGATAATAAAAAAAAAACTATGAAGACTATGCTGCTTGACGATATGGTGGAGGTCTCTTTAATATACTTTCCAACGCAATACTGTTATTGAGCGGAGCGTCGCTCCTATAGAGAGACATAATTTTATTTTATTTGTTCATAATTAAACAAATATTTAGGTAGTGAATATTTGTTTTACAGTTGTATTACTAGATTCTAGACTGAGCTAGATTAATTTATTGGCTAGTAGGTAGCTAAGATGCTATAACCATTATACCTGATTAACTAAGAACAAATGTTAAAATACATATTGAATTTTAAGATATATACATGTCAGGGACTTAATTAACTCAGCCTAGGTAAAGATTTTATTTTATTTCAAAAGCATTCACCGTACGAAACACTAATTGCGTAAGTCCGACTTGCACTTGAACGGTTTTTATTTTAATCGGGATTTCCTTTTGTGAAAAATGTTCATCCTCCGGTCATTGATATTTTAAATTGAGTATAAGTTTTTAATATTCCACTGTACGTAGGGTTTTTTTTGCGATAAAAAATGGAGGTTTGTTTCTCGATTGTTGTGTGACGCACCCTAATTCTCCATTGACACCTTATCCTTTTATAAGTAGCTGCATCTTTAGTGTTCTATTTTTTTACTTAGAGAAATGCCGTTTGTATCCATACCGCTCCCGCCTTGAGGAACCCGTATATACCCAGTAAAAATATTTAAATATTGTGGAACAATTATATTAAATTTCCAATTTTCAATACAACAATATAAATATTGATAAAACTGGGCAATTTTGCATTTTGAAAGACCGTAACGAATAGTGAATAAGTTGCATAATATTTAATTTGTCAGATTATTAAAACATATACAAGAAAGGAGGAGGACGAGGGTGCGTGGGTGAGCGAGAACCTCTTTTTATAATTGTTATATTTTATGTTATACATGTTACGAAAGGAACGTTAAAAAAAAATAAAATAAAAATCTAGAAAGAGGACTTTGGAAATACAATAGAAAATCTGGCCAAGTATTGTACCTACACGTAATGGTAAATTATAACCAGATAAAAATAAAAATTGCTGATTTTTTTTTTTTAAATTAGTTCAATAAACAGCGTCCGATATAAACATATCCATATAAAAACACAAGATAACTAATTTTGTTTTTTGTTAATGTTTTATATTTTTCCTAATTTTTTTTACAAGTTTTACTTTAGTAATTGCACTTTATCTTCGAAATAGTAATTTTTTCTCTGAAGCAATATATTTTTACAATTAAAGACTTCTCTATAATGTGTGGCAATGTACGCTCTTCTTCTAGCAATATCTTACTTCTGAATGAACTTATTAAGATAGAAAGAAATGATTATTAAATTTCAATGTAGGCCAAATTAAAACTCAATTCGCAAGATCTCATCAAAATCAAAATTTTTTTTCCTGTTTGTATCTCGTTGTGGTCTGAAGAACTTTAATTACGGTTTTTACCGTTAAAGATGAGTTTTTGAAACTGTACCTAAATATCACCAAACTGTCATTTGTAAGCAATAAAATTTTTGAAATTAAAATTAAAAATAAATTAATAGTTTATCTTAAAAGAAATTATTTGCCATAAGGCTTTGCTGCATAGAAAAGTATCAAATCCGCTCAATTTAATTTAAAACTAAACAAATAGAAAATTGTCTGGTCTATAAATCCAATGCATTGAAACATTTTAAAACTCTCAATAATAGTAAGAGTTTTAAATCATTACAAAATATAATAGTACCAAATTTCTACATCTAAAAGTCATATTTTTACAGTTTAAGGCTTCTCTTTATTGGGGGGGGGGGGTAACGCCCGCACTTCCCCTAGGACTGTTTTACTTATTAATGAACTTATTGTGATAGAAAGAAATAATTATTAAATTTCAATGTGGGCCAAATTAAAATACAATTCGCAAGATCTCATGACAATCAAAATTTTTTTTTGTTTGTTCTCGTTAAGGTTTGAAGAATTTCAAATACGGTTTATATCGTTAAAGCTGAGTTTTTGAAACTAAACCTAAATATTGTCTCTCTTCCTATTCCTTAGTAATGGAAATTTTTAATATTAAAATTAAGATCAAATTAAAAGTAATAATTTGAATAATCGACACAATACCGAACGTACTGGATTTAATTTAAGGGGTAATGATTTCTCTAGAGCTAAGGAAAATGCAAGAATTTGACAATTTTTTTTAAATATAGTGGACACAATCCAAAATTTACTCAAATGTTTTTATTGCACATATTTTAAAGCACATTTACACATTTTTTTACAAAATGGCAGCACCCGTACTCAGTAAAAGAAAATGCATCTTATAAATAACACTGCTGCCAGAAAGATTTCTTCTCCAGTTTTTTGAGTTCCTGTTAAGATTTTCTCGGGAAGTACATAGAAAAATTTTAAAAATATTGATTGGTTTATGAACGGTACATGTTTGAAGAAAGTGTTTCATTTTTCGGTAAAAATCATGGGAAAAATCGTTTATAAAACAAGGTTCCAACCAAATTGTAAAATCCGTACGTACTTCGCTAGATAATGTAATTTTGAAGGTACAGTTATCACTTCAAATAAATAGGTGATAATTTGAAGAAGTTATGTTTCCGGCCAGCTTGAAAAATGTAATTTTGAGAAACACGTGTTTTAATGTTATAAAAATTTTCTAGAAAGCTCTAATCTGCGATGCCCGCGCCATATAATTGGCCTTCTAAATTGATGTTTTGTTGATAGATTCTAGTTGAACTTAAATTCTGGAGATAAATGGATTTCTTCAATATTCAGAAAGGTACAGTCATTTAAGCAGCGCGAAGCATAAAGACTCTCGGAGAGCTTGGAGAGCTCTGCGAGACAATTACGTGCACTTGATAGAATATGGTATAACCTTCTTACCCTCATAAAATCCTTTGTACCTTATTGCTAAGTCTCTAGAGCATCATTTAAGAAAAAAAAAAGTGGATTTTTTTTTTTCAAATTTCTATAGTGCCCCCTTACCCCTTAGAAACAAAAAAACATAAAATTGTTTGGTCTGTAAATGCGTGGTAACATTTTAAAACTCTCAATAGTACCAAATTTCTAAAGTCAAGTGGTAGTTACAATAATAGTCTTATAGTTCAAAGTCTAAATGCTAATCTACATTAGAAATCCTTAAATGTAGGTTGAGACTGTAAATTACATGTATGATTACTTTGAACAGTGCTGTACAATCAAAGTTTAATTATTTTAAATTTTTAATATGAATGCAAATTTTCGTTACACGTAATTCACAATCTCATCTAAATCAGTTATATGGACTTTTTAAAATATGAAACACTATCTGGTAACTTTTTGTTGATTTTCGAATGTTCGATGACAATTCAAATATTTACGCACATTAACTAAATTCTCAACTCTCCAAATCTCAAATCTGAATTAATTCTTTTTTTTTAGTTCAAATTCAATATTTCTCTTGCCTATTAATTTTAGCTTTTGGCGATATTTACATTTATTTTGATAATTTCAAGTGGATTTGTCCTATTTTGTTTGTGATTTTAATTTTTGGTAAC
This sequence comes from Pachyrhynchus sulphureomaculatus, assembly GCA_019049505.1. Lineage (NCBI taxonomy): Eukaryota > Metazoa > Arthropoda > Insecta > Coleoptera > Curculionidae > Pachyrhynchus > Pachyrhynchus sulphureomaculatus. The sequence goes on along the minus strand of CM032447.1, from coordinate 64,249,772 downwards.
TAATTTTCTGAGCCACCAATAGGATATAATCGGGGTTTCTCTTTAAATCGAATCTACGCACCAGTTTTCAATATAATAAATAATTGTTGATGTGGAGCTGATCTTATCATTACATTGTAAAAAGCACCGGCAAATTCTGAGTACAATTTAAAAAAAAAACACTAGAAATCTTTTACTGTTCTCAGATAATAAATAACTGTAGCATGTAACTACCTGCAAAAACCTGCAAAAAAGTTAAAAAAAGGCGTTAGCGTGTGGTAGCTTGCTTAGAAATAGTCAGCATTCAGTTAAAGTGTATTGGTGTCAATTGAAAATACGTTATTATCGACACAAGAGTCTGAAGATATACTAGATATTGTAATCGAAGAAGCAAAATTCGCACTAAACTTAATGAAGAATAACAAAACTCCAGGTGAAGACATTCTAATCGAAAAGATAAAGGAAGGAGGCGAGAAAATAATTAAGAAACTTCTTGATCTGCTCAATAAATGCATCAAGGAAAGGAGAATTCCGACAAAGTGGGAAAATTCTATAATGATTCTGATCTATAAAAAGGGCGACAAGGCAAAGTTGGAGAATTATCGCCCAATCTCGCTATTGTCTCAAATATATAACTTATTAAAATACTAACAAACAGGTTAACAAACAAATTAGACGATTACCAACCCATTGAATAAGCTGCCCTTCGTAAAAACTGCAGCACTTGCCAGCATTTGTTGACCATGAGAATCCTGCTGGAGAACGCAAAAGAATACAATGTGACCATCTTGCATTGTCGATTTGCATGCGATGCATTTGTCGATTGGGCAATTGATAGGATACTGGGGAATGCAAGAGATAGATAGATATACACAATTTGTAACAAACATCTATAAAACTGCAACATCAACCATCAGAATGCATAACAGTACACATCGGATACCCAGAAACGGAGATATAAGGCAGGGAGACATGTTGTCCTCTAAATTGTTCCATATAGTTTCAGTTCGCATAACAAAGGAATCTTGATAAATGGCCGAACTTAACCAGCTAGATAAGCAAACGGAATTAAAAATTAATCTCCAAAAAACAAAAGTAATGTGTGACACTAACTCACAAATAAAAATCTCGAATTAAGATATAGAGAATGTCAAAAGTTATGTGTATTTGGGCCATGAAATTAAGTTAGGCAAAGAAAACTAGACCATCGAGATATTAAGAAGAATAGGTAGCGTTCTGGAAGCTATCCAAGATACTAAAAAGCAAGGAAATCCCATTTGACTTAGATCTCGGGTGTTTGAGCGGTGTGTACTGCAGGTGCCCACGTATGGGGCTCAGAAATTAACACTTACAAGACTAAAATTGAAAAATTGAGTATCACACAGAGAACAATAGAACGATAAACGTTCAACATATTTGTAAGACATCGAAAAATCAATAGACTGGTACTGACCGTGAGAAAACTAAAAGATATCGCTGAAGAAATAACTGACCTGAAATGGAGTTTTGCTGGGCATGTGGCGAGATGTACGGAAGGACGGTGAAACAACAACATTCTAAAATGGAGACCGTCTGACGGAAAGCGTGGCAGAGGGCGGCCATAGATGACATATTGAGATGGCGGCCGGTCTATCATGGATGCGAGAATCGACTTAAATGCCTTAGATATATATATATATATATATATATATATATATATATATATATATATATATATATATATATATATATATATATATATATGGTCTGTGGCGTAGTAGCTTGCTTGCGGTGCAGAAGGTCTCGGGTCCCAATCCCGGCAGGTTGGTATACTTTATTATTTAAGTATATCTGGCCTGGCCACGTACATAGGTAATAATTGCAAAAATGTAATAACGTCCATGGCAGCACTACTGCGTTGTCTAAAAATTGCTATGAAATATAAAAATGTATATTTCGGCACTTGGACAACATTGACGGCTATTACGACATCCTCGCCGATATCCTCGGGATATGAAAAAGGGTAAAATTTCTACTCAGGCGGGGCGGTAAATAATAAAAAAAATATGTATATATATATATATATATATATATATATATATATATATATATATATATATATATACAACATTAAAACTCTATGTATTGCATCGTCGTTTCGCATACGCTACTAATTAGCATATTTATGAGGTTTTGGCACTGGAACCACGACATGTTTTAAACACAATGTATAATGTACATATACAAAAAAGTTTGATTGCCGTTTGACATCAATAATTCCGTTAGCGCTTTAAGCACTTATTTACTTAATACTCGTCAACATTTAAAATGATTTCAAACGGTATTTTACACCACATCTGAAATTCATTAAGAAATTTAGTGAATTAAAAGCTAACAGGCAATGCGAAGCGAAAAAATGTCTCTGGTCTCTGTGTGATGGTCTGATAACTCACAGGTTCAGTTAGGTAGCAGTTAATTAAAATAACGACTAAGTTTATACGCTCTGGCTAAACCGTTTCAACGAAAACATATTTACAGGTTTGTATGAAAATCCAATGTCATACAATAACCATCGAAAATTTAATATCATCATTTGGATACACTTTAAGCACTTGAATTAGATTTTATTATTGCTTACAAACGGTTATAAAATTTGAAATGTTTAAAATGTGATAATATTCTAAAACTAAAGCTAAAATTAAAATTTCTCGGTGCATTTCATGAGAGTGCAATTTCTAAAGAAGACCTAAAAGTGCTTTCGTTAAAATGATGTATTGTATGGTAATAAATATAAACAACCTTACAATGTAAATTTTCGTTTTTAGTGTTCCGCACAGAACTCTTATGGGAGCACTTCGATGTCCGTTTGTAAGGTGTTAGTTCTGAGGCGTGAAATCAGAAGTGAAAAAAAAAACCAGGTCATCGAGTGGAGTGTCAAATGAAAATATGTGAAAACACAAGTTCAGAAATATATATGATATAATAATTGTGCAAATTTTTCTTCATAATATTATTAAAAAATCGCTGTCCCTCCTTATCTTGAAAAGAACTAATCAACAAATTTTGAAAAAACCCTGAAATATTCTCCATAAAGTCTAGATTGAAAACCTTTGATAATTTATCTGGTATATATAAAAAAACAAATGTTTCAAGGTCATCAGTTTTCAACAAAGATCGAAAACAAACTTTGTTGAAAACTCATTTAGGGTGTGTTTTGTGAAATCACTGATCATTTTATACTTCCGTAACAAAATTTTTTATTTTAAAAGCAATCATCGTACCGAACACTAATTACGCAAGTCTGACTTACACTTGGCCGTTTTTTTTTTCATTTCGTTAAATCTTTGCCAAGTATTATTAATTCTACAGCTTTAATAATGGTAAAAAAATTGTTGAAAATGTAAATGTTTAAAAAAAATATCTTTTGATATTGAAGGAGGTATAACGTTTTTTTATAGTGAAACTTAACAATGATGTAAAAATAGATATTTTTAGCAATTTCCAAATGAAATGTGGGCGCTACAAAAATTCTTTCTAACTGATCAAAAGACAGAGTGTTTTTTTTATATCTTAGGTGGGCAAGTTTCCGTAAGCGATGGGAGCTCCACGAATAGGGCTATAAAATCGAAGCATGGTATTTATATCGAGGTTTGTACGTATTGTTAGAGTTTACATTTCGCCAAAACCCATATTTTTTCATTTATGCATACAAAAATTCACTTAAAGTTCCATAGATACAAGAATAATATTTAAAATTTTTTATCATAATACTACTTTATTTTTAAAGAACATACATAGTCGACTACAATAAAGAAGAAAATCTGTTCAAGTTTGTTTAAAAACTAAGCTGCCATGGCTGGAAAAATCACACAATCTGTTCTATGCCAAGGTGATTTTGTATGTGTTTTTACGGTTCATACAAGTTAAAACCACTATGACCTGCTGTTAAGCTATATTTGGCGAGGGTTGTTAGTATGAAAATAGTGACAATATTTCATAATCTCCGGTGAAACCGGAACTAGAGAACGAATTCTTTATTTTTAATGGAGCTTTCTCTAATATAGAACTGTATATTGGAATAGCTGACTGGCTATCGTTGGGTCATTGAAATGATCCTCGATGAGTTTCTTAAAAATGCCACGCAACTTTAAATTGTATTATATTTTATATGCGACAAAAATAGTGAAAAATATGAGCATAATCTTTAAGAAACTCAACAGGGCATATTTTTTTTTGAAGGTATCGTATGAATTCTTTAAAGATATTAACAAGTGATGAAGGCAGTAACTTCTTAAAATAGATTTATTAAGTCTTTGATACCCCTTGCCTCTGTTTAAAATTGCTAACTGCGATACCGCTCAACACAAGGAGATCTCGACAGGCAGGAAAGAGAGTAACATTAAAATATTTTACATAAAAATAAATTTTCCTATTAAGTTTAAATAATAGTACGTATACTGTTTTATTAGGCATAATAGGAGTACTTTTTATGGGGTGTACATTTTATGGGGAAGCTGTAGCGTGTTCGTCAGTTATGGCTGATCCGAAGAAAATAGCTATGTGCTGAAATTAAAATTTTTCTAAATTTTAGTTATTTGATAAGATAGAGCTCAATAGATATACCCTATTATGTTACGTTAAGAATGAGGGAAGAATTTGTGAAATGAATTCGAAAATAACTAAAATAATTTTATCTTCTAAATTTGATAACATCCCAATCTTGCAAAAAATGTGTACTATTGGCGGGAAGCATTTTCTAAGTCTAAATACGTAGGAATTGAATTTTAAAAAAATGCTCGTTAGGTTTATATAATTTTTTATTTTAAGATCAGCGCATAAAAAAATTTTGAGAAGAGGTCACCATAGCATTTTATAGATTGAAGTATTGGATTGGAAGTTCGAATCCGATTAAAATGTAAAATGATAGTATAACATATACCCAAGTTGTGCGTCGAAGTGTGAGTAAAACTCGATTTTGCATCCGCTATGTGAGTTAATGTTTTTGAAAAATAACAAGCAGCGTGTTTTTAAACGATTTTTGTAGCAGTTGGAGAAAAATTACCTTTTCTACGAGTACTACTAAAGTGTTCACTAGATTTAAAATGTTTACTGCGCTAAGTGAGTGTGTAAATATTGCGTACGCTATCCATATGCCTGTCTATATAGTATAGTCGCATAACAAGACTATGTCATGATAGACGAAAGTCAACTTGAAACTAATACCCTCTAAATCATTTAAGTAGCTGGAATGAAAAATGGCGACCGAACCTGACAATATCGTCTAGAGCTACCTGTAAGAAGGTGGCTAGACAGTCTTACCTATTTTTGACCCCTTTAATCTCGTTAATCTAAACGATTTATAGTACCGTAGTTCGTTTATGCTTTTGTATTGTTAGTTTAGTCTGGCTGTGCGTATATATAAGTTTAGATATCCAGATATGTCGCTTGTCTTATACTTTTTATCTGTTCTTAACAAGGTTGGATGATTCGTTACACATAAAATAGTATTACAGCATATTCTAATGTATATTTTATGCATTTGTAGAACGAATATAGTGTGCTTGCACTTGTAAAAAGCACTTTTTACAGTAGTATAAAACGAGTATGACCAAACGGCTATACACTTGTGGAAACTTTATTGGGCAGTCTTTATTACTATAGTGTAACTATAAATGGTATTTAATTGGATTTCTTCTTCTTTTTTTTATTTGGCAAAATTTAGTAGTAATGTATTGTTTTTATACTAGAATAATAACTTAAAATAAATTTACTTCAGGAGTTGAGAGAAGAAGAAAAAAACAATATTTTTATACGAAGGTGTTGTATGTAGAAGTGACAAGTAGCGATTTTTGAGCGTCTACAACGACCTCATTTTTTTCGCGCCACCTCCTGGTTAGATAGGGAAACAATAATGAGAGCAACAAAAAATTGTAAAATTTTGCACAAATTGAGCCATGATAACAATTATAATTGCTACTAATCCTTAGACTGAACCCATATTGTGACGGGTGTCGAAGAACAATTGAAATTTTAGATTATTACAAATTTTTTCAAATTATTATTAATTAAGTTAAAAATAAACATAATCTTTTAAAAGTTTGTGTTTAAAAGTTGCTGTTATGACTCACAATAAAGGTAATGAGTTATTTATTGTTTTCACTGATTCTATGTGGCTGGTCGCTATGCTTAGCTATCAAGAATTTGAAGAGCTAAAACGAATAGAATCCTGAACGTTCTCATACCTATATACTATTATATACTTAAATCCCATCTAAAATTTTAATTCCATAATATATCGAAAAAAAAATGGTATCTGAGACATATGATATTTTTAGGATGTAAAATATTCCCATTGTCTATACTATTTAAACGGAGCATCTTAGAGCATTCTTTTTCTTAAAATAAATATGCCACAGTCCTTATATATATATATATATATATATATATATATATATATATATATATATATATATATATATATATATATATACCTTTTTATTTAAATAAAAACACTTTGAAAAGAAACTGGCCAGTTTTATTTAAGAAATTATTCTTTCCTCTTCAAAGCAATGTTTTTTTTTACATGTTTAAACTTTAAACTAAATTATAAGCTGATACATTAATGTATAAAAATAAAATAACTGAGTTCTTAAGCTTTTATACTACAAAAAAAGTCAATACCTACGCAGTAAAACTATTTTATGTAGGCAACTTTTTTTTACCATTTTACTCAATGAAAATTTTTACCGCACAGTAAACTTTAAGAAAGATGATCTGGATGTTTTTAAAAATTAATTTTTTAACGATACAATTTTGACCAAGAATACTTAAGCTTGTAGGTTTTGCAGCTACGCAGGACACTCATGTCTCCACTCTCGCGTCATCTGAAAATTCCGCGTCTCTCGCAACTACCGCATCGCCCATGGCAGGATGTTCACGGCGTAAAATAGCATTCATACAATAGTTTTGCGTTTATAAAGTAGCTCCTTACATTACCAACAAAAAATAATGTTACTTAATTAAGAAAAACCGTTACTATTAATTATGATCGATTCCTTTTTTGACACTTACTTTTTATAAATTTGGTTAAAATAAATTTCAATACCATATTTATTGGTTTTTAGTAATTAGAAAATTCGGTATGAATTGGAATTTTTATGTAAAATCACATACTGACTTATTCATAAAAAAATTAACCATCGTCATACTCTAGTTCATTACAAATGTTTGACAAGCAATCATAAAACAGCTACCAAGAATTTTTGAATTAGTAAATTAGTGTACCTGCTGTGAACGTTTTTTGAAAATTAGTTAAAAGCTATTCGTTGAATAATCTTTAAAATATCTTATTTTAGTCAATAGTCAAAAAATCAAAATAAATTGTGACATTCTGCGGTGAAAAAACTAAACTTAAAAAAGTGGAAGTGTAGGAAGATCTGGATTATCTAGCTTTTGTTTGCCCCTGAATCTTATGTAGGTCCTGAAGTATTTTACGGTATTCCTTAATTGTGTTTACAAATCTCAAGTTATTACTTATATTAAATTTAATGATAGAGAATACCAGCGAGGTACCGGTCACACCACACCCAATAAATAACTTTTTATAACTATGTTTATATAACTAACATAAATTTGTTCGGTGTAATTAATTTTTTTTTTTAAGAATATGGTCAATAAACATTCCAAAATTGTTTTCGATTCTTATAATTAGGACAAATTTTAAATGAAGTAGTCAATAAAAAAATATACCCGAAATCTAATGTTTTGGATAGGACTCAAATTTAGAAATTTCACTTATGAAGTTTTGTTCAGTCCTTTCTTAAAAAAATAATAACCCGCCAAGTACAAGTCGGACTTGTGCAATTAGTGTTCCGTAAGTTAATTGCTTTTAAAATAAAATTTTTTGTTAAGGAGGTATAAAATGATCATACACTACCCACACATACCCTAAATGAGTTTTCAATAAAGTTTTTTTTCCGATCTTTACTGAAAATTCATGACCTTGAAATTTTAGTTTTTTTTTATATACCAGATATATTATTATAGGTAACGTGCACTCGTGATAATTTTCGTCCAATCTACATCCTGTGGAGAACTTTTTTGATAAATATTTTTCGAGATAAGGGAGGAATTGTGATTTTTCGCAATTTTTCAAAAATAAAACAAAGAAAAGTGTGCGTAAGTATTACATTATATATATTTATAAACTCGTGTTTTTACAAACTTTCATTTGGCACCTCACACGACGACATCCTCCAAAACTAATCCCTTAAGGCAATATTTAACTTTCGCAACTAAACGGCTTGCACCGAAATTATCTTATAAAAAAAACAGATTTCAAGTAGCTAAGAATATTTTAGAACTTCATAAAAATTATTTATTTTTTGTAACTTCGTCAAGTCAGTTAGAAAGTTCAAAATGTTGTAAAATGTGTTAAATTTTTATACATTATATATATATATATATATATATATATATATATATATATATATATATATATATATATATATATGTATATATATAAAATATATATATATATATATATATATATATATATATATATATATATATATATATATATATAATGTATAAAAATTTAACACATTTTACAAGGTTTTTAACTTTCTAACTGACTTGACGAAGTTACAAAAAATAAATAATTTTTATTTGCAAGTAGAATATTCTAGAACTTTGTGAAAATTGTATACTTGACTGACTTCTACATAAAATAGTCCAGAAATCTGGAAAAATGTATTGATCCAGTATGATTGGTGAATTATTGTTGTTTCTACTAATTTTTACTTAGACTGTTCTAGAATTTTATAAAACTAGTTTTTATTCTGTTTCATCTAAAAGAAACTAAGTATTTCGTCTGATTTACAAATACAATGTTCTAGGAAAAAGATATGCATATCAACTAATTGTGAGTACAATGTTTAAGCTTGTAAAAATGTGCTGATTTCATTTGGTATGTTAGTTAAATATTTTAAAATTTAATGAAACACCGCATTTGGATTAATCGTCAAGTATATCAGTATTTGTAAAACTATAAAAATAAAGTTTTTTGACTTAACTTGTCAAAATTGATTATTTCATTTGATTTATAGAGAGAATGTTCCAGAACCTGGTGCACAATTATTTTCTTTATCAACCCACTCACCCCTCAGCTCCCTTCAAACAATATGGAATAAATTCATCTGCACTTTTTCCCACTACCAAAATTGTTGTATTATCTTTAACCCAAAAAAATTATGACTAACTTTCGTACAGAACGGTCTATAAATTGCCAAGTCCGATCCTGTTTTGCATGTTCGGTTTTAAAATCGCCCGATTCTCACTAAGCTAAGCATAGATTGTTTCTTGATTAATATTTCTTGTAAGACGCTACCACTGCGTTGTCTTACGAGATGAAAATTTTAGTAAAGACAAGTATCATGGAGAAATAAAACAAACTTAACATACTTAAATTTACAATCATTCTCGAGGTATTTTTTCACCTTTTTTGACATTCTTGTATATTTTTGATATAATGTACTTAATAAAATCACAATATTTTCTAATAAATGTGTTACTGTTTTATTTCATGCGATTTATAAATTCGATAGCTGTCGCAGATTGATCTTTTAGTTCCTACTAAAGCAATTTAAAGTTTGATTTAGTTTAAAACTTATACTTATGCTCGAATACAGTTAGTTAATTACTAAAAAAAGTTTTTTTTTAACATTTTGAGCGCTTAAGACTGAGAATTTTTTTTTTCCTGGTTAATACAGCTTTGTTAAAAATACTCGATATATGGACCTCTTTTACACATCCGTGTAAAATTCTTATACAGCACAGATTTTCCTAGTGAGAGCATAGGAAAACTGGGATGAATTAATTCATATCCATACCTCTATAAAATGTATGACCAAAGAAATCTCAATGGTCGTCTCTTAGCATGTAGTACACTTAAAATAGGCGATTATAAGTAGTTTTATATAATTTATTATAAGTACATTTAGAAAATATTCAGCTCTAACTCATAATATAATGTTATTTAGCTCTTTTTCTATTAGCTAGAATCATAGTAAGACAGCTAACGAACCAAGGATTTTTTTAAATTTGGAAGTCTGACATACATTCCATCATTTCGTTAAAAGTCAATCCAGTTAGCTACTTTTCAGGAAAAGCTAGAGATGTGATAGCATTTTAATATAAATATGTGAAGGCTTGGTTGGGATGACGAGCACCACTAGAGTTAGACTGTATTTTTATATTACCTCTTATTTTTTACTTTTTTGGCAATTTACTTCCAAAAGGTTGATTTATGGCAAAGGGCAAAAAACGACTCGGATTGCAGTATCCACTCAGGAATCAATTTGCTTAACTTGTGCCAATTTTTGCAGTAAAAATATTCTCTCAGTGCAGGTATTTATTTTTTTTTTGCTACTTGAACGTTTTAAATATTCAGATTTAAAATCTAAATGATTCCCTCTGTGTTACCGAAATTAGAAAATAAAAATAATAATTGTGTAGAACTATACCAGAAGGTAGGTTAGTACTATTTACTTCCCAAAGAATTACGAACAGGTACTTTTTAATGGATGATAATTAAATTTAATTGATAAATCATAAAATATTATGCACATTTATTTTATGGCCGCTTTTATAAACCAAAGAAAATAAAAAACTAATTTTACAACCTAACGCTATTAAAATTCTACAATTCAACCATGAAAATCAAATTGTAAAAGATGAACGTCCCGTACAAATACCAATCTTGTATAGGAACTATAATTTTATACCAGTCGTCCTTCACCCACTGCCAAGGCGAGTCATTGCTCCTTTTAAGTTAAAACAACTATAATTTATTTACCAAACAAATTAAAAAGTACATAAAACTTACCTAGAGTAAAGGTAATTCCAAACAGTTTAAATTAAAAAATATAGGTCACTATTGTATGCTATGGTTTCCGCAATTTTACACTGGTACACATCCGCTTTTAGTTCTATTGTTGTCTTTTGTTAATAGTGTCACTAATTTTTTTCATAAATATATACACAGTCCATTAACGTCAGCTAACAGTATTTTTTTATTCACTTGGGACCTTTCCAAGTTTCAATTTTTTTGTCAACTAGTCCACCCCATTCCAACAAAAACACTTGGACATCAATAAAATAGTACAAAAGAAGAGTTTTAAGTATATAAGTTCACTTTTTTTTCTTAAGTCTTCTCGACACAAGTTTTTTTTTAATATAAATGTACTATGTCATTTAGGGTTGCAATTTCATATGTATTTTTTTAATATTCACACTATAGTTCACACATAAAGTTAAAAAGTCTTCTTCATGACATTCGCCACACGTTTTTCGGCACTTAACGCGTTAATGTATCCAAAAGTGTGTTTTGGTGTCAACAAATAATTCTGCGTCCCTGATTTCTCATTCAGTGTACCACTTCATATTTTGTCAACGAACTGCCGAAAATTACAACAATAACAAAAAAAAAGTTTATTGGAAAACTATCCCGGTGTTGTTAAGTACGACAACCACCCCCTCTAGTATTGTTCACAGCCCTTAAAAATTAAAATAAAAGTCTAAGGGTTGTAAATTAGGGAATCGCGGCGGACGATCAAGACAAATTTCAAAAGTCAACTTCGGGTCGCAGACTCGAGGATGTGATTTTCGTAAGGGGTTGAAAATTTCGGCACTCGGCGACCCCGGAGCGTTCTCTCGGTAACATAAGAGGCAAGACTGGACAACGAGGACCATACCAAAGAACTCCGAAACAGTCAGCCCCCACCTAATGAAGAATAACTGTACCTGTTGTAGATTTACACCGAGGTAACCTACTTCTTCGCGGAGGGGCCTGCCGATGGCTGCTTCAGCTTTTGAAGATGAGGTTTTGTGCGTCGATGATGGTGTTCTTATTTTTGTACAGGTTTATTTAAATGAGGGACAAATTTGGGCATCTCCGAGGACATACATACGTATATGAGCAAGATGTGATTATTATTGTATGTATAGCGGATATATTGGTTTTTATAACGTGTAGCAACCATAAAAAAATTGCTGGCCTATTATTATATATATATATATATATATATATATATATATATATATATATATATATATATATATATATACATATATATATATATATATATATATATATATATATATATATATATATATATATATATAATGTTACAATAGAGGTTTTCACGGATGGTGGAATGTAATACATTAAAATTCCGGGTTTCAATCCGTTCGTCTAACAATGAATACGCACGACGTTTCGCCAAAATATAATTTGCTGCGGCTACTCGATACTGTGATCTTGCTGCTGCTGCCGCTCGAAGGTAACTCAGCTTTAACACCTTATGTGGTTGGTAAAATGCTTTTTTAAGTAAATAAATGCGACAACTAAACAAGAATTTTTTTTTCGAACAAAACTATCATCTCTAGTAGTTCTTTAGGGTTCAAATTCGAATATGGTATCAAATCATGAGGAATAATGTTTAGTGTTGAAAAAAATATCCGTTTACTATTTAGGAACAAAGGGTTGCAAAATGCAGTCTAATATATATATATATATATATATATATATATATATATATATATATATATATATGTATATGTATATATATATATATATATATATATATATATATATATATATATATATATATATATATATATATATATATATATCCCTTGACAGTTTTAGAAGTCAATGTTGTAGATAGATTGATTGAGTGAATATGGAGGAATTTGAGTGGGTAAGTGAGGTAGTGAGTGAGTGAGTGAGTGAGCGAGGGAGTGGGTGAGGGACTGAGCGAGCGAATGAGTGAGTGAGTTTTGTTTAATATTAATAAAAATTAAAAGCAATTTTTTAATTTAGCGGTTGCACATATTTATTTTAAACAGCATTTTGCTACGTAGCTCAGTTAAAGGTGGTGTATGCGTGTTTTTTGTTAAACATGAACACTAAAACCTAATATTTTTAACTTTTTATGATAAATGTAGAATCAGAACATTTAAAGATGTCCGAAATAAGTTTTATTCCATAATTTTAATGATTATACACTTTTACATTATTTATTAAAATGTATTTTTTCCAATTTCTGGCAACTTTAAATGTGTTTTTTATGATTTTTTTTTGCATTCAGCATAAAAAAATACTTAAGAAAACACGTATCTCACTTAAAAGACAGAGATTTTATTTGCAAACCTGTGTTATTAGGCAACTTGAAGTTTTATGATATATACAAAAACAACTTTACATTTTTGAAGTTTTTCTAACCATTATACTTTTAATTTTTACTTCTCTCGCTAAAGAGAAGTATCGTATTCTTAAGAAAATACCCTACCAGGTTTTGCCATTTCTTTTAAGATTCAGGGCCCCTGGAACACGGAAAACATATTATTCCATTTTCGTAAATCTGTCGGCCTATCTGTGCGTCCATTTGGGTTTTTTCACACAATAACCTTTGGACGAAATAAGATATTTAAGTTTGGAACATATGAAATGAAGTAGTAATTGGTACTTTCGGTCATATCCCTTTTGGAAAGGGTGAGAGGGATGGGGGTCGATAATTTTTTTAATATTATTTATGTAATGGTAAAACGCTTCCATGGCGTAGATGTAAATAATGCAGGTATATTTTTTACTTCCCTTCGGTTTATTTCTCTGTTGACAACGAATTAGTATTAGTAGATATTATTAGATTTTTTCAGGTTTTTCTTTCGGGTATTCTTTTAGGTATAGTTGTAGTAAATCATGTTAGGGGTCAAAGTTAATAAAGAAGGGGTTTGGAGGACTTTGAAATTTGAAATTATATTAGGTTTTTATTATTCCCAATTGTAACAAACTAAGTTAGTTTTCATTAATTCAGTATTTTTGAATGAAACAACTGACAAATAATTGGTAACAGTTCAGGTGAGTTCCGTTAAATCTAAACTAAACGTCACGGAAAGATTGGTTTTCATAGATTCGATCTATAAATTAATAAATTAAAGTGGACTAGGCGATTTTTAGTATTTTCCATTTGTAAATTCCTGAGATTCTTACTAGATTTTTCTATTTTGCAATTGTAATATAAATAAAACCTAAATTAATATATTTTTAATTATTACTAGCATTAAAACATATGTTCTTTTTAAATCTTTACTCTTCCTAAAAGTCTCTTTCGTAGCACTAGTACAGGAAATGAAGCATTTTGGCTTGCAATTTTTCGTCCAGCATGGATTTACTTGAAATTTTCACAGGATGTAGGGAATAGCCCAAGGATCATTTTCTATATCATGCCGCTGTATGTTAAAACCTTGGGGGTGGTTGCCACCCCATCTCGGGGGTGGAAATTTTTTATTACATTTTAACTATACAAATCGATGGAAAAAGTAATTCTAAGAAAAAAATGTTCTTTACGTTTTCTTCGTAAAACTAATATTTTTATTTGCGGTTGAAAGTAACAGTTTTTCGACGAAAAAATCGACTTTTTTAAAGGTTTTTTTGCGAATAACTCGAAAAATATGCATTTTATAAAAAAAACTGTTGAGAGCAAAATTGTAGCTTTTAAAAAAACAAACAAAATCCTTTTTTTATAATTTTTCTACGACTAATAGGAACCGAGATACGGCATGTTAATGGTTAGCTTTTTTTTCGTCAAATGCATAATTTGAAAGATTCAAAGCCAAATAACGGGAAAACTTTGCATTTTTCGAGGAAAACTTATAGAATTTTTTTTAAAGTATATAATTAGACCTTTTAAAAAAAAGTCTCTAGCATGAAAATTGAGCGACTTATGATCAAAATAAGGTCGGTACCTACTTTTCTCTACGAAAAAATCTGTGAAAACAACCCCCTAATTACCCCCCTAATTAAAATTGATCTTCACCCTTCTGTGATTCTCTTTATATATGTATTATCAATACACCCAAGAAGTTTGACCAATTTAAAATGCCTAATTTTAGAAAAATTGGAGTTTAAAGAGAAAACAATTTTTTGCAATTTCGTATTTTTCACCCTTTTCTTCAAAATATCTCCGAAAATACTGGAGATACGAAAAAAATGATAGAGTACCAAATTATAGCTTTTTTAATGATTAAAATTTCCCTGTGCGTAGATATTCTGTACAATGAATATTTGGCGAGATATAGCCGTTTAAAACCTCTATTTACGAGCGAACACCCCCTTATTCGAGCCCTTTAAACTCACTCCATTTAAAAACTAAGGGATCTTAAGGAATTTAATTCACATGGTCTTATAGCTCTTGAAAAGCCCTACAAAATCGTTTTTGAAAGTACTGCCAAACCCGAAGAAATTTTAGAAGCCGGCAGATACTGCGCAATAATGTTGTACGGAGTTGCCAAAGATACACAGCTCAAAAAGTTAAAAAAAATAAAAGATTTGAAAGCTTTTCTCGAGCAGATGCGATATGAATATTTCATCAAAGCCACAACAAAAAACAGTGCGGTTAAACTATCTTCCCTTCTGCCCACTGTTGATGCCTTAGACGAGCACACAAAAAGATGCTACTATAAAATTCAACAGTGGTTTGGAAATGAAAACATTCGGGCAACAGATTGGGGATGGTACTTAAAAGAATGTTTATTACACCCCGTGCGCATGAACAAACCGCCTGCACCCGATGAACTTTTAAAAATGATTTTTTGCCAATGGAAAAAAGGGTGCGGCGTTTTATGCGGGTGCAGAAAAGTTGGGTTGTATTGTAATTCCACTTGTTCTGGGTGCTCGGGTGAAGACTGTAATAATAGTCCACCAGTAATCGAAGAAAACGAAGATGACATCGACCACGATGAAGATCAAATCAATGAGACAGACTTTTAAAAAACGTATATGTATTTGTATCTGTATTTGTAAATTTAGTCGTCTATGTATGTAAATGTATGTGAATATGCGGTGTATTTTTGTGTTAATAATTTTTTTTTTATGTAATTCTACTTTTTAGTGTTCCGTACGGAACACTTATAAGATCACTTCGGTGTCTGTCTGTCTGTCTGTCACACCCGATTTTCTCCGAAACTATTTGAGCTCATCAGAGCTATGTAGTTTTGAGAATTAAATTTTGACTTAAGGGGTTAGTTTTGGGGGGTGAAGTCGGAAGTGAGAAAAAAAATTTTTACTAGGTCATCGAGTATGGTGTCAAATGAAAGCTTGTGAAAACACGAGTAAAAAATATATATATAATATTATACTTGCGCGCACTTTTCTTTGTATTATTTTTAATAATTCGCGAAAAATCGCTGTCCCGGGCCTTATCTCGAAAAGTACTTATCAAAAAATTTCGAAAAAAATTCTGGAATATTCTCCACGGGGTGTAGATTGAACGAAAATTATCACGAGTGCATTACCTTTAATAATTTATATGGTATATAAAAAAAAAAATTTCTAGGTCATCAGATTTCAGTAAAGATTGGAAACAAACTTTGTTGAAAACTCATTTGGGATGTGTTTTGTGAAGTCACTGATCATTTTATACCACCGTAACATAAATTTTGACTTAAGGGGTTCGTTTTGAGGGGTGAAATCAGAAGCGAAAAAAAATTTTTTTACTAGGTCATCGAGTTTTTCAAATGAAAGCTTGTGAAAACACGAGTAAAATATATATATATATATATATATATATATATATATATATATATATATATATATATATATATATATATATATATATATATATATAATGTAATACTTGCGCACACTTTTCTTCGTATTACTTTTAAAAAATCGCTGTCCCCTACCTTATCTCGAAAAGTACTGATCGAAAAATTTTGAAAAAAATTCTGGAATATTCTCCACGGGGTATAGATTGAACGAAAATTATCACGAGTGCATTACCTTTAATAATTTATTTGGTATATAAAAAAAAACAAAATTTTAAGGTCACCAGTTTTCAGTAAAGATTGGAAACAAACTTTGTTGAAAACTCATTTGGGGTGTGTTTTGTGAGGTCACTGATCATTTTATACCACCCTAACAAAAATTTTTATTTTAAAAACAATCAACGTACGGAACACTAATTGTGCAAGTTCAACTTCCACTTGACCGGTTTTTTTTCTATTTAGATCTATTAAATTACTTTATAAAAATTGCAATGTTATTAAGGGTTGAAATATTATGATATTATTTCCTAAAGCATAAAACAATCATTATTTAACCAATCCAAACCAAATTTTACCCATATTAAGGTTTGCAATGTTATTTTATAATTTTTGTCAATAAGGGGTAGTTTTCACCCCTAAAAATAATCAACGCCCATGAGCATGATATAGAATTTGAAGTAGAGGGTGAGATGAGCCTAATCCCAAATTTTTATGCAAATCGATGCAAGACGAAATCATTTTTTTAGGATAAATAACTTTTTTATATTAAGCTCTAACAAGGCTTGATTTTTAAGGGTTGAAACATTATGAAATTATATCCTAAAGCATAAAACAATCCTTATTTAACTAATCCAAACCAAATTTTACTCATATTAAGGTTTAAAATGTTATTTTATAATTTTTTACAATTAGGGGTAGTTTTCACCCTTAAAAAACAAAAAGCGTACAACGGCACGATATAGAAAATGAACTAGAGGGTGAAATGAGCCTAATCCCAAATTTTTGTACAAATCGATGCTGGATAAAAAAATTGCGAGGTTTTGCCATTTTTTGAGCATCATTTCCTATACTACACCGGTTTTTGTCGCTTACCACTTTTCGTTTTATTGGTCAGTGCATGACCTCATAATTCTTATTTTGGAAGTTCAATATTATTTGATAGCGCATATATACGAAGCTGGTTTGAAAAGTCCGTGTAAAAATAAAAACTACTTATGTGTTTGGGGTAAACCTTTTTTATTTTTCGACATAGTCTCCTTTTAGGCTTATACACTTCGTCCAACGATGTTCTAGTTTGTTGATCCCTTCCGAATAATAGGATTTGTCCAAGTCTGCAAAATATCCATTAGTGTCTGCAATCACCTCCTCGTTTGAATAAAATCTTTGTCCCGCCAGCCATTTCTTCAAATTGGGAAACAAATAGTAGTCCGAGGGAGCCAAGTCTGGAGAATAGAGGGGATGTGAAACGAGTTGGAATCCTATTTCCATTAATTTTGCGACCACAACTGCTGAGGTGTGTGCTGGTGCGTTGTCCTGATGGAAAAGGACTTTCTTGTGGGCCAATCGCGGGCGTTTTTCTTGCAGCTCGGTTTTCAAACGGTCCAATAACGATGAATAATATTCACCTGTAATAGTTTTACCCTTTTCCAGATAGTCGATGAGGATTATCCCTTGCGAATCCCAAAAGACAGTCACCATAACCTTTCCGGCCGAAGAAACGGTCTTCGCCTTTTTTGGTGCAGATTCCCCCTTGGTAACCCATTGTTTAGATTGTTGTTTGGTCTCAGGAGTATAGTAATGTATCCATGTTTCATCCATAGTGACTAAACGACGCTTAAAGTCCTCCGGATTCTTCTGGAACAGCTGCAAACCATCCTTGCAACACTTCACACGATTCCGTTTTTGGTCAAGCGTGAGCAATCGCGGCACCCATCTTGCGGATAGCTTTCTCATGTCCAAATGTTTATGCAAAATATTATGTACCCGTTCAGTCGAGATGCCCACAGCACTAGCAATCTCACGCAGCTTAACTCTTCTGTCATCCATCACCATATCATGGATTTGATCAATGATTTCTGGAGTCGTAATCTCCACAGGCCGTCCAGAACGTTCAGCGTCACTTGTGCCCATATGGCCAGTCCGAAAATTTTGAAACCACTTAAAAACTGTTCTAATCGAAGGTGCAGAGTCACCATAATGTTTATCAAGCTTCTCTTTAGTCTCCTGAGGCGTTTTGCATTTCATAAAGTAATGTTTAATCACCACACGAAATTCTTTTTCGTCCATTTCTTGAAAATCACTCGACTTCCTTGATTCACACGAATGCCAAACACAAAGAAATAGACCAATATGGCTGAAACTTGGTGTGCGTTCATTCAAGAGATGCTACTAACTAAACATGACCTCGATACGCGCCGGTGGTGCCATCTCTCGGACTTTGCACGGACTTTTCAAACCAGCCTCGTACATACTGTTGTTCTAAAAAAATGTTAAATGGTAATTGTGCTGATCTGATCAAAATTATTTTGATCCAGTAATTAATACAGAAATCCTGTAAAATGTGACACCAATTATTTTCACCACTACAAGGGTGGGATTTTGCATTACGGTATTTCCTACTGTTTTTATACGGTCTGTCAAGTAACAACGTGTCTGCGATAATTTATTTTTCGTAGATGCGTTTCTAGCGATTCAACAAAAAATCGGTAGAGGAAACCTTTGTCTACGACGCATTTTAGTACAAGTATCAGTCGATTTCGAACTTTCGTTGAAATCACGTAAAATACAAAATGAATTACTTGTTTCTGCTTCGGTTCGAGGTAATCTTTCTTTGTTCCCATCCAAAGGTGCCTAAAATAACGTATTCTGCGGCTTCTAAATATATTAAAAAGTCGGTATCGTTTTTGAAGATGTGGATATATCATTTTAACGAGACGAAAAATGTCCACGACTTGCCAAAACGTGACTAGGTAAGCAAGGTCACTCCGAAAGTCGAAAAAACGAATTGTGTTTTTGTTTTCATTTGTTGACGCTGCGTCAAGGAGTAGCAAAATTAAGAAAATCGAATTTGAATGTGTCCCATGAGACCATTCGACAACATCTACGTGCTCATCATGTCAAATTCCGAAGCCCGTTGAAGAAACCTTTACTGGGCGAGAATCACGTCGCGAAACGGCTCGCTTGGGCGCACCATAAGATACTAGAGTGGTTCTCACAATCGCCGGACGCCAACTCTATTGGAAACCTTTGGTTCCTTGTAAAGAGGAAAGACTCTGGGAACATTGACTCAGTTGTCTCGCGAGATTGAAAAAATTTGCAGAATATGCAGAAAATGTCGCCAACCGCATGCCTCGAAGATGCTAGGCGATGATTGATGCAGGAAGTAATTGGACAACTTACTAAGGTAATTTCGCCGTTGTTACCACACCAAAGAGTATATTGATAGCAGAAAATATTCTCGGAACAGATTATATCTGGATTTAATTACACTTAAGCTAATTACAGTGGGTTAAATATTGTTAACTAAAGTAAATGGGAACAAAACTTTATTTATTTTGTCCTGTTTGGCCAGTCTCAGATAGAGAGTAGGTCAGGTTAGTTCAGGTGTTTTTTTATAGGCAGAGCACACGTGCCGCATGAAAGAGATTTTGCTTGAATCGCTGTAAATTGTACTTAGTGGGAAACAGTCCAGGGGAAATTAATCCAAAGGGATGAGATTTTCTACTTAAAAGAAATTTCATACAGATGTGGCGTATTAGAGTGACGTGTATTGCAACACTCAGTTCAAGGTTGCTGGTGACTTCTATGTTTGCAATCAGGCCAATAGCCCAGTTCTAAATAGAATCCAGTAAAGGTAGCATATGTTTGAGAGCGAAACCCCAAACGTGGAAGCAGTATTCCATCGTTGGTCCAATTTGAGCTTTGTAGAGGCTTAAAAGCTGTAGTAGATGTAAAGCTTTCTAGTATGAAATAATGTTCTTAGCTTTTGAGAAGACATATTTGCTGTCAAGTTAACCTACAGCAAGTTGAGTAATAAAGGATATTTTACTGTCATGTTTTGGGTGCCTTTTAAATAATATTTATTTGGAATAAAAAATGCAATTATTTCCTGTATTTTTTTTTAGCTTCCAATTGGGCTTTTGAAAAATAAAATATCATAAATGGAAAGATCATATATAAGTTTTATAACAAAACCACTTTTTTTTTTCAGTTATAATTAAAAAGTTATATGAAATTGAAAATAAATTTTTAAACTTATTACCGATGACGCGTCGAAAAACCCGAGCGCGTGTGACGTCACAATGTTTATTGTTGCTTAACATCACAGACAGCCGATACTAGTGTTTTAGTTTTCAATCAATTTATTCTTGTTATTGTCATCAGTCTATTGATAAATTTATTGAAAATGTCTATTCTAAAAAGTTATCGTGCCTGTTTCGTACCTTTTTGTACCCAAACTACAAAAACAACTACCGAAAAAATGTTTTTAAATATGCCACAAACTGTTAAACGTCGAAATCAATGGTTCCAAGCAGCACGACGTATTAATCCTAAAACAACATCAAATTTTTCTATTCTGAATTTCGATATAAGTATTTTAATGTAAAAATTTATTTAATAATAACTCATTTAAGATTAATGTTATCGAATGATTTTTGTTTTATTTAGTGTGTCAAAATTTATATATCCAGCTAGGTTTTCTACTGGACGAACACACATTACTGAAATAGATTACATTAAATTCAATTAGTAACCAACAATAATTTTTTTTGCAATAAACTTTAATACTTTAGAGAGTATATACACACGTAAAAGCTGTTGACAGTATTTACGTTAAAACACTTCAACATAATGACGTCACAAACATGGGAGCCAATCGTGGCGATTTCTTAGTCACGTGATTATTTTTTTAAATTGTATAAATTTTAATTTATTTATAATTAATTGTAAATAATTTTTAAAAAGTTTGTCGTATTTATTATCAATATTATTTATGATAAAGTTTTAAAATAAAGTAAAAAAATCGACCAATTATATTTTAATGCAAATATACTAGAATTTATTTGGCTCAAATTATGTCGCGTTTACATTGTGGTGGCCTAATAATAATTTTAGTTTTAATACATACGGAAAGGAAATTGAAGTAGTGGTAAAATTCAAATATCTGGGGATCTAGAGAAACAGCGTTTTGGATCCTGAGGTGGAGATTAAAACCAGAATTGAACAAGCAAGATCCACGTTTAATCTAATTAGGCCAGTTTATTTAATCACACTTCAGCCTTTGTCATCGATTAATGAAATGCTACGTGCTTACTATATGGTGGCGAGGCGTGGACTCTCAAGGTTAGTATTCTGAGTAGAATTGAGGCTCTGGAGTTATGGATACTTCGCAGACTCCTGTGGATACTATGGACTGCACATGTCACAAACGAAGATGTTTTAGATCAAAGGAAAAGTTGAAGGCAAACGAGGCATAGGTTGAAAAATATCAGAGACTGGACAGGCTTGGAAGTCCAGAACCTTCAAGAGTTGGCTAAGATTGTTGCTAACCTTCATTAATAAAGACGGCACTCTAAGAAGAAGAAGCTTTAAAGTAAACCATTTTAGTCGCAAATTTGGCAAAATTTTGCTAGCCACTTAAAGACGAGCCGAAATAACACACAATGATGTACTCCGCCGTCACTTGGCAGACGTACGTTATTTTTTAGGTTTCGGAACATGTAATAGACCAAATCCTACTAAATATTCATAGCACATATGCACCGACCTTTTAAATTAGACATCATCAGAATATAAATTAGTTTTTTTATTGGTTAGTTTATTTAACTAAAATAATTACTCGAAAACAATAAAAATTTAATGAAGTTAACCTAGTTCTTTGCAAAGGAACCATCAGATGGTTGGTTGAGCACCTAAACACGAAATTTTGGTTCGTTGTTTCATATTGTTTTGATTTTAATGAAAAATAAGCTGAAATAAATCGAATGTAGGCATCATAACCCGCTAGTTTTATGCATTAATAAAAACTAATTAGGTACAGAGTTTCTTCACAAAATGTGGCATGTGTGTTAATATAATGAATAAGAGGAGTCTTCAATCACCACTAATATATTATTAACGACTATCAATAAATTATCGACCATCAATATGGTTTTCATGAACACAGACAGGAGATCTTCTAACTTATGTAACATATGTTTGGAACAACGCAATTGAACACTGTGGAAAATTTAGAGCGGATGCTCTTGATATATCCAAGGCATTCGACCGTGTTTGGCATGCTCTTCTGGTATGTCTGAAAAGTTCTGTTTATGGCTCTCAAGTTTCCTCAAATACCGTTCTTTACGAGTGACGGTCGATGGGTTTCTTTCTAACACCTTCACTAGCAACGCCGCTGTGCCCCAGGGCTCCATACTATCTCCTACTCTCTTTGTCATTTACATTAATCATCTCCTGGAATCGAATCTACAGCTTTGCAGATGACAGTACGCTTATCTCATCATTCACTTTGACCGCTCGAACATTGGCTACTCAAGCAAATATCCACAGACAGCAGGAGGTCATCCAACTTAACCAAAACCTGGAAGAAATTCTATCTTGAGGTGACAGTAACCAAGTAGAATTTAAAGCTACATAAACTCAGGCGGCTTTAAAAAAGTTAACGTTGCTGAACCTCACCATAATTATGTTGGGGCACTCCATTCCTCTAGCATCGTCATTCAATTTGCTGAGCGTTAATTTGGGAGCAAATATGTCCGCATGAACATGTTGCAAGCATAGCAAAGAGAGCTTCTCAAAAGCTGGGAATATTATTTCGAACTAGAAAGCTTTACACTCCATAACAATGCATTTGTGGGATTCTATTCAGAAGAGAGCTGTTCGCCTGATTGGAGACCCGGAACTGGTCAACAGCCGTTCATGGGAACATCGAAGAACGGTAGGCAACGTGAGTTCATTCTATAAGTATTTTCATGGAAACTATTCGATGAATGTAGCCCGCTTAATTCCTCCCAAAGCGGTGCATGCTAAAAATACACATCGCTTTAATACTTCACATCCGTATGAAGTTTAGCTTTTTAATTCTCGTACAACTCTTTTCAAGCAGTCTTTTATATGGAGAACCTTATCCCTTTGAAATAATTTGCCCAGGATTGTGTTTCCGACTGAGTACAATTTACAGCGATCGAGACCACCGTGAATCGCTTTTTTCGCAGACGTGTCGCTTCTATAGCGCTTTAGGGATTTTCCTGCAGCACGTGTGCTGGCCCATAAAAAAATATATACATATTTTTTTAAAAAACATGAATTAGCAATGATAATTTTACAGGAACCAAATATAAGAGTGGTTGGAGATATACTAAATTTCACAAATGATTTCCCTTCTTAATTAGGTTAGTTCAGGTTCAAGGTCTCTTAAAACAGACACACTTGTAAAATATCAAGTGTGTTTATATCCATGTGTAACAACACTAAATGCTGTCTCGGAGGCGAAAACTATATGTTTTCGGAAAGTAAAGATTTCCTATCGGTGCTTAAAAAGCAAAAGATAATAAGTGGCAATTTAGTAATTGTTTTCATTTATTCTTGAAAAATTACTTAGGAATTTTTAAGAATTAAATAGTAAACACAATAAATAGTTTGGAAAGTAAGACTTCTTCTTCTTTTTAAGGTTGTAGCGTTTATTTATTACAGTTTTTCTTTCTTTTACATTATACTACGGAGTTTTTTCCAGTATATTATAAAAATTTGGTAATGGTATAACCACCTCAATTTCATTTTTTTTTTCAGAGAAAATATTCCTACCCGAAAACACTCGTTTTCTACCTCGAGTATATTTTAAGAGTTTCCTTTTATTAATAATGGTATATGGTAATAGTTCTTTTATGTAGTCCACTATAGAGTTAATTTATTTGTTTGGGTATAAATATTTTTCTGTTTCTATGCTATTAGAGGATAGACCCTCGTAAACGTTGGAACTAGCATGACGTGTTTTCGGCAGGCAGATCGGCTGCAGCACGGGATTAGGTTTCGATAAAAAAAGTCGAACGATAGGTGTTTTTACCCTAATTATGTGCACCTGTTTTTTGAGCCGCTGACTTCCAAAATCGCAATTTTTCTTCATTATTTTAGGTTTGAAAACTTTCCGGTGGGTAAGTCTCTTTTTTTTTCTTTGACTATGTCATCTCTTTTCAACCCGCTCTGGAATTTCCAGTAAAAAAGACCGTTTTTTTACAGAAAGTCGACGCAATTTTACATCTTTTTATAGGTAGTACAATGTTTTATTTTATTACTTTAACTACTACTTTTACTAATACTTTTGTTCTCCATAATTTTTAACACCAGTTCTCCTTCTGGCTACAGTTTTCTCTATCAGAAGGGTTTTCAAACTTCTTTGCTACCAGCTACTTGGTCTTTCGAATATTTTAGATTTTTTTTCCGATTTCTCTGCCAGCTCTTTTTACAGTACTGTTATCAAAACTTTAGCCCACCGGCCTTCTAGTTTTATTACAGTGTCACATTTTATTATTTTTCAGTACCATACTGGGGTACAAGTCTGACATATAAATACGTAGAAATAATTGTATGTTTTATTTTATCATAAATTTATTGTTTAGTATAGTAACACCTCAATTTTGTTTATGTTAACAAGGTTTGTAGGACGTAGCATTTCCTATTTCTAAGCCAGGTAACCATAGTTGTTAAATAAAAATAGATGGTGCCCAAAATAAAAAAAGGCATATTGAGTAGCCTTTATAGCTAGAACCCATTCTCTACGACAAAAGAGAAACCGGTTAGCACAGGTAAATTTCTGTAAAAAGAAGCCACAGTCACCAGTTATCTAATCACACTACATGAAATTCATATTAATATATTTATTTCATAGGTTATATATATATATATATATATATATATATATATATATATATATATATATATATATATATATATATATATATATATATATATCGCTTTCTAATTAAAAAAACTAAATAATTCTTGCAGACCAATACTCAGGAAAAGATTCATAAAAGAAGATTTTCCGTCACAAGGGCTTCAAGAGTTTTTTTTATCCCAGCCTTTTTAGAGTTACACCTTCATTTCTTAATAGTCCTTGGATGGATATAATTTTAAATATGAATCCAACGATATAAGGTTTGAGGTATCTATCTATTTTATCACAACTAGTAAAAAATCTGTGTCGCTGATTAGTTAAATTTTATTGTTCCTGCGAGTGGCTCTGGCTACCACGTTTAGGTTTTGGTAAAATTTTTATTGACTGTTAGATAATATTATGAGATACATCCATCAAACGTACATAGTTGGAATCTATTGGAAGAAAAATTTATAGAATTCCATTAAATCAAATTGAAAGATAGCTCTGGAAGGAAGGGAGTAGAAACAATCCTGGGTGTGTTTATGCCTAAAGATGTTCCACTTAGTAAATTTTTTCCTCTGATTTTATGATTTTTTAATGAAAGTATCTTGTTTGTCCTTATATGTATGTTAAGTATATAGCCAGTATTATTGCCAAGTTAGACAACGGAGTCACTGATTTAAAATTGACTTTCCAAATCTTCAGTTAATTTTAATATTTTAAAAATTTTATAAATGAGAAAAAAAACTTTTGGGAAACATAATGCCAAATAATACACAATACTAAAAAGTTTGTAATTATGTTCAAAAATTGGCAATACTCGTATTATCACCAGTCTTTTCCTCTCAAAACACAGGTTCTATAATTTATAAAAATAAATTTTCCCCTTCCATTTTATAGAATTTCTTAAGAAAAAATAACCTGATCTTCAGATTTCTCGACTCAAATAACTATGAGTAGTCTATATAACATGATATATTCGATGTTACACCCTGAACCAAAAGAAGTCGTTAGGGCACGGGCAATGAGACATTAATTCAATGTTTTTCTCCGTCAAATAATCCATTGTTTGAGCTGGCATTGTCATGATGAAGAATGTTACGACGTTTTCGATTATTTTTCCTGATTTCATTGATGACTTCTGGTAAACAAATTGTTGTATACCATTCAGCATTAACTGTTCTTCGATCCTCGAAAGCATGTATAACCAAAGAAACACGCGATCATTTTCTTGGAAGCATTTCGCGAATGAACTACTTTTGTTGGATTCGGTTCATCTTGGAACACTCAAACAGTTGATTGTTGCTTAGTTTCCGGTTCGTACGATTATATCCAAGTTTCTTCTCCTATTACGACGTTATATATGAATTTTGCATATCCTCGGTCGAATTTTTTGAGCATTTTCTTACAATTGCCACGAGCCTGTTTTTGAGTTTCGGTCAAATTATGCAGAATCCAACAGGAACAGATGTTTTTCACAGCTAAATATAAATCGAATGTACTGCAGTCTTCGATATACTTAAGAATGCCTCTGTCTCACGGTAAGTCATATGTCGACCCTCTTCCATCGTGTTGCGCACAGCATCAATATTTTTTGGAACAACATTCAATTTTGGTCGACCTTTACGAAACTCATCTGACGGAAGTACAACCATGATGAAATTCTGTAAACCACTTGTAAACAGTCTTTTCTGATGATGATTCATTACCAAAAGTTGAACGAAGCGATTGAATGAAGCGATTCGAGGTATTGTTGTTGAGTGAGGCCTTTACTAAAAAAAACCATCCAACGAAAACCTATACGCGAAATTTCCGTTTGTTCACTAAACGCTTACTGTAAACAAACTACTCTGCCAATTTCTGTCACTGTTTTAACAATAACAAATGTCAAATTTTACAATAGGCCATCTAGTGGTCGTTTGTAAAAACTTGAAAGACTGCCCTCGTATTATCACCAGTCCTTTCCTCTAAAAATACAGGTTCTATAATTTATAAATATAAATTTTCCCCCTCCCCTTTAGAGGGAAAGAATAACCTGAGTTTCAGATTCCTCGACTCAAAGAATTAGGAGTAGTCCATATAACAATATATATTCGATGTTACCCCCTGAACTCTATTTCTCACCATTCTGTTCTACTATATTAAAACTCAACAAATATATCAACTTTTCACCACCTTTTCCGGAAGCAATACCGCTTAAAAACAATCAGTTCCTCTCTCATTTCAGGTATTATATGGTAACAAATTTTAAATCCATGTCTCGTTTCGTTCGAGAGTTATCGCGACAACAGACCGATAGCTA
This sequence comes from Pachyrhynchus sulphureomaculatus, assembly GCA_019049505.1. Classification (NCBI taxonomy): domain Eukaryota; kingdom Metazoa; phylum Arthropoda; class Insecta; order Coleoptera; family Curculionidae; genus Pachyrhynchus; species Pachyrhynchus sulphureomaculatus. The sequence goes on along the minus strand of CM032447.1, from coordinate 64,222,029 downwards.
GACACATAGGTAGAGAGATGAAAATTCGTAATGGGACGTTTCTCGCGATTTAGTGACACCCCTTTAGCAAGGAATGTAAAAACTAAAATGATATTAATATATTTTTCACCACTTTCTAATCAATATTGTAATCTTCGGGTACCAGTGCGAAGAATAAATTTTTCCGTAAGATTTCAGCACGTTTTCAGATCAGAAAAGCCAATAAAGATAAGTAAGACTTAAAATAGTGTTTTGTAGGCAATAAAATATTTTATTACTTTTACATATCTGTCACACAAGTTTTTACATTAGAGAGATTTTGCAAGGTTTATTTTGGCCGACTACCGTCTTTATCTTTATTTGAAGCATGCGCAATAGTAAAGGGAAGAAATTAAATATAAAGACTCAGCTGTTATTGTTATTTAAAGCATTCGCCCACCTTTTTAGAGCTTGCGCAGCATTGAAACAAAATAAGAAAAACCTTTAGTAAGGATAACGATTTCCCTTATTTATGAACTTATAAGAGTGGTTATTTGAAGTTAATATGAATAGTGTAATACGTATCGAGTAAAAAAATAAAGTGTTTGGCGAGTGGTGATAATTGTTGTGTAGTGCTAATTTCAAATGAAATTTGATTTATCGCACATTCGTGGTAACCTGTTAGACACAACTTAATTTAGAAACTTATGTTGCCCCATCAAATACTAATAACCGGTGTACTTAACCATAAAATAAAAGTTTATAGAAGATGAATACTAACATAACCTTACTTTTAGTTTATTTTTTGCAATTCTGCTGTAATGTGAAAGTGCGTTCCTCCGCGTTAATACTGCGCATGTTTGAAATAACGATAATGACAAAAGCCTGTGAAAACTAAGCGTTGTAAAATTTCTCTAATTATAACATTGTCAAAAATCACTATTGATTTGTTATTTCTATATTACCGTATACAAAAACATGAAAAAGAGTACTTGTTACATGCTGAAAGTGGTAGTGTTAAAACAGGGTAAGATTTCATAAGTCCGCCTCTAGCATTATCCATTATCCTGAAACTAGCTTACTCATTCTTTAAAATATCACTTCCTAAATTTTTCACAAGAATAACTATTGATTAAACGCTACAAAGATGTCTCAAGGTGTTAAAAAATGCTGAATTTGGTGAATCCAAAAATTCGCTTTTGTAAAAATTGTACCTGATTTCCTCTTGTTCATCAGGTATGATGCTAGGATTTTAACTACTAATGGAATAATGGAGTCAGTAAATTAGATTTTCTTGTTTCCAGAAAATCACTGATTTTATGTTTCTCTTAAATGTTGAAGTTCTCGAAAACATGTATAAATTTTTGACATAATTGTATTGTATTGTTTCCTTAATAACTTTTGGAGTTAGCTATATTAATTACAGTTTTATTGAATTTCAAATTAAGTACCTTTCAATAGAGCAAAGACATACAGCGCAAGAACAACAATAACATAAAATATTAGTCCATCAATCATATTCCTTTGTAATAATAGGTCACGTATTAACACTGGTTCCAAAACTGGCTCTAAACTCAGGTTAAGATCTTCCGAATGCCCTAATGTAACCTGCTGTGGTCAATGGACAAAAAGTTAAGATTTTAAAACCACAGTTGAATAACCTGGCAACGACCTTATGGCATTAGAAAAATAAGATGTTCCTTAATGACTTGTGTATTTTTAAGGGATAATGAAATATAGGTCAAATAATCGGTTTGATGGACGGTGGTTAAAATCAGTTTTCTCGTTTTTATTATTTATTAAGACTGTATGATTTTTTAAATAGTTTATTTAACTACTAGCTACTGAAACTAGCTTAAACTACAAAATTTAATTTAACGAACTGCCTGAAAAAAATCCATTACAGGAATATTAGACAATATTTTGTAATGCGTAAATATATGTAGAACTTCTAACCATAAATTGTTGAATAAATCATTACAATTAATTAACTTTGCTGTGTCAAATTGTAAGGATGATTTTTCTAGAGAGTTGTATAAGAAATTAGGCTACAAGTTATTTAATATTAAGTTTTATATCACTGTTAAAAAATCCCTGGCGAAAACGTAGTTCTGAAGTAAGTACTGAATTTGACTTTCTCAAAATAAATAGGTACTTTATGGTGAGATGTAAGCCATAAGAAAACGTTGAGCAGAAGAACTGTCTCTTAGATGTTGGCTATTGGAATCTAGGTTGCGATTTCGTAAGGACACTTTTTGACATCCTCTTCCTTATACTTTTAAAAGAGTGACCAATTTATAGCATTTAACAGAAGCAAGATAAGAGAACTGTCTTTTGACAGTTTTTTTTTCTTATGTGTTTACAGAATCTGAGTCCTGACGTTTTTTTCTACATATTATTTTTATTAAAATTAGAAATAATGTCAAAAATAATACAATTTTCAGATTCCTCGATTTCAAGAACCTTAAAAAGGACATATAATATGATATATACGAAGCAGCCATACTGTCTCCTACTCTCTTTCTCATCTACATTAATGATCTACTGGAAAAGACCGGAAATCCAACCTACAGCTTTGCAGATAACAGTACGCTTATCTCTTCATTCACTTTGAAGGCTCGGACATCGGCTACTCAGGCGAATATCCGCAGACAGCATGAGGTCGTTCAACTTAACAAAAACCTGAAAGAAATTTTATCTTGTGGTAACCAAGTGGAATTTAACGCTACAAAAACCCAGGCGGCAGTTTTTTTTATAACAAGTTAACGTTGCTGAACCCGACATAGTTATGTCGGGGCACTCCATTCCCCTAGCATCGTCACTTGTTGGGCGTTAATTTGGGAGCAAATATGTCCTGGCATGAACATGTTGCAGGCATAGCAAGGAGAGTTTCTTAAAAGTTGGCAATATTATTTCGAACCAGAAAGCTTTATACTCCACAGCAACTGTTAATTCTTTACAAAGCTGAAATTAGACCAACTATGGAATACTGCTCCCATATTTGGGGATCCGCTCCTAAACATACACTGCATTTGTTGGATTCTGTTCCGAGAAGAGCTGTTCGTCTGATTAGAGATCCGGAATTGACCGGCGGCCTTGATTCGCTGGAACATCGAAGACCGTTGGCGACTTGAGTCTGTTCTACAAGTATTTTCATGGAAAGTGTTCGAAGAATGTAGCCAGCTTAATTCCTCTCAGAGCGGTGCATGTTAGAAATACACGTTGCGCTAATACTTCACATCCGTATGAGGTTCAGCTTGTTACTCCGCGTACGACGCTTTTCAAGCAGTCTTTTATATGGAGAACATCATCCCTTTGGAATAATTTGCCCAGGGCTGTGTTTCCCACCGAGTAAAATTTACAGCGATTCAAGAACAACGTAAATAGCTTTTTCCACACACATGCCGCTCCTGTAGCGCTTTAGCGCTTCCCTGCAGCATGTGTGTTAGACCTATAAAAAAAGCCTAACCAATCCCCTCCTCCACCTCACCACGCGCTGTTTGTGGTCACGTTTGGGCATCGAGATACACCCAAATGTATGACATCTTCACTTTAAAGAATCATACATGCACCAATTTACCATAAATACATATTTGTTGGGCCAAAATTGCGTAACTCTTAACCAAATGCACTTAGGCACTCGTGGCACTGTTTAAGGTAGTCACATATCCAAGGGACTATCATACGTGTGACTACTCACCAAAAGTATTATTTTAAAAGTACGCATTCAAAAAAATTCTAACTTTTCGAAAATAACCGTCACATGCATACATATTACATGAAATAATTAATTTATTTTAAAATGATCCGATTATTTCTAAACATGAAACTGTAAGTTAGTCTCAAAAATCTTGTGATTGGACTAATTTCTGAGGGGAATGTCTCTGTTGTTTACAGCGATAAACCATCAACTGTGGAAGCATTTAAAACAAACTTTGTTCTTGCGATTGCCGGCATACAGTCCGATTTATGGACAAGGGACTCAAAACTAGCCCGCACGATGTCTGATAAAGTCGGTACAGCAATTTGAATGATGCTATCTTCCATAAATAATACCATTGAATTTATTTCAATATGAACGAACTTGAAGTTATTAATAGTTGAGTTGTTTTTTACATTTATTAAAATATTGACGCGATCTCTAAACAATATAGTTGGGTATATGTATGCTTGGACCTATAACCTTGGTTACAGAAGTGCATATCTTGTGAAATATCTGGTTGCCTAATACTATGTGAAAACCTTCACACCCTATGAAAAATATGTGAGGCAAGAACCTTCTGTCCCCTAGATCTAGAGCTATTCAACTTTATTCATTCTTATATTTATACCTTGTTGCCTGCCTGAATCCTTCCGCAATTACATCTGTCATTGACTGTAAAACCCTATTTCTTTCAAGTCTTAATTTGGGATACCCATTTTCAGCTTCAGTTCAGCTAATTACCAAAAAAGGCAAGACGAATTTGGCAAACAACTATCGACTAGTCACACTGGTTTCGATAATATCGACAGTTACGGAAAAGGCTAGCAATCAGCACTTTTCAAAATATCTAGAAGAATTCAATATGATTAGCGACAATTAATATGGCTTTCGTAAGTAAGGATCAACAAGAAATTTTCTAATTTATGTCACACATGTTTGGAACAGCGCAGCTGTATATTTTAGTGAATCTTCAGCTGTTGCACTTGATATATCCAAGGCATTTAACCGTATTTGGCATGACAGATTGTTGGCTAAGTTACGCTGTTACGGCATGTCTGAATAGTCTTGTTTATGCCTCTTTTGTTCCCTCAGAGAGCGCTCTTTACGATGGCAGTTGACGGGTTTCTCTGTAATACTTTCACTATCAACGCTGGTGTGCCTCTAGGCTCCATATTGCCTCCTACGCTCTTTCTTCTTTACATTAACGATCTGCTGGAAAAGACTGAGAATCCAATCTACAGCTTTACAAATGATATTGCGATTATTTCTTCATTTACTTTGTACGCCCGAATATCGGCTACTAGTGCAAATATCCACATACAGTAGGAAGTCGTTCAATTAATCAAAGACCTAAAAGAAATTCTATCTTGGGGTGACAGTAACTAAGTAAAATCTAACGTCACAAAAATCAAGGCGGCAGTTTTTTCTGAAAAAGTAAACATTTTGAAATCCGAAATAGTTATGTCGGGACATTCCATTTCTCATCTCAGTTGTCACTCAATTTGCTGGGGGTTGACTTGGAAGCAAATATGTCGTGGCATAAACATTGCATGCATAGTAAAGTGAGCTTCTCAAAAGCTGGAAATATTATTTCGAACTAGAAAACTCCATACTTCATAACAACTCTTAATTCTATATAAAGTCCAAATTCAATCAATGATGGAATACATCTTCCATGTTTGAGGCTCTGCGTCAAAACATATACTGCATTTGTTGGATTCTCTTCAGATAAGAACTGTTCGCCTGATTGGAGACCTAGAAATTACCGACAACCTTGATTCCTTGGAACATTGAAGAACGGTTGGCTACTTGAGTATATTCTACAAGTACTTTCATCGAAGTGTTCGATGGATATAGTCCCCTTAATTCCTCTTAGAACAGTAGTTTTCAGGAATACACGTCATACATCACATCCGTATGAGGTTCAGCTAGTCATCCCGTTGAACCCTTTTTAAGCATCTTTTATATGAGGAACCGCTTCTCGAAATTTGAACAGGATTGCATTTCTAATCTAATCTAATCGAGTACAATTTACAGAGGTTTAAGATCCACATGAATCGCTATTTCCGCACATGTGTCGCTCTTGTAGCCCTTTAGGAATTTCCCTGCTGTTTGTGTGCTACACCCATAAAAAGCATATTAAGCTTTCGTTTTAGTGAAAAGACGTCAAAATTCCTATTAAAGGATATTCGAAGATGGATTAATTACCCAGGCCAACAAAAAATATATTTGTAAAAACCTTTTAAACCAAAACATCTGAGTGTTTTTTGGGTGTTGAAACCGTATCTGGTATCAGTTTTTTTGTATCACTTACAGTTTTCTCACAATATGACATCAATTAAATTTCAAAATAGGAATCATGGCAGTAAACCAAATCCTCTTCCTGCTTGAAAAACTGAACAAGCTGTTGATCTCTTGTTCTAAAATGTTAAATAGATGTTCCAGATTCCAATAAATATTTTTCTTTTAGCCTAGAAATATGCAATTCTGCTTTTTCCTTATTCAAACCCAAATCTCTCACTAAATCATTTAACTCAGCTTGTGTAAACAACTGTGGTTTTAAATTTTCTAGGGAACATTGAAACGCATCATCATCCGGTCGACTTTCATTAAATTCGGGACTGGACTGTAAAACGTCATCAATAGACTGAGGTGGCTCAGGGACAGGAGGTCCCGGGCCATTAGCTGAAGTAAAGTTAGGATAGACAATTACTTTCTTATTTTTGGAGTTATATCCAGAAACATCAACTCTGCAAAAATAACAATTATTTGAATGATTTTCTTGCTCTATCCATACCATGGGTACTGCAAATCTAAAAGCTTTCTTTTCTTTCTTATACCATATCCTAAGATCCTCGACAAAAACATAACCTACTTTGTGAGGAGCCCAACATTTTTCTTGATTACCGATTCTACACCAAAATATGCAAAGTATACTTTTTTTTACAAAGTCAGTAATGTTTCTTTAATTTTTGAACTAAAAACTCATCACATATATAACAAAAAGTGTTGGGAGAGTTTTTACAACCACTATTAGCCATAATTTGAGTGTGAATTAAAGCACATGGGTTAAACACTGCAATGCGAGGTTGTATTAACTGGAAGAAAACAAATAGTTGTGATATTTATCGGAAGTGCCAACCTAATAACATTTGATTTTAGTGCCAATCTTATAAAATTCTGATTTTATTGCCAACCTAATAACATTCGAATGATAAAAAATAAACTTTTCATATTTTGAATATTAAAATGTGAAAAATTGGTGGGTGATATGACTTTTTTATTATTATTTTCGGACTCAGCACGCCAAAAAACATAGGAATCAGGTAAAATTATTAAAAAAAAAATTTATCGTTGGCCTGTGTTATTCGTCAATAGATATTTTTAAAGCTGCAGTTGTCATGACTATTTTAGCCATTTAGATCGTCAACCTTCGTCAGGAGACGGCGAGCTAAGAAGTAGGAGAAGCTTTCGTTGCTTACAATAAGGCTTAAGGAAGTTACTGATATTGGATTCGTTTCTCCATAGTTGTGCACGCTGTTGTTTGCCGCTACGTCAATTTAGGATTAGGCAACCTATAACTAACCTCAAGGATTCGTTTACAGATACTTAGTTTAATAAGATTCTTCTTATTCTATAATGATAACCAGAGGTGCATGGACAACAGAATCAATTTTGGGCTTTGAATATAGACTAACCAATGTCAATATAATTTAGATAGATTTAATAACTAACTTCTCTGCAATCCGTCGAGTTTGTCAGAGATATTGCGTAAGCAAAAGTTAGAGACGAGAAACGCGACGGGGCACATTTTAAGGATCTGGCAGTAGGCCTTGTTTTGAGGCGACATCTTCTAGCACGTCTTTCTGTAGAAGTAGCTATATTTTCCGTGCCAAGAGATATATTATATGCAAAATAACTGTAAATTAAAAAATAATATCGTTTATGAAAACTTCCCTCATTTTAGTGATTTTTATCTCAAAGGGTGTGAAACAAATAATTTTAAAAATTAATGCGGTTTCAAACACTCTTTATAGTAGAAAAGGATCGTAGAAAAAATATAATTTCTGTTTATGATATTTCACTACACTGATAAAATACGTCGGTAAATATATAAATAAATTAACAATGGATAATATAATATTTCTCATAAAAATGCTATTAAATTACTGCATGAAGTCGAGCAAATATATGATGTTGAAACTAAAAAAAATTGAAATGGAATGAGGTGAGCATTGCACATTAAGCATCGTAATTATCTTGTAAAATAATCGCGTTTAAATAATGTTGAAGATTAAAAGAATTGGATATTTTATTTACAGGAAAATGTTAATTGTGATAAAATTATAGGTATTAAAAATTGTGTAGCTTCGGCGTTAATATAATGATAAATGCCATTTTTAATTAAAGCAGTAAACTGGTTGAAGCATTACTGTTTTTTATCCAGTATTTAATTAAAGAAAGATGATTATGATTTCTTTTTAATCTTCATTTTCATGTATAAATGTTTTCGTAAGAATGCGTTTAGTTGTATCCAGTAAACGGTCATTTTGAGGGCATGTACTATTATAATATGCGATTATTTACCTTCATCCTTATAAAACATTAAGGACACTATTCTATGATAGAATCGTACATAGGAAGGTAGGCTAAAGATACATCTATATAGGTGGTCGTAGGAAAATAAGGAATTCAAAATCCAGTGATTGACATATCTAATCACTAGCTAAATAAAACAAAATAAGACAACGAAAATTTAATAGGATGGCTCTGCAATTTCCTGCTGACATCTTCACTTTTATCGTTGGTATATTCCAAGGTTTGATACTGCCTCCTACTCTCGTAAACCAATGATATATTCGATGAAATAAACAATTAAATCGACAGTTTCTTCCAAATGTCTCTCTCCTGTGCAAGATGAAGTCATCCACCACCTTCTGCCAACTTAATATCATCAGTATATTTTTTTTCGTTGGTCTTCCAAGACTTCATCTGCTTTCCAATGGTCTCCATTCAAGTAATGTTATTGTCCATCTATTATCATTTTCTCTAACTACATGCCCTGACCATTGCCACTTTACTTTTGCCACTCTTGTTCGTCTGATATCCTCGACTCTAATGTGTTCTCGTAAATTAACACCTAACATCTGTCTTTCCACGGCCCTTTGAGTACGTTAAAGTCGACAAAGTCTATTTTTTGTAAAGGTCATGGTTTCCAACCCATACGTACTTAATGGAAGTATACTGCTCTCAACACTTTTCTTTTTAAGGTTATGAGAATATCTCTGTTGTTTAGAAATGCAGTCTAACTCAGACCAATTCCCCTTGATATTTCTTTAATGGTCCTTATATAATCTTATTTTATATCTTAAGTATACACACTCGTTCACTCTTTCGATTTCTTCCGTACCGATCATAATTTTGTGTTTTGTGAGCTTAGCCGTTCTGTTTTCTTGATGTTCATCTCGCGTTCTACCTTTTGTGAAACTTAAGCAAGTTTTTCCATCATGATATTAAGTTCTTCAACATCTGCGAATCGCAAGTGATGTAGATATATGCCTTTCTTCTCCCATTCTTCTTCTTTCTTATATGGTGTATCATAAGGGTAGGCATACTACCTGTTTTATCCCCATTAGGCCTCTTCCGATGTGGATGTCCAGCATTCTCTCCACCTTTTTGGAGGTCTGCGCCTAGTTCTTCTACCGCAAGATTTATTGAGTTTGGCCCTTTTTACCAGTCTGTTGTCGTCCATCCGATCTACATGTTTATTCCATTGTTTTCTTCTAGTTCTCGTCCATTTGGATATTTCTTGGATCTTACTTAGTTATTGTAGATCTTTGTTGCGGATTCTCTCGTGGATAGTTTTTCCATGTATGTGTATTTGTGCTGTTTTACATATGTCAGCTCTTGTTTCTACAGCATTTGTGAGGATCGGTCTCACTGTCGTCTTGTATATTCTTATTTTACTTTCCACTGTGAGGTATTTATTTTTTCAAGTTTCCGTAGCTTGTTCCCATTGTTCTCAGGTATTCAAAAATTATTAACCTGTTCAATAATTCTTCCTTGGATCTTCAGCTTGTATTAAGTTTGTTCCGTCCTAACATTTTCCAGACTTTTCTTTGAGCCCCGTACAGGTCACTTTCCATCCCTTTAGTAAATGTCTCCCAATATTTTTCTTTAATTTGTTTTCTTTTTTATTCATTAAGTTTCTTTCTGCGATATATGCGTTCCAGCTCCTTTATTTCTGGCGTGAACCAAGGTGTTTCATTTGTTTTGTTGGTGTTTACTCGTCTCTGGCCTAAGGTTTCCTTTGCCGGGTTAATAATATTTTGTTTTAAGGATGGCCTCTGCTTTTCTATGCTTTTTTGTTCGCTGATTGGGTATAGAGTTATTTTTTGTCTCAAGAGGTTCCCTGTATTTCTTTTGTGCTTTCGGTGTCGAAGGATTCAATGTTAGATTTGTTAACATATGTATATAGGTTCCCATTCAAGTCTTGTAAACACATCCTGCAAGGCCAGGGTAAATATTTTTCTTGATGTTTATGGGTTCTGTTTTTTGATCTTCATCCAATTTAATGTGTTAATGTCGCATTTTTACATATAAATTGAAAGAGTTCGGTATATCTTGAGTCTATTCTGGCATGAGCGAACGATTGCATAATTGCCCCGAGTTCCAGGGAGTCGAAAGCCTTCGATGAAGCCTAGGTGCACGTTAATAGTATATTAGGTCGCTTTCACGATTAAAAGGCGGAACGTCTGGACGTGATCTGTTGTTCCGAGTCCCTTGCGAAAGCTCGCCTGTTCAATTGGTTGGCAGTTGTAGAATTTATTTGTTAGATGGTTTGTGATAATTTTATTAAGAAGCTTGTACGAATGCGATAACAAGCTGATGGGGCGATAGTTCTCAAGGATTTCGTGATCTCATTTCTTAAACAAAAGTATGACCTCACTGTTTTGCCAATGTACAGGGATTTTTGTTCTTCGATGCATTTGTTGACTAATATCCGTATCGCTTCAACAAGTTCATTTCCTCCCATTTTCAATAGGTCAAGTGTTATTTAAAGTAGGTTCCAGTTCACTTCGGCTTACCTCAGGAATTTCTACCAAGCCAACGTTAAGAATATTTTTCTGCTGCTAATGCGGATTTGGTGTAGCCGAGAAATAAAGTTTTGTATAGAATTTCATCCATTATTTTCTTTCTGTCAGTTACAGTTTTATCCGTTTATCTCGCAATTTTTTTTTGGTAGTTTGGAAAAAAAAAATAAAAAAGATTTTACTTCAACCGGAATTTGAGACCAAAATCTTTGATTATCTTGGCCTTTGTTTTGTCAATTGAACTGCCAAAGCTCGTTAATTTAATTTGGATATAAACTTCTGTAATTTTTTCTTTCAACTTTTGTAAATGATTAAGGGGTTACATATACCTCGAATTTTCAAAAATTCGATTTTTTTTACGGATTTTTATTCTTGGAACACTATAATACTAAGATGCAAGAGAAAGAAGGCGTATAGTACGAAGTTGGAATGGGCGACTAGCCGTAAGTTCACTTTCTATCTACTTCTACTTTAAAAAACTATGTTTTCAAACACTGTCTGCAATATTACTCGGTCAATTTTTAATATTTTTTAACTTTTTTTTTTTTAAATCTTAATAATTAATATTAATTACTTTTTCTACAAACTGTCGAGAGTATTTTTTTAAATTTTTCTAATAGATAATTTCTTATAAATAATTAAACATAAATTTTTTGGTCGAAAATTGCATACTTTGAAACACCGTAAATTTTTTATTTTTGAAAAAAAACCCTTCGACAATTTTAAACTACTGCATTATTTTACAAGCTTAATTTGTAATTTAAAGATTGAATTATTTTTTGTGAAATTATCCTGCAGACAAGGAGGTGCCATAGTTTTCATCAGTGGTCCATTTAACTCGATAAAAAATAATTAAATTTTAAAACATATTTAAAAAAAAAAACTTATAATTTAAAGTACAATAAAAATATATAATTCTTTTGTATTATTAACCTTTAAAATATTGTTTTAACATATACATACTTTTTGCAGCGCCCAGGTATATTATCATCATCATTAGCTTATTCCATCTATAACCTCCCGAAGTTGTTTTCCACTGAGCTTGGTTGTTTGCTTTTTGGATCCGATCGTGTCTCGCTAATCTTTTTATGTCGTCTATCTTGTCTGTGGTCTACCTGTGCATCTTTTGTGTTCTCTAGGCCTCCATTCAACTATACGGTGTGTCCATCTGTTACCATTCATCCTTGCTATATGCTGTATTCGTTGAATTACATATGTCACTTTTGATCTTCTTCGAATCTCGATGTTACGAATACGATCTTGGTGTTTAATATTTAGCATTCTCCTCTCGATTGCTCTTTGGGTTACTTGGAGTTTATTTATTATAGTTTTATTTAAAGTTCACGTTTCAGTGCCATATGTTAATACCGGAAGTAGATATTGATCGAATATTTTGGCTTTTATTGTATTTGGGATGTGCATTTAAATGTTGATTGGAACATTCCGAACGCAGACCACGCTAACTATCCAAGTCAGTCATTAAATTATTTTTTGATATTTCGATTTTCTATTCTTTCACCATCTATTAAAAAATTCTGGCAATTATCTTCACTTTCGTTGTTCAAATATTTGGTTTTGGTGAAGTTTATTTTTAGATCTATTTCTCGCGACTTGTTATTTAATAACATCAGTATTTCTTGTAATTCTTTTTTTGTATTGGCGATCAGAGTGACATCATCTGCGAAACTTCAGTGATTTAATCGTTCACCGTCTAAGTGTCTGTAACCCCTTAATTCAATTTACAAACCTTGACAGTTCACTTGGCAGAGCAGCGGCCAAGGATTCTGATTTCAACTTCCCGCCGAGGCACAGTGTGTCGCGTAGAACATGCTAGGTGGACAAAATTCATGTTATGATTTCCAGGAAATCTTATTTGCAAAACGTAAACAACACCACCAAACCCCGAATTCCGAGAAAAGGTTGTTTATCAAACTTGCAAGTGGCGAGTCATAAGCGTCGGAAGTCAGGTAATGAGTTTAATGCAGCTCTTTCAATCAATCAGTTGCAATTTAGCGACACTTTCGTGCACATCTTATAGTGACATATTGTAATATTGTGAAAGTTTTTTGTGATGAATATTAATACTGAGGGTAAGTACTATTTTTTAATGTATTTTTTTAATCAGAATCTATTAATTTGAATTTTTAGTATTTTTTTTAAATAGCCTATATATTTTAGCGTGTTTTAAAAAAAAAAAAACTTTGAAAGTTCAGAATATACAGATATTCACCTCTATCCGGGCTAGTTTTTAGATATTACACAGAAATAACTTTATTCTTCGTAAAAATACACATATTGTTTAGCACACTTCAGTACAAAATGTTTTTTTTTTTTCTTTTTTTTCCAGAACACGTTTACTCTATTTCAAGGGTAGCCTTTTTTGAGGAGTGGTTGAATCACACGAAGAATGAAAAAAACTCGCGTGTATATGACTTTCTTTCTTCAAAATTTCACTTTGGTGACATTACTGAAAGCAGCCAAAAAGAAATAAAGTTGAAGATATCCAACTTGTCTAATAAGTTTGGTGCCAAATGGTTGGCTTCAGGAAAGTCGAAGGAGCGTTTTTTTAATTAAAAATAAGAATTGGTTGGATGAAGCAGACATACAGTTTACTGCGAGTTCTTTTGCGCCACAACCTTCAACATCAAGTGAGAATGTGACTCCTGCAGGAAGACCTCGCAAAGATTTCGAGGAATCGTCGTTTAAGACGAAGAAACGTCGCGTCGTGGATCTCGTAGAATCCCGAAGAGTCAGTGAATTGGTGACTGCTGCCGAAATTGCTGTGCGTTCAGCAAGGCAAAGGAAAATTGCCAATGTGATTAGAGATATTAGTGAGAGCCCAGATAATATTATTAAGTCTAAAAATACCAGTTCCGTTAATCCTAGGCAATTAAGTAGTGACGAAGCCTTAGCTTACTATATAGATTCTAAGTCAACAACGCATTCTTACAAACAAACTAGGAAGTGGTCCATGAAGGCGGGGCATAAAGTGTTTCCGTCATATTTAGTTTAAAAAAGTCCAAACAGGCCTGTTACCCTGCAGAGGAGCACATTGCTATAACAGAAACTCGTGCTGAAATAAATTTGCAAGCCTTATTAAATAAAACAGTGGAACGTCTAGTATTAGTACAGAATGAAGTTATCAGCAGTGTGCTCCCAATAAGTACATCGTTTACACTTGCTAGTAAATGGGGATGTGATGGAAGTTCTGGGCACAGCACATACAAACAGAGATTTGAGAACACTGAATATACGGACGAGTTTCTTTTCGCATTTTCTTTAATTCCCCTTAAGTTATATGATGGGTCCAAAATTATTTGACAAAATCCTCGGCCTTCATCAATTTTATATTGTCGCCCAATCAAATTTATATTTGCCAAAGAAACGAACGACTTCACGTTAGTGGAGACAAATAGATTGTTGGAAGAAGTTAATGCTCTTCTTCCAACACTTATCAACTTTGGTGATTCTCAAATCTCTGTAAAACACGAACTTTTGCTGACAATGACAGACGGAAAGGTGTGTAACGCCTTAACGGAAACTAGTTCATCCCAAAAGTGTTTCATCTGTGGCGCCACCCCCAAGACGATGAACGATGACCCCGCGATGTTTAACAGCAATCAAGAACATTTTGGCTTTGGTTTATCTACACTTCATGCTTGGATTCGTTGCTTCGAATGTCTTTTACATATCAGTTACAAGTTGAATATTAAGAAATGGCAGGCTAGAAGCAACGAAGACAAAGCAGATATCAAGGTTCGTTCCAAGGAAATCAAATTGAAATTTAAGAACGAGATGGGACTCACTGTAGATAAACCAAAGCTAGGATTTGGTTCTTCAAATGATGGAAATACAGCCCGTCGCTTTTTTAACAATGCTGAGATGAGTGCTCAGATCACAGGGTTGGATGTTACAATTATAAAAAAGTTTGATGTTATTTTGAGAACATTGTCTTCTGGATTCGAGATAAACTTAGTTGAATTCAAAAAAATTTTGTCTTGGAACCAGAAAACATTATCTTAGTCTCTATTCGTGGTACTGTATGCCTGCTACTGTGCATAAAATATTAATTCACAGCACAGAAGTCATCAAAGCGGCATTGCTTCCAATTGGGCAGCTTTCCGAAGAGGCTCAAGAAGCACGGAACAAAGATTGCCGCAGATTTAGGGAGTACAACACCCGCAAGTGCTTGCGTGTTGCCACGAATAAAGACTTACTGTGCATGTTAATTATAACATCTGATCCTTTGATCAATAGCCTTCGAGAGATTCCCAAAAAAAAGCCGGAAAAAATATGTACAGATGTATTAAAGTTAATTGTAAGCTCTAGCATAGAAGAGTCAAGATTGGAATCGTCATCATATTGTCGCACAATGCAACAAAATGATGACGATTATACAGTAAACGACTCATCAGAAGACTCTGATGATGATTATTAGGTTCAGCTACTATTTTTAGTTATGTAGTGCTTGTACTAACCATGTAAACCTTGACTTGTAAATTTTTCTTTATCAATAAAAAATGAGTATTTTTATTTTACATATAATTACAGTCAGTGTCATTATGCTAAATTTATTACAGAGCATTTATAACATTTATTTTAAAATTAAACAAAAACAATTTTTGACTGGAATTTTCAAAAACAATTTTTTTTTGAACCGAACAGCAAGAAATATGTACCTTAAAAAATCAAAAACATTTTAAAATACCAACTACTTATGTATGTATAATGCACAAGTTACCTACCTGAAAGGCAGGTATTATTTGAGTTTATCCTTTTTGTGTCAATAAAACTAAGTAATATGGATTAATTGTTTTATTTTTAATTGACAAATGCAATAAATGATTTTTCATCTGGTTATTATTAAAAATAATAATACAGTGTCTTTCATTTAGTTGTACATTCAAGTTTGTAGAAAAATTCGTGCACATACGCAGAATATTTTGTTTTTGATATACAATGTTTTGTGCAGCTGGACAAAAAATACAGGTAAGCGAAATGCAGCTAAATGAAAGACACTGTATTATAATTTTTAATTCTAATAACCATACAAAATACCCTTGCCCTTTAGTTCCGTTATCTACCTGCTAAGCTGATGCAATCCTACCGCGATATGCAAGGGTGGCTGTATTACACAAATTTTATCGATATTGAGTACCTGCGGTAAATTGTGAATAAAACCCACATTTATTAACCGATTTTCATGATTAATACCTTATTTTATTTTCCAGATACGCAGCTGTCAGAAAAATGTATAATATTTTGTTTTTCTTTTGTTATTGCGCTTTTTTGCCGAAAAAAAATAATGAATTTTACACGAAAAAAATTTTTTTCTCTCCATTAATTTCTAAATAACTCCAAAACGATAAAAGATAGAATAAAATAATATTCAATCAACTTTAATAAAATTTTGTTACGCATTTTTTAATGTTTTATTTAAAAAATCTGACAAGTTGTTCCCGAGTTAACGTTAAATATGTCTGCGTAGCTGACTAATTTAGGGGAAAAAATTAGCCACGCCCATAAAAAGAACCAACGCGATGAATTTTTTCTTAAAATAACTTAATATGCCTAGAATAAACAATTGAAATAAGTGAAAAAAATAATTTTGTCCAGCTAACTTGTACTAGTCGACACACTGTGCGAGGCAAGAACTTTTCTGAATTTTAAATTTTAAAATGTTCGTCGGAATGTCACTAATGTTTAAATTTAGGTTGATTCCAGACGCTAAATTAACTTTTTTATCATATTTTACTTTAAGCCTATTTGAAAAACTCTATAAACCATAATACTCAAGGTGAAATCATAGAATCTGCTAATTATTTAATTTAAAACAATTCAGAGCATAAGTAAAAGTAAAAAACCACGATGCGTAGCAGAACATATGCCTTCCCAATATTTTAATATGCGTATTGCATATTACAAATTACATTATGTCGAAAGCCTTTTTGCACACATATCTCTTGCATCTTTTATGATAATAATTAATATTAAATATTAAATTATTTGAATTAGATTTTTTAGATTCGTAAGAATCTTCAATATAAGCAACTTTGTAAATTCTTTTACTCGATTTAAATTTTTTATTTTTAGTGTTCCTTACGGAACACTTATAAGATCACTTCAGTGTCTGTCTGTCTATCACATCCGATTTTTCACCGAAACTATTTGACATAGAAGGTTGAAATTTGGCACTAATATGGCCTCATCAGAGCCGTGTTATTTTGAAAGTTAAGGGGTTA
Organism: Pachyrhynchus sulphureomaculatus; assembly: GCA_019049505.1. Classification (NCBI taxonomy): domain Eukaryota; kingdom Metazoa; phylum Arthropoda; class Insecta; order Coleoptera; family Curculionidae; genus Pachyrhynchus; species Pachyrhynchus sulphureomaculatus. The sequence continues at coordinate 64,205,032 of CM032447.1, read as the reverse complement.
GTTTTGGGGAGTGAAATCGGAAGTGAAAAAAAAAAAAAAAAATTTTTTAAACCAGATCATTGAGTGGGTTGTCAGATCAAAGCTTATAAAAACAGTTTAAAAAATAATGTAATACTTGCGTACACTTTTCTTTGTTTATTTAAAAAGAATTACGAGAAATCGCTGCCCCCCCTTATCTCGAAAAGTACTGATCAAACAATTTTCAAAAAATTCCGGAATATTCTCTATTACCTTTAATAATTGATCTGGTACGAGGCTGGTTTGAAAAGTCCGTGCAAAAATAAAAACTACTTATGTGTTTGGGGTAAACCTTTTTTATTTTTCGACATCTCCTTTTAGGCTTATACACTTCGTCCAACGATGTTCTAGTTTGTTGATCCCTTCCGAATAATAGGATTTGTCCAAGTCTGCAAAATATCCATTAGTGTCTGCAATCACCTCCTCGTTTGAATAAAATCTTTGTCCCGCCAGCCATTTCTTCAAATTGGGGAACAAATAGTAGTCCGAGGGAGCCAAGTCTGGAGAATAGGGGGGATGTGAAACGAGTTGGAATCCTATTTCCATTAATTTTGCGACCACGACTGCTGAGGTGTGTGCTGGTGCGTTGTCGTGATGGAAAAGGACTTTCTTGTGGGCCAATCGCGGGCGTTTTTCTTGCAGCTCGGTTTTCAAACAGTCCAATAACGACGAATAATATTCACCTGTAATAGTTTTACCCTTTTCCAGATAGTCGATGAGGATTATCCCTTGCGAATCCCAAAAGACAGTCGCCATAACCTTTCCGGCCGAAGGAACGGTCTTCGCCTTTTTTGGTGCAGATTCCCCCTTGGTAACCCATTGTTTAGATTGTTGTTTGGTCTCAGGAGTATAGTAATGTATCCATGTTTCATCCACAGTGACGAAACGACGCTTAAAGTCCTCCGGATTCTTCTGGAACAGCTGCAAACCATCCTTGCAACACTTCACACGATTCCGTTTTTGGTCAAGCGTGAGCAATCGCGGCACCCATCTTGCGGATAGCTTTCTCATGTCCAAATGTTTATGCAAAATATTATGTACCCGTTCAGTCGAGATACCCACAGCACTAGCAATCTCACGCACCTTAACTCTTCTGTCATCCATCACCATATCATGGATTTGATCAATGATTTCTGGAGTCGTAACCTCCACAGGCCGTCCAGAACGTTCAGCGTCACTTGTGCCCATATGGCCAGTCCGAAAATTTTGAAACCACTTATAAACTGTTCTAATCGAAGGTGCAGAGTCACCATAATGTTTATCAAGCTTCTCTTTAGTCTCCTGAGGCGTTTTGCCTTTCATAAAGTAAGGTTTAATCACCACACGAAATTCTTTTTCGTCCATTTCTTGAAAATCACTCGACTTCCTTGATTCACACGAGTGTCAAACACAAAGAAATAGACCAATATGGCTGAAACTTGGTGTGCGTTCATTCAAGAGATGCTACTAACTAAACATGACCTCGATACGCGCCGGTGGTGCCATCTCTCGGACTTTGCACGGACTTTTCAAACCAGCCTCGTATATATAAAAAAACAAAAATTTCAAGGTCATCAATTTTGAGTAAAGATAGGAAAAAAAAACTTTGTTGAAAGCTCATGTGTGCTCAGGTGTGTTTTGTGAAGTCATTGATCATTTTATACCTTCGTAACAAACATTTTTTATTTTAAAAGCAATCAACGTACGGAACACTAATTGCGCAAGTCCGACTTGCACTTGGCCGGTTATTTATATATTAAAACACATCAAATTACACACACACACACACACACAAAATCATACAATACATTTATTTCTGATAGAAAACTTCAACAGGTTACAGTGCTAATAGGTACAATTCTTATGGATTTTTCCTATGTCGATTGAAAAAGTTAAGCTGAGGTTTCGCAGATTATCTGCAGGATCTCGTGCTAGATTCCGAAGAGGTCAGTTCACGGAACAAGCTCCAAAAGAGCCGACGGGATGATCTCAAAACGTTAGCATTACTCTCCATACAGGAGAATTAGACTTATATTACGTAACACAGTTAACAATCTAACTAGACGAAATTACATTTTTAAGCATCTTTGGCTAGCCATTTTATTCCAACTTACACATTCTTCAAACTTTTTACCTTTTTTTAAACTAACCAATTTACTTCGCCGTCCATAAATCCACCATTTACCTTAAAAGATTTATGTTCTACTTTACTCATACCGAAAAAACAAGAATTAGCTACGGTTGGTCAAATTTCGCCACAAGTGAATTGTTATTTGGTTTTGCACCTATATTTGCCGTTTCTGGTTCACCGCCCTACCTGTCGCCCTCAATATACCAAAAATACATTTTTAGATTTAATTTATCGTTTTTAAATGTAACAGGTAGTTGTAAACATGGTTTCGGTTAATTGAGTACCATAAACATCGAAAAGCCAACAAGGTAACAATAGCATAGAGGAATAGAAAAAACCTCTATGACAATGCTATGATAGGTATACCTCCTTTTAAAATATTTATGGCAAGGTAAATCTATCAGACCACGGTTATTAAGTGGTTAACGTTTTTTAAAAAGCTTGACTTCTTGAAAATACTGTTTGTGTTTTATGCAATAAGAAACAAAAATATAGCATGCAAAATTGTCTTAATATAATGACTAATTTTTTAATCACGGCTATTCAGTGCTACATAATATTTTCCTGCCTCGATTTATTGGGTCGATTTCAGGTGTCCCATAAAAAAATTCGTTTTAAAATACATTTAGCAAAAAAAAAAGTAGAAAAATCAAAAATATTTTTAATATACATATTAATCTACAATCACATACTCTTCTAAGCGAGTAGTTAAAATATTGGTCACTGTTCTGAATGCCGTTTCAGTGATTGTTGTTAGTTCTTGTCGAATTGTTCCTGGGAGCAAGGATTGCTACTGTACAATTTACGAGGGTTGTTTTTTTTTTCAACTTCCGATGGTCCATAAAAAAAGACAAGTGTAAATAACAAAATGAATTTATTATCAAAAGTTGTGTATAACCGTGGTCACTTTTCGATATAATCACCGTGACGATTGAGGCATTTGTCACATCTGGGACGAGCTTTCCAATCATAGAATGTTGCCGCCAGTGAGATGTTTCGGGAAAAGGCGGAACTCGCCCGCGGTAAGTCGGGGCTATACGCCGGGTGATCAAAAACTTTCTATAGAAATTGTTCAAGGAGCCGTTGAGTTACAGCAGCACTGTGAGGGTGGGCGTTGTCATGAATGAAAAAACTCCAGAAGTCAGCATGCTTCTTCTTTTGTTCTGAATGGCTCTTCGCAGTCGGCGATCTTTGTGGTCATCAGACAAGATCTTTGGAACCCAGGAGCGCACGGTTTTTGTAGCGTAGGTGTTCTATTACGATAGTGTAAACAGATGACCTTGAAACTTCAGGAAATTCCACAATTCATTTATGGTAAATCTCCACTTTTCTTGAACCACTTGGTCACCTCGTTGAACAATGTCTTCTGTTGCGACAGACTTGCGTCCTAGTCCCTCTTCAACGTGAACATCAGTTCGGTCTTCTTTAAGTTTCCTGCACCATTCACGCACAACATTATAACTCATAAAATTTTCACCATATAGTCGACTTATTCTTCGATGAATTTTCGCTGCACTATTTCCTTCTGCTTGAGAAAACCGAATTACACTACGCAACTCGCACTTGGCGGGAGAATTAATCGTAGCAGCCACGTCTACGTGGAAACCCAGCTCAAAATGGCGTAATGACGTTGAAAGTGGCAGAGGTGATACTGAGGGAGATGCGCACTGGCCCTTCGAGCATCCTTGCCTTCTAGTACTCGATTGATCGTTTACTGGCACGATTGGAGATTCAAGAAAAAATGGCCCTCGTAATTTTAATACACTCTTATCAAAAAAAATCTATCCGCGACAAATTCGAGCTACGCAGAAGTCTATTTATGTCACTTTTTTGGGAATCAGTTTAATCCGGAAAATTTTTATTGCTTCCAGTGTGCAATGTCGCATCATCCTGTTGAAACTAGGTTCTCCGGTTATAACTATCAATATTTTATAAAGCAAGTGTTAGAAAGTTTTCAGTTCTCTGTACATATCGTTCCGAATTAACAGTTTTTGTGCTGGCTCATTCATACTCAGAAAAGTACGGGTTGATTAGTCTGCATACCGATACTGCGGCACCATCACCTTAGGGAAATACAAAGTCGTGATACTATAGTTTTAGATTTGTCGCACTCCAATAACGGCAAACCTGTTTATTGACATGACCGTTAAGGCGGAAATGTCACTCATCCGAGAATAACATTAGTTGGTAAATGTCGAAAAAGAGTCAAATATTTGATTAACCCATTTGAGCCTCTGAGCAGTTGAGTTTCATTCTTGCACAAACTATATCTTTTAGAGGGACAGACATAAATTTTTTCGAAAAACTCACGGACTTCCGAGCCTTGATAGCCTGCGTATTGACAAGTCAGGATCCTGGGGAATTGATGATTGGCAACATTTTCTGTTTCTGTCTATTAAACATAGATCTAGTTATTTTACAGTTAATCGGAGCGTCTTATATACTGACAGTTTCTTCTGATACATGCTAAGAAGCTTTCAAAAAGCTTATATACACCTGGGCGCTGCAAGAAATATGTATATTTAAAAAAACTATTTTAAAAGTTATTAAGTGAATAGTATAAAAGAATGACGATTATATATTTTTATTGTACTTTAAATTATAAGAAAAAAATATTTTTTAAATGTTAACATTATGTTTTATCGGGTTAAATGGACCACTCATGAAAACTATGACGCCTCCTTGTCTGCAGGATAACTTTACAAAAAATATTCCAATCTGCAAATATGAAAATTAATCTTGTAAAATAATGTAGCAGTTAAAATTGTAGAAGGGTTTTTTCAAAAATATAAAATTTACGGTGTTTCAAACTTTAGTATGCAATTTTGCTTAATTATTTATAAAAAATTGTTTGCTAGAAAAATTAAAAAAAAAAACCTCTAGGCATTTCGTAGAAAAAGTAATTATTAAGATTAAAAAAAAGTTAAAAAAATAATAAAAATTACCTGAGTAATATTGCAGACAGTATCTGAAGACAAGCAGCAGTCCCAATCCGACGCCGGATCACATTTAATGCTATAACTTTCTAATGGAATGGAATTTTCTTAATTTTTTTTTTTTTTTAATTCTTAGAAGTATTAAGGATAAAAATCCATAAAAAAATCTAATATTTGAAAATTCGAGGTGTACTATATGTAACCGCATGGATAGAAAATAAAATAATCTACACTTTATAAATAAATCTAAAAAATAATTGTTTAGGAGGTGGTCACATTTCTCTGAGAAAAAATCCTACAATTTTGGTTATATATTCAAAATATACCAAACAAATTGAAAAATAAGAAAGTAAAAAAGGTCCCGTGAGATTTTCTTAGAAAATAACTTTGTAAATTACTTTGTTTCTTGTTAGGCCAGCTATAGAATTTGAATTATGTGCTGGTTTATATAAAAAAATTAAAGCTGCGGGCACATGTTACTTAATAACAATTTAGAATATTTGATTATTAGTTGGGCTGTGGTGTCATCAAGAGAGGGTCAGAGAGGGATATGCAAGAGACTGGAGGGGGCATATGATTTAAGCGTTTCTTTAAGGAAAAAAAAAACACTAAAAACAAAGTTGCTTATGTCAGGGGGGGCACCAATCGACAACCGGAGGCAGCACACCTTGATGAGAAGAGCCCCCGTGCGCTGTAGTCCTTTAACTAAAGAAAAATTATACCGAAGGTACAGCTGCTTATAGGAAGAGGGCGTCAATCGACAACCGGAGGTAGTGTCTCGTATTGAAAAAGAAATCCTCCTGCCCTGGAAATTTAAACGCTTAATTCTTCTCAGTTAACTCAAAATTCATGAGGAGTGGGAGGGAGGTGTATCACTAATCTCCTTTTTTTCTGAAACGCAAAAAAAAACCTTTTATGCAGTGGAATTTTAAAAACTGTTCCCAATAAAAAGTCCGGTTTCTAAGAAGGCCTCTTGGTCACGCCTCAGATATGGCATTCGACAAACTTTGACCATCAAGGTGACATTTTGTGTGTAGTTTGAGTTGATCTTAGAACTTTAGATCCAAAATTTTATCGAAAAATATTGATTTTTGGCGGAGCTTCAGCCAGCGTTAAAAATTGAAAATTGTTGAACCAATGTTAAATAAAAATGGTCATATAGAGTTCACAGTAGGTGTTTGGAACGGTCAAATCAAAATATTAAATATCGGAAGTTGAGCTTCCAAACAATGACCGGTAGATTATATATATATATATATATATATATATATATATATATATATATATATATATATATATATATATATATATATATATATATATATATATACAGTGAAACCTGGTTAAGTGGGCCCTGGATAAGTGAGAAACCTCTACTACTGATATTTACAATGAGGTCCTGACACTTTTGCATCGAAATACCTGGGAATAATTAAGCCCCTTTATCTGAGATTTCGTTTTTGAGTTTTTTTCTATGTTTACCTCTATAACTAGGACCGTTTAGCTTAATAGCCTGTATAAGTAAGACAATTATTAAAAATTTATCATTTTGAATATTGGTCTGGACAGGTTGTGACACAGTTTGTTTACAAACTTATTCGAATTTCTTCCGCACGCGTTTAGTTTTACATTACTCTAAGGTTTTGTATGATAAACAAGTGAATAAAAGTACTCAAAATGTCGAAATGAAAGTGTAATTTATTGATAGCCGCTGATAAACTAAAGCTATTGTCTGTTTATGATAGTGGAAAGTCGCGTGACGAACTAATGCACCGAAGTCTACCGTCTATAGAATTATTCACAAGGAGAAAATTCGTGCGTGCTCTTCCTCCTCTTTGAATAAGAGGAGCGTTGTGAGGAATGTTTAGAAAGAGTGTCAAAGCGTGAAGTAGAGAAGGCATTAGAGACTTTACATAAGTATTTTGAAATGTCAAATATTGGTAATTGGTACAGCAAGTAGCACTCAAATATAAACTAAATTAACAGATTTTTTTCAAACCGTAAATTTTGTATTGTTTTAAAAAATTATACAACAAAGTGTACAATATAAAACATGCATTTTTATTGAACATTTTTAGCTCTATAAATGAAAAACGATTCATTTCGACCTCTCTTAGTTGGGAAACTGGGTAAATGAAAAACCTCTTTAAGTGATAAAAAATCCTAGGTCCCTTGACATCCCAGTTATTCAAGTTTCACTATATATATATATATATATATATATATATATATATATATATATATATATATATATGTATATATATATATATATATATATATATATATATATATATATATATATATATATATATATCATCAGCCTCAATTCCTTCTAGGAAAGGTGGTGGTCAATTTGTTGCGTTTAGGGCTGTTCCACATTTTTCTACCCTGCGTTTCGTGCACCAGCATATGAAGTGGTTTGTTCGTTGGTCCAGCCAACGGAAGGGGGAACATCCTCGGAGTCTGCTACCAGGAAATTTTTCTTGAACGAACAGTTTTTCTAAACATTCCTGATCTCATAAAATACTTTATTCTTAAGTGCACTGTTTAGACTTACTTAGCAATCGAAGTAGTAGATTATTCTTATGTGATTATGTTTCCGTGCGATTGCCAAGACATTATATTTATTATAGAAGTAAAGATGTCTAATATTGATACGGTCACTATAAATGTTGGTAGGTAACTAAACAGAAAACAATTTATGACAAAGTTGTTGAATAGGTGCTTCCATAGATACTAACTAAAATAACTGACTTGGTTTTACATGAGATCTCATAACTTTTTGTGGTGGAAGGACTGTGTTGCGAGACTTGGCATTTTTTTACATTTTATGTTTTTGATGGGATATAAAGAATAATCGTCACATTGTAAGAGGAGTAAAGGGTCGCAGACCCAGTTCAGAAGAAGGTTTAGTGGGTATGCCAGCCACTCCGGCTGGAGAACCACCACATAACTGGGACGCCCTCAAGGTGATGTAGACTGCTTCATTATCCATAAGGCCGATTCCTCCCTGTAAAAAAACAATGTCTGGCATCTGGTATGTTATTATGTTGCATGTCGACAAAAATAATTTTGGTTTTATTTATATTCAGTTCAAGTGCAAATTTAACGTTTTTCTTTTTCTACCCCCTTAAGTATTTGTAGCAATTCCTCTAGAATTCCAGCTAGAATAAGAATATAGAATTTAGCTTGCCTAATTTATTTTCTTGTCTGTTTCTATCACTTCAAATTGTAAAAACCAATATAAAATCAACCAAGATATTTCGGGGTATGCAATTCGTTAGTTACATAAATATAACGTTATTAATATCTGCTTGTAATTGTCTTGCCAAACAATTACTCGATTCGATGTGGCGCAAGCATAAAAACACGCGTTTTTTGTACAAGTTCACTGACTGGCAGCATTACACAAATCACAAAGATTGTTAATTGAAATCAGCCAATGTTACTGGCGATACAACGGACAGGGCAGAGAGTTGGTATTTGGTTATTCTAAAAATTAGAATCTTTTATTGACAATTAGAGAGGTTAAGTCTATAACTATTATATAATGTTGTGAACTTATCATGTTTATACACTTGTGCCTTAAGACACATTACATGTCAGTAACCTAATTAACTTAGTCTAGGCAATGGGTTTTCTATACCAGGTGTACAAGTATGAAATGCGGATTTCAGACAACAGATGGTGCACCAATGCAGTTTGTGCTATAAAAATTTGACACTGCGCCATTTTGTTTGTGTCATCAACAAGTGTCAGACGCGCACGAGTGATAAATTGGAAAAGTGTGTGCATAGTGTTGTGTTCAATATGTCGAAATTTATACCGAACAAAGAGCATTCGCGGACAGCATTAATTTTTTGTTTTCATTTGAAGAAAACTGCTGTTGAATCATACCGATTACTTCGAGAAGCTTATGGTGAACATGCTCCATCGCAAGATACGTGTGTGAACGATGGCTTCGGCGTTTCAAAAGTGGTGAATTCAATGTTGCAGACAAAGAACGTGGAAAACCGCCAAAAAAATACGAAGATGTAGAATTGTTGGACGAAGATGATTCGCAAACACAAAAACAACTCGCCGAGCAATTGGGCGTTAGTCAACAAACTGTTTCCAATCGGCTACGAGAGATGGGAAAGATTCAGAAGCCAGTAGATGGGTACCACATGAGTTGAACGACAGGCAAAGGGAAAAGTGCAAAAACCAGTGTGACATTTTGTTCGCTCCATACAAAAAGAAATCGTTTTTTTTTGCATCGTATAGTTACAGGGGATGAAAAGTGGATTTATTTTGAGAATCTCAAGCGCAAAAAAATAATGGGTAGACCCAGGCGCACCGTCCACATCGACGACAAGACCGAATCGCTTTGGCAGAAAGACGATGCGCTGTGTTTGGTGGGACCAGAGGGGCGTGGTCTATTCTAAACTGTTAAAATCTGGGGAAACGGTTAATACTAAACGTTACCAACAACAATTAACCGATTTGAACCGTTCGCTGCTTGAAAAAAGGCCAGAATACCGAAAGAGGCAACACAAAGTCATTTTTCTTTATGATAATGCTGGGAAGTTCTACCCCATGCGGCTTACTCACCAGACTTAGCTGCTTCCGATTACCACTTGTTTGCATCGATGGGTCACGCACTTGTTGAGCAGCGCTTTGATTCTTACAAAGATGTGAAAAAGTGGCTCGATGAATGGTTCGCAGCAAAAGGGGAAGATTTTTACTAGCGTAGTATTCACAAATTGCCCGAAAGATGGGGAAAAAATGTATAACAAGCTATGGAGCATACTTTGAATAAAGCATTATTATTCTTCCGAATTCAACATTTTTTTTTAGAAAACAAATCTGCATTTCATACTTGTACACCTGGTAAATGTGGAGAGAGAGAACTTCCAATATCAGAACTTAAGATATTTCATGAGTATAAACTAAAAATTAAACTTAAAATTAACTTAATGCTAATGGTAGGAGGTTGAATGGTCCTAGGTAGTGACGTCTGCGGTTGAGTGGGTGTCATTATTTAAAAGACAGATTTTATATAAACAGGTCTCGAGAGTGAGATGGCTATATCCATTTTTTCTTGATGTAAACTTAAACGTTCTTTAAGTGTTCAAAAATATTTTTGGCTCATGTTTTCTGAAGTTAATTTCTAACTCTTCATAGTTTTTCGCAGATTGTCATTATTGTTATCTTGACGTCACAACGTAATTGTTGATTAATATCTGCTATCAATAATATAGACAATATACAATTACATGTACCTCGAATTTTCAAAAATTCGATTTTTTTATGGATTTTTATTTTCTGTACTTCTAACAATTATTAAAAAAAAAGTTTAAGAAAATTCCATTCCATTATAAAGTTATAGTATTAAATGTGTCCTGGCATCGGATTGGGACTGATAGCTGTCGCAATGCCGCGCCTCTAGGCACTGTCTGCAATATTACCTTGTCTAGTCTTAATATTTGTCAACTTTTTTTTTAAATCTTAATAATTACTTTTTCTACAAAATGTCGAGTGGTTTTTTTTTTTAATTTTTCTAATAGATAATTTTTTATAAATCTTCTTACGACTCCGTCTGCTCACGAAGGTTGGTGATCCATATGCTAAACGAACTGCTCGAAAAATATCACTCGAAATACATCCAAACCACTTTCCCATGTCCTTCGGCCAAGAATTCTGTCGTCTTCCCATCGATAGTTTGTTATTTTAGCTTCAATAATTAGACGTAGCAATTCGTACTTTGCGCCCCTCATTCCGAAGTATTATATTTTTTTCGTATTTTTATAGTTATCAGTAATTCCTTTATTTGTTCATTCTCTCTAGCACTTCTGTGTTTTTTATTTTTTGTACATTTCAAAAGATTCCAGTCGTATCCCTGAACCAGGTTCAAGGGTCCAGCATTCACATCCATACAATAGCACGGAGAATACATACGCTCTCACCATTCTCATTCGGAGTTCAAGAGTGAGACTTATGCGATGGAAAAATTTATTCATATTCATATATGTTACTCAAGCCTGTTCAATTCGAAAATATATTTCCTTTCTGGGGTCCCACTTGTCATTTATATTGGTTCCCAAATATTTAAATGTGGAGACCTATTTATAAATAATTAAACATAAATTTTTTGGTCGAAATTGCGTACTAAAATTTGAAACACCGTAAATTTTTTATTTTTGAAAAAAAAAACCCTCCGACAATTTTAAAATACTACATTATTTTGCAAGCTTAATTTTTATTTTGGCGGACTGGATTATTTTTTGTGAAGTTATCCTGCAGACAAAGAGGTGCCATAGTCTTCATCAGTGGTCCATTTAACCCGATAAAAAGTAATGTAAACATTTAAAACATAATTAAAAAATATTTTGTTCTTATAATTTAAAGTACAATAAACATATCTTATCGCCATTCTTTTGTATTGTTCAGTTACTATATAAACCTTTAATTTTTTTGAAATATACATATTTTTGGAGCGCCCAGGTAATGTATCTTATCAATAACTAGCCGTTCCCGCAGCTCCGCTCGCGTGGACTTGATTCACTACTATCGTCACTGCTTATTCCTTATGTTACCTAACGTAATAAAATATCTGCCATTATTTCCCCATATCTCCCATTATTTCTCCTTATCTCCCATTATCTCTACATAATTTCCAGTATCTAGGCTTATCTCTGCTCATCTCCCATCATTTCTCCTCATCTCCCATTATTTCTCCTTATCTCTCAGTATCTCACCTTATCTCCCATTATCTAGACTTATCTCGACTTATCTCGCAATATTTCTCCTTCTCTGCCATTATTTCTCTTTATCTTCCATTATCTCACCATAACTCCCATTATCTAGACTTATCTCTGCTTATCTCCCATTATTTCTCCCTATCTCCCATTATTTATACTTATCTCTCATTATCTCACCTTATCTCCCATTATTCAGGTTTATATCGAATTATATAGAATATATGTATAAATTTATAAAAACACATAAATCGGATAAGTGGTTCTCAAGTGATAAGCGCACTAACGGACAGACAGACAGACAGAGAGACGTTACATTTTATATATATTATATTCTTTGCAACATAATATTGTTCCATATTTAATGGTTTAGGCAGTGTATTGCAAGAGAACGCGCTAACGGTAACCTTTTTTCCGACTTGATTCACTATTATCGTCAGTGCTTATTTTTTATGTTACCTAACGCAATAAAATATATCCTATAACCTGGCCAAAGAACATATGTATGTTTTATAAAAAGGCACGTAACGCATTAACGGACAGACAGAGAGACATTGCATTTTATGTATATTATAGATAGATAACTTGGCCAGAGAACGTATGTATCTTTTAAAAAATGTACGTAAATCGGACAGACAGACAGACAGGCAGAGAGACAGGCAGAGAGACAGGCAGACAGACAGACAGAGAGACGTTGCATTTTATGTATATTATAGATGTAATAAAATATATATCAATAACCTGGTCAGACAACATATGTATGAATTTAAAAAAATCACGTAAATCAGATAAGTGGTTCTCGAGGGATAAGCGCACTAACGGACAGACAGACAGACAGAGAGACGTTGCATTTTGTATATATTATAGATATATATTCTTATTATTATTATATAAACCTGGCCAAAGAATATATGTATGAATTTAAAAAAAGACACGTAAATCGAATAAGTGGTTCTCGCGTGATAAACGCACTAATGGACAGACAGACAGAGAGACATTGCATTATGTCTCTCTGTCTGTCTGTCTATATATTATAGATTATAGATTTTCTCTGCTCCATAATATTGTTCCATATTTAATGGTTTAGGCTGTGTATTGCAAGGGAACGCGCTAGCTGCAAACTTTTTTCCGACTTCATTCACTATTATCGTCACTGCTCATTCCTTATGCTACCTAACGTAATAAAATATAACCTATAACCTGGCCAGAGAACATATGTATGTTTAAAAAAAAAAGTACGTAAATCGGATAAGTGGTTTTCCCCAGTGATAAGCGCACTAACGGACAGACATACAGACAAAAAGACAGCCAGACAGACAGAGAGAGAAACGTTGCTTTTGTATATATTATAGATAACAAACTTCTAAATATTAATATATAATATAATATTAAAAAAATATTTTATTATTCTGGGTACTATCCAAAAGCTCGAATATCTGCATAGTTAAAGTAATAAAATTATATACGTGTTTTCAGGTTAACTATGTAATGACTATGATGTCCTAACTAATTACCTAAAGGTATTTAAAGTATGACTAGGAAAATATCTTGTGTATGAGTTCAATTATATTTAATGCGTTTTATGCAAATGCGTTTCATTTACAATACTTAACAATACGAAGGCTACCATTAAGTTTTTACAAAAACTATGAAAGAAAAAAATGTTATTATTTCTCAAAATATTCGCCTTTAAGATTTATACACTTTTACATGCGTTGGAACCAATTCTCGGAACATATTTTTCCACTCTGAAGTTCGTACCTGAAAAACGAAGAAACAAACAGCTTCTTGAGGTAATGAAAATCACTGTCCACGCATTTTTTTACATTCCTTTGACAAAAAGAAGTCGTTAGACGATATATCAGGTAAATACGGGCAATGAGACATTACTTCGATGTTTTTCTCCGTCAAATAATCAATTGTTTGACGTGAGAGCCGGAATTGTCCTGATGAAGAATGATGCGACGTTTCCCTTTTTTTTTCTGACTTGATCAATAACTTCTGGCAAACAAGGTCTGATATACCATTCAGTATTAACTAGTCTTCGATTCTCTAAAGTAATAGTTTCAACATGTCCAGTATAATTAACCTCTTCGGGCCCAAGAGAGAATTGACGTAAATTTTTTGCTGCTAAGTGAAATAAATACTCTTCAGGGGTCCCAAAACATTAATCATTATAGATAAATTTTTTTAAAAGCGCAGTTTTTTCAAAAATTGTGGTATCACAAATGATACTTTGGGTCTGTACGATGCTATTAAAACAATTAAGGTTTTTTTTCAGTATTTATTTGTGAAATTTAGAAAAAACAGTTTCTTTTAATACTACAGCATAAAAAATACATTGCATTCAACACATTTGCAAAAGGTTAAGTGTGTGCACCCAGGATATCTGCATTTTGACCTACATTTTTTGTTTCTCGCTAACGGATTCCGGGAGATGTTTCGCTTCTTGTTTTCGTAAACGTTTGTCAGGAACTGGCGTAATTTTTTCTTGTTTTCCTTGGAGGTTCATTGTTCTCTTCTTCAGTAGTTGTCGAAGTTGATTCATGTCGTTTTTTCACTGTACAAAAGAGACTTAGCAAGAGAAAAGTTGAATGACAAATAGTCTCCGATGTCTTTTTTGGGAATTTTTTTCAGCAGCGCAAACTTCTCGATATTGGAGCCAACTAGCTGCAGCGCTAAAATCAACAAAAGCGTAAATACATAGGATGGTCCATTTATTTGTTCTACTGCTCATAGGGTACTTTGACATAACTCTGTCCAACAAGTCCACACCTCCCATTTTTTCATTGTATTGCTGAACCACTGATGGACGACTGATTTCTATGTATTTTTTTTCCTGCACTGACCAGCGCTTGCATGAACCTAAGGGCTCTGTTCCAAATTCTCCCGAAGCCAAATGAATTGGTTTAGAATCAAACCATTTTGTAAGAGCTATTTTGTTATCTTCAGTAACCAACATATCATGGCTGCCCCTTCCAGATTTTTTTAAATTTTTGTCAGATAACAACTGCAGATCTGTTTTTGGTATTCTCATTTTCATTAGCGTGCCAGTTACGTATATTTTCCGAGAAAACAGAGTATCAATCAATGTTTCTGATGTGAAGTATCTGTCGACAAATACTGATACTCCTACTGGTAAAGTATCTGTTAGTTTCAACACCACCTTTCCACCAACATCTAATTTTTCTGGTGTATGGATTAGACTGGATTCTGTGGATTTGCCCTTCCCTTCATATAAATGAAAATCAAGTGGTATCCCGGTAGTCGTCGTCATAACAAAATTTTTCAGCCCGACAGGATTAGGTTTTCCCCGCACAAACTGTCTCATCAGTACCTTTCCATGAAATGGGATCATCTGTTCATCAATTGATACGTTTTGAGATCTTTTATTTTGTCGACAACCTTTTTGGATTGAATCCAACATCGGTCTGACTTTCCAAAATCTGTCAAGTGGTTTAGCCTCGTTGGATACAGAATCATCGTCCACAATTTTTAGCCGTGTTCTCAGAGGGAAAAAGCGATTTCTTGACAGATTATCTGAAACGATTGGTACCCTGGTATCCGACCTCCAAAACATTCGGATTCTTGGTAAACTGTAAATACCAATGAGCATGCAACACGCAAAAAACGTTTTTTTTAATTCTTCTGGACTGGTCCCCAGCGACTTTCCTGATACTTTCACTTCCTTCATATTTGTGTACATAGCCATGGATTGAAAAAAATTATCGTCAAGGTATTTATTGAAAAAGTCAATAGGCTTTGGAATATCTTCAAGGCTCAACGGATCTCGATCACAAGGCACATACTTCTCACGTTGTGGTTGAAAATTGGTTCTCTTCCATTTCCTTTTTTTACCAACTGGAATCAAATTTATTAACGGCAAGTCGTCGTCCCAACTGCTACTGTTTTCAAGCTCACAGCCTAAATTATCGTCCTCTTCTTGGTCATTTTCAAGGATCATTTGGTCTTGGCTGGCGCCAAAAGTTTGGATTTCTGAAGGCTCATCCCACGCGCCCCACTCGTCGTCGTCATCAAGAAGATTTTCGTCCAAATCGGAATCATTTAAATTCAAATTATCTGCGACATCCTGTAGTTCTTGAAGAGAAAGCGCTGAAAAATAAAAATGATAAATATATCGTTTGGGTCCCACGGTATCAACGGTGATACCCTGGGTTCCAGGAATCAAAAATATTATTTATCCTACTATGCCTACTATAACAAATATTCCCCACCTTTCTTTAACTAATAATTAGAAAGCTTATTAAAAAAAACGACACAAATACTAGGTACTTACGTTTATTTTGCGTAATTTTATTAGCAGCGGCCATGGCGACTCGAAACATGCATGTAAACAACTGAATATCTCGACTACATTGGCCCCAACGTGAGCCGGCAATTTTCTGCGCATTAATATACGCATATCATATATGATAACAGCGGGAGCGTTGTCCAAATCGAGCTGCAGATTTGTTAAATAATTTAGAACTCGGGGTATCATAAATGATACCCGGGGCCCGAGGAGGTTAAGGAAAAATGCGATCATTTTCTTAGAAGTGCTTAAAGAACGAACCACTTTTGTTCGATTGGGTTCACCTTGGAACACCCAAACAGTTGATTGTTGCTTAGTTTCGTTTCCTGTGACGATTTTGCATACAGATTTTGCAAGTCCCCGGTCGAATTTTTTGAGCATTTGAGTTTCGGTCTAATTATGCGGAATCCATCGAGAACAGGTCTTTTTCACAGCTAAATGTTCATGCAAAATCGAATGTACTGCAGCATGCCTAATGATGCCTCTATCTCACGTTAAGTCACATGCCAATCCTCTTCAATCATGTCGCATCGATGTCTTTTGGAACAACAATCGATTTGGTCGACCTTCACGAAATTCATCGCTGACGGAAGCGATTCGAGGCATTGTTGTTGAGTTAAGCCTTTACTAAAATCGTAAACAATCACCTAACGAAAGCATTCTCCTGAAATTTCCATTTGTTCACAAAACTGATTTTTTTTTGAACGCTCACTATAAACAAACTACTCGGCTGAGCTGCCACTGTTTTAACAATAACGAATCTCAAATTTTACAACAATGTTATTGTCACATCTCAATAGCGCCATCTAGTGGTCATTTGTAAAAACTTAAAAGGAAGCCCTCGTATTTTATGGTTTGATGTCAATAAGATTCAGGTGAATTGTGAATTTTTTCAAACAAAATGAACTGAAACTTTGCTATATACAAGGCTGGTTTGAAAAGTCCGTGCACAAATAAAAACTACTTATGTGTTTGGGGTAAACCTTTTTTATTTTTCGACATAGTCTCCTTTTAGGCTTATACACTTCGTCCAACGATGTTCTAGTTTGTTGATCCCTTCCGAATAATAGGATTTGTCCAAGTCTGCAAAATATCCATTAGTGTCTGCAATCACCTCCTCGTTTGAATAAAATCTTTGTCCCGCCAGCCATTTCTTCAAATTGGGGAACAAATAGTAGTCAGAGCGAGCCAAGTCTGGAGAATAGGGGGGATGTGAAACGAGTTGGAATCCTATTTCCATTAATTTTGCGACCACAACTGCTGAGCTGTGTGCTGGTGCGTTGTCGTGATGGAAAAGGACTTTCTTGTGGGCCAATCGCGGGCGTTTTTCTTGCAGCTCGGTTTTCAAACAGTCCAATAACGATGAATAATATTCACCTGTAACAGTTTTACCCTTTTACAGATAGTCGATGAGGATTATCCCTTGCGAATCCCAAAAGACAGTCGCCATAACCTTTCCGGCCGAAGGAACGGTCTTCGCCTTTTTTGGTGCAGATTCCCCCTTGGTAACCCATTGTTTAGATTGTTGTTTGGTCTCAGGAGTATAGTAATGTATCCATGTTTCATCCACAGTGACGAAACGACGCTTAAAGTCCTCCGGATTCTTCTGGAACAGCTGCAAATCATCCTTGCAACACTTCGCACGATTCCGTTTTTGGTCAAGCGTGAGCAATCGCGGCACCCATCTTGCGGATAGCTTTCTCATGTCCAAATGTTTATGCAAAATATTATGTACCCGTTCAGTCGAGATGCCCACAGCACTAGCAATCTCATGCACCTTAACTCTTCTGTCATCCATCACCATATCATGGATTTGATCAATGATTTCTGGAGTCGTAACCTCCACAGGCCGTCCAGAACGATCAGCATCACTTGTGCCCATATGGCCAGTCCGAAAATTTTGAAGCCACTTATAAACTGTTCTAATCGAAGGTGCAGAGTCACCATAATGTTTATCAAGCTTCTCTTTAGTCTCCTGAGGCGTTTTGCCTTTCATAAAGTAATGTTTAATCACCACACGAAATTCTTTTTCATCCATTTCTTGAAAATCACTCGACTTCCTTGATTCACACGAATGCCAAAACACAAAGAAATAGACCAATAGGCTGAAACTTGGTGTGCGTTCATTCAAGAGATGCTACTAACTAAACATGACCTCGATACGCGCCGGTGGTGCCATCTCTCGGACTTTGCACGGACTTTTCAAACCAGCCTCGTATATAAAAATTAGTATTTCATGGTAAAGTATTTAGTATAAGTATTATGTATGTACTCAACTTTCCATTCATTTAATGGGGTAGGAAAAAAGGTAAGTGGAGTTGCTGCATATATATTATCTTATATATCCTTTTCAGGGTTTTTGAAGTCGAAGAATCAGGAAATTAAGAGGTTAAGTAGGTGAGGAGGTCTTTTTCATTGTCCTTAAAATCAAACAATATGAACGTTATTTTATTTTTTTATTTTCCAATTTTTTATACATACATATAAAAATTTAAAAATTAGTATTTCACGGTGAAATATTTAGTACACGTATTATGTAATGTTATGTACTCAACTTTTCATTCATTTTATGAGGTAGGAAAGAAGGTAAATGGAGTTGCTGCATATATATGTATCATGTTATATGTTCTTTTCAGGATTCTTGAAGTCGAGGAATTAGAAAATTAAGGGATTACCTAGGTGAGGAAGTAAGCTAGAAGGGTTGTATCGTATATATCGTGTTTTATGTCTTTTTCAGCATTCTTAAAATCGAGCAATCTGAAAGTTATTTTATTTTTTCATTTTCCAATTATCTATGGTCAATCGCACAAGGCGTTAATAAAGTGGAGGAGGGAATAAGAGGAGTTGCCTCGTATATATCATGTTATATGACTTTTAGTAAACATCGTATAAACAGGGAAATAGCCGGTTTCACTTGTAAATATCTTTCAAATCCTTCTACTGCTCTACTCTAGTTTTTTGTGTGTAATATCTTACCATCATTTAAAATATTTACCTATTTATACCTAAATTATTACCTATCACTTAAAATATCGACTTGTATTACCTGTACTAAGCTATTCTTTAGTGTGAGGATGTCTTACTAAGTACTTTTTGTAGAACTGTATATTTGCAAATATCTTCGTCTTCTTCTTTTCAGCTCAGGCTCTCATCTACTCTTGGATGGCCTCTTCCAAATCGTTCTATCTTTTCCTGTCCAGAGCCGTTCTGTTCCAATTTTTTCCTGCAAAATACTGGTTGTCGTCTCGCCACTCTTTTTGAGGTCTACCCACACTCCTCTTACTCTTCCTTTGGCGCATACTGTAAGCTTATAGGTCAACTGAAAATGGACCTGCCAAAACTGTTGTGCCGGCGAATAAGCCGACACCCGCCAAGGCGGATAAATCAAAGCAACGCATGAGTTACACTAAGAACAACTTGAATCACTTTTTCCGCACTTATGCCGCTCCTGGAGTGCTTTAGGGACTTCCGTGCAGCACGTGTGCTAGACCCATAAAAAAAAAACTGTCGTTATTCTCTCTCGCTACGTAGCCAGCCTATCTCTATTCTAGTTGAGCCGCTCTTTCCAGAGGATCCGTCAGCCGTGTTCTCCGGCTTTCCTCATTTGAGTTTCTATCTCTCAAACTCCCTCCAAGCATTTCAAGACCGTACGTGAGAACTGGCAGTACACACGAGTCGTACCTTTTCCTTTTGAGGTTTACAGGGATATCTCGTAATCTGAAAATAAAACCAAATTTACAAAAAGCTGCCCAACCATGATTCACTCTTCGAGAAAATTCTGCTGTTTAATTCTCCTTTTTGTTTCCTATTAGTATTTTTTGTCCGAGATTCGGATATATTCTCTAATGTCTGATTTTCGATGGTAATCGTTAATTGCTTTAGGTTCACAGATATACAAAAAAAAATTCTCTATCTTTTAAGTGAGACAAGTATTTCTTTATGCTGAATCCAAAACAATCATAAAAAAAGACATCCACCGTGAAGTTTTTTCAGAAAACACACTTAAAGTGTCAGAAAACTATTAAATTGAAAAAAAAAATACATTTTAATAAATAACACAGGGAACAGCTGTTTTGGTGTCGAGGTTTTTTGAGCTGATTCTATATCAATTTGATGTCCTGAATTCAAATAACGTATTTATTTGTACCTAGGAGCTCAAATTTTTAAGATATACAATTTTAGAGAAATATAAGTAATTATTGTAACTCAAATCCGTAAGTGTAGTAAACAAAAGTAGATACGAAATTTTTATTTTAGTTATACAAAATACAATATTATGTCGTACTTACAAAAACAAAAAAAAAACATTGAAGAAATGAAATAGTCACTCAACACTTGGAAAGCTTCTTTTCCGCGACATTCTTGAATGTTTTTTTAAACAGTCCCTTTTTAAACTCCAGCAGTAATCTGCCATCATGTGCATGTCCCATCTTCCTTGGTAGCGGTCCTCCATAACTTTAATATCTTGGTGAAATCTTTCACCTTGTTCCTCACTCATGTCTCCTAAATTTTCTGGAAAACGGTCTAAGTGGCTGTATAAATAGTGTATTTTAATACTCATATTGCACCCTAAGGATTTGAAACTATTAAGCATCTTGTTAACCATTTCAACATAGTTTTGAGCTTTATGTTTGCCTAGAATATTTTCTACAACTGCAACAAATGATGTCCAAGCTTCTCGTTCAACTTGATTCATTGAATTTATGAAGGCAGGATTCTTAATTAATTGTCTTATTTGTGGACCGTCAAATATCCCTGCTTTGAGTTTTTCTGTGCTCAACTGATGCATTTTTACCCCTATATATGCAAAACAAGACCCATTCTTATCAAGAGTCTTTACAAATTGCTTCATTAAGCCCAACTTTATATGTAACGGAGGAAGTATGATTTTTTCTCTTTCAACCAAAGCGTCGTTAATGACATTCTTTTCCCCAACGTCCATGTTTTCTCTCTGAGGCCAATCTTTTCTAACCCAGTGGTGTGTTTTGTCCCTACTATCCCAGAGGCACAAGAAACACGGATATTTCGTGTAACCACTTTGCTGCCCAAGAAGAAAGTTTACCATTTTTAAGTCTACACAAATCATCCATTGATGTTCGTAATACTTTATCTTCTGCAAGACCAAAGCTATGGTATTATATTCTTCTTTCAGTTTCGTTGAGTGAGCTAGTGGTATTGAACCATATTTATTCCCATTATGTAGAAGGACACATTTTAAACTTCGCTTTGAACTGTCAATAAATAGGCGCCAATCATCTGGAATATATTCAGAAAGTCCCATTTCTTTCATGAGTCCCCTAATTTCGTGACAAAATACAAGATTGTCTTCTTGAGAAAAGAATGGTAGCAGATCTTTTTCTCTTGTACGGTAAAAGGTAATTTTGGTTCCTTGTTCCAGTAAATTTTTGTCGTTCAAGCTAGAAGCCAGTACTTCAGAAGCTTTTTTCGATAAATTGAGATCCCTGGTGAGATCATTTAATTAATTTTGATTGAAGCGTTGAGGAACTGATGACGTCCCCTCATAGTCACTGTTAGTTTCATTAGCATCAGAACTTTTATTAGCATCAGAAGAGCGATCAGAGGGAGAATATTCGTCATCAGAGATATGTGGTAGCTGATGAAATGTTGAAATCGGTATTTCATCTGAGTGCGGGATAGGGCGTATTGCCGAGTCTAAATTGGGATAAGTCCACTTACCGCGGTTATTTCGATTGATTCCATTAGTATTTACTTAACAGAAATAACAATCATTGAAGTGGTTTTTTGGTTCTCTCCAAACCATTGGTACGCTGAATTTTAGACATTTTCTTTTCCCGGTAGTCCACTGCCGTAAATGCTCTGTACAAGTTTTACATACGAGATGCGGGGCCCACGTTTTGTCCTGATTACCAAGCTTAACTCCAAAGTATCCAAGATACGCTCGCTTTACAAAGTCAGTAATAGTTTGTCTGTTTTGTTGAAACATGTATTCTCCGCATATATAGCAAAACACATCAGGTTGATTTACACAACTTCTTCTTGAACTGGAACCTGAACTCATTTTAATTCTGTTCAATAACACAAAAACACTCTTTTCTTAACATAAAATAACACGCCGAATTCGATCTACTCTCATTAGTAAGAACGCACAAACTGACGAGACTTACCCGAGTTAGGTGATTAAAAGGGTCAGTTCAGGTACCTGATAGGCAATGGTTCCACTATTTATAGATTTACCTGGAATTTACTCAATTACAGACTGACAATAAAACCATTGTACCTACATTAATGAATATATAATAATTTTAGAACTCTCATAAATAAATATACTGAATAAAAAACCACATTGGTAGATAAGTTGATGTATCTAAAAAAGTAGAGCTGATAGAGAAAAACAGATTGCATGTATAGATTTAGCGTCCCAAATATAGTTAAAATCAGCTCTAAAATCCCAGGCACCAAAACAAAAATATTTTTTTGTTGCCCTGTGTTATTTCTAGTATTTTTTGAAGTTCTTAATCCTGACTTGACATCAAAAAATAAAGTTTTATTTTCAGTTTTAAAAAAAAACTCGTTTTTTTTAACACTTACAAGGGTGCTATGTGGTTGGTAAAATGCTTTTTTTAAGTAGCGGTTGCAAATATTTACTTTAAACAGCATTTTGCTACATAGCTTAGTTAAAGGTGGTGTATGTGTATTTTTTGTTAAACATGAACACTAAAACCTAATATTTTAAAATTTTTATGATAAATGTAGATTCAGAACATTTAAATATGTCCGAAATAATAGTTTTATTCCATAATTTGAATGATTATACAGTTGTATATTATTTATTAAAATGTATTTTTTTCAGTTTAGTAGTTTTCTGGCAACTTTAAGTGGATTTTCTGAAAAAAACCTCACGGTAGATGTCTTCTTTTATCATTTTTTTTTGGATTCGACATAAAAAAATACTTAAGAAAACATGTGTCTCACTTAAAAGACAGAACATTTTTTTTGGTATACCTGTGTTATCTTTGTCTTTCTCAGGGTTATTTGCAAATATAGTTCTGGGCAAATCATTTTACTGATCTTTATTCTTATTATTGCAGAATGGTTAAAACAAATCCTTTAATTTGATGTGGCGACCAAGCTTGTGTTTGAGACGCAGTATGAAGCACGTAGGAAATCAGCATTGCACGGTATCATATCATAAACACGGTTATTAAGAAAAAGTTGTTATTACGATTGTTACTGTGGCAACGACTTCTATGGATACCATATCAATGTTATTGTTAGCAATGTATATGATGGAGTTGAAGGAAAGTTAGTAATTAGTTAGACCTGAGTAAGAAGGACACTAAATTTTTTGTAAGGCTAACTGGAATTAGTAGATAATATAGTTTATACATGACTATTTAATATTCAACTATAAGCAGCTTGTGAAATCCTTGATCGTGTGTTAGTAGACAAATTTTATAGAATAAAGGAGGTCCTTTAGTTAAGTCTCAAGAAATCTACAAGCTATACGAGGCTGGTTTGAAAAGTCCGTGCAAAAATAAAAACTACTTATGTGTTTGGGGTAAACCTTTTTTATTTTTCGACATAGTCTCCTTTTAGGCTTATACACTTCGTCCAACGATGTTCTAGTTTGTTGATCCCTTCCGAATAATAGGATTTGTCCAAGTCTGCAAAATATCCATTAGTGTCTGAATAAAATCTTTGTCCCGTCAGCCATTTCTTCAAATTGGGGAACAAATAGTACTCCGAGGGAGCCAAGTCTGGAGAATAGGGGGGATGTGAAACGAGTTGGAATTCTATTTCCATTAATTTTGCGACCACAACTGCTGAGGTGTGTGCTGGTGCGTTGTCGTGATGGAAAAGGACTTTCTTGTGGACCAATCGCGGGCGTTTTTCTTGCAGCTCGGTTTTCAAACGGTCCAATAACGATGAATAATATTCACCTGTAATAGTTTTACCCTTTTCCAGATAGTCGATGAGGATTATCCCTTGCGAATCCCAAAAGACAGTCGCCATAAACTTTCCGGCCGAAGGAACGGTCTTCGCCTTTTTTGGTGCAGATTCTCCCCCTTGGTAACCCATTGTTTAGATTGTTGTTTGGTCTCAGGAGTATAGTAATGTATCCATGTTTCATCCACAGTGACGAAACGACGCTTAAAGTCCTCCGGATTCTTCTGGAACAGCTTCAGACCATCCTTGCAACACTTCACACGATTCCGTTTTTGGTCAAGCGTGAGCAATCGCGGCACCCATCTTGCGGATAGCTTTCTCATGTCCAAATGTTTATGCAAAATATTATGTACCCGTTCAGTCGAGATGCCCACAGCACTAGCAATCTCACGCACCTTAACTCTTCTGTCATCCATCACCATATCATGGATTTGATCAATGATTTCTGGAGTCGTAACCTTCACAGGCCGTCCAGAACGTTCAGCGTCACTTGTGCCCATATGGCCAGTCCGAAAATTTTGAAACCACTTATAAACTGTTCTAATCGAAGGTGCAGAGTCACCATAATGTTTATCAAGCTTCTCTTTAGTCTCCTGAGGCGTTTTGCTTTTCATAAAGTAATGTTTAATCACCACACGAAATCCGTTTCCGGCGGTTTTTTCGCCCATTTCTTGAAAATCACTCGACTTCCTTGAATCACACGAATGCCAAACACAAGGAAATAGACCAATATGGCTGAAACTTGGTGTGCGTTCATTCAAGAGATGCTACTAACTAAAACATGACCTCGATACGCGCCGGTGGTGCCATCTCTCGGACTTTGCACGGACGTTTCAAACCAGCCTCGTACATAAATCTGATAGCTTCATACATGTAATTACCATAATATTTTCTGGAGTTTTGGGAAACCATGTTGACAATACTTGATATACTGTCAGGCCTTTGATGAGCGCAGGGCGTCATCACTATGAAAAAGTCGCAGCTCCGAGCTGCCTTATGACATATTTACAACATCCTTAACACAGCAAGAGCCAAGAAACATGTTTGCTACCCTTAACACACAGTTCAGTACCATCGTGTGATCTGGAATGTGACTAAAGTAGTAGGTATTGTCAATAACGCTTGGCCGATTGCAGGCTTCAAGACCTTTTTTTTTTTTTTTTCATTAACACTGATACTGTGGAAGCGACATAGTGAACCTGCTTCAGAACACCAAATTCAAAGTGACAGTTCTAATATGCAGACCAACTATTTAATTGTTTCCGTTTTTCTTTGGATTTCAATAGAAATTGTTATTTTGTGATACTATTCAAAATTAATATTAGTTTATTACTGGGGATTTTCAGATTAAAAAATTATTCAATAAAGGTTTTATAATATTCTTTTGCATAAATAGCGTTTTTAAGTAATTCTCTACCCAAAAATTAAATTGATTTCAACTAAAATAGACTGAAAATCATCACAAGTTAATTCCATTGTATACCATAAAGCAATACAATAAAATGTTTTCAAACATATACACCCCGTCCATCCCTGTTCGTGCTAATTTTACCATAGCATAAAGAGAGTCAAAATGTCATGGAACTTTTATGGGTTTATGGTTTAATTGGTCAATACTGTTGGATTTTTTAGTTTCGTTGTGTACGGGTTGTTAAGATTTATTACTTTGTCGATTCGTGTAAAGCTACAATTATTTATTGAACTTCAGGCAAAAAAACTTTTAGAATTTATCTGAAGAACAATTAACTGACTAGTATATATATATATATATATATATATATATATATATATATATATATATATATATATATACATATGTGTGTGTGTGTGTGTGTGTGTGTGTGTGTGTGTGTGTGTGTGTGTGTGTGAGTGTGTGTGTGTGTGTGTGTGTATGTATGTATTTGTACCTATGTATTTGTTGTTATATAATATACAACATACAAGATGAATCCTAAAAAAAATGTAGTATGCATAAAAAGCATAGTGGTTAAGTGCCCATGAATGATTATAAGAACTTATTGGAGTCGATTCTACATAACAAATTAAACTAAAAATTGCTGCTTTGAGAGAAACTAAATTGTTGATTTCCTTGGTATTATATGATATTAAGAAATGATCCTACAAATTGCAGATTAGAATTGGAAGAAATAAACAAAAACATAAAGAAAAAAATCAGAGAAGACGTCAGACAGTTCAGGGTGAGCAAACGATAGAGTAAAGTTCATTATCTCATTTGTTTCGGGAATGATGAAAAAATGTTAAATACAATAGTTTTAGGGAATGTTAAGGTGCACAGTTTAAAATTATTTTTGAGTATACAGGGTACTTCAAAAAAGTGTGGCCTATGTAACATATGTTTTTTTTAAATGGAACATCCTATTTTCTAATTTATTTTAAAATTCTGCGTAAAATTTTATACCCTTTTTATTAATAATGTTGTATACCTAAACCTAGTAGTTTTTCTAATATTTCAAATTTTTTAAAAAAATACTATTTCAGTTTTGTAAAAAATTTCCAGTAGCGCCATTGTTTCTGAAAGTGGAATACTCCTAATTGGTACCAACGTTCTATAGAGATGTAAAAAAAAAGATATATGTAAAGAAATTTGAGTTAGATGCTACAGGGTGTTCAACATAAATTTATGTATTTCGACTATTTTGGATTGAAAAATTTCAAATTTTTTAAATGGCACACCCTGCATGCTATTATTTTTTTTGATAGATTTTACAAAACCTTCCAATTTTTATTAAGTATGTCATATACCTATTTCTAATAGTTTTTCGATTTATTTTGAATTTTTTCAATTTTTTTACCCTTGTTTTTAATACATTTACGCTATTGTGAAAACATAAACAAATAGTTAATAGTAATTTTAATATAGTTTAACTTATCTAATGATTAATTGTTATGACGTAATAAATGTTCAAAAATATACCCGTTTACTTGAGTCCACATGTTTAGTCGTTTTACTATATTTTCCTTCACTTTCCTTAGCATAAAGGGCGTTATTGTCCTGCACGCATCCCGTATCCTATTTTCCATATCTACTGGTGTTGTAGGGGGATTCACATAAACACGATCTTTAATGTAGTCCCACAAAAAGATGTCTAAAGGTGTTAAGTCACATGATCGAGCGGGCCACTGAATGAATCCAGTTTCAATTTTTGTGCTGCTGCTTCTTTTCCTAACCATAAAAAAGTAGACACTTACAGGTGTAAATCCGGTGACTCTGAAAATTGACATATTCATGAAGTGAAGAGTCAATCCTCAGTATATTTCTTACCATTTGTTTTCGTGTTTTAAAGACTTTTTGAGTATCTGGCAAATTCCAAAGAAATATGCCCTATTTTAACATTGGATACGTAACTGGAATAAGAGCTGAGTGCCACAGTATTTTCAGCCTAATTTCATAGTAACGCTGTCATTACGCCCTTTGTAGTTTACGTTCTGATCCATTCAAGCAACGGACACCTTAAAGTCCTTTTTAAGTTTTATTTCAAGGTTATTACTGTAATACAAAGAGCTCGAGGAGATTATGTCGGAATTTCTACTTTTCAACAGCTTTAAGTGGGTTTTGCCTTGATCCAGTATTAATCTATTCGAAAGAAACGAAATCATCCAGTCTCCACATCTTGCTTTCCACACACCTACCTAGACGTTTCACGGTGGTTAGTGGCTCTACACTAATACCATCAGCAAAGTTGACTATTTTATATAAGATACAATCTTTGGACATGAGTCTGAAAAATATTATAAAGAAAGTTGGAGTGCCATAGTTATAACTGTCATTTCTTCATTCCTAATAGCAACTGTATAGGCTACCCTCTGTTCTATATCTCCACCTAATTGTCTTTGAAAGATACAAAGGAATGCCACAAGCTACTTCTTCCCTATTTCGGTAATACTTATAAAGTAAAATCTACAGCGGTGAGTAATGATCAGTATCAGTTTCAGATATATTCGAACCGGTTGAAAAAACAGAGTATGCCTAAAACTTTAAAATAATAATAATAAGTAATAATAGGCAATAATTTGTCATTGGTATTAAATATAATTAAAGTAACCAATACGATCTTTAACAATATGTAATTAAAGTAAATATTTATATCAGGCTGCCAATTTCCTAAACCTTTCAACCCTCTTAATAAAGAAAAGTGATTAAGAACTAGTTAGTTAGTAAGTACTTACCCTGAAAACGGGTTTGAATAATTTGCCTATAAAGTTTTAGTCTGCAAAAATAGGTAAAAATTTTTAATGTTGGCCCATTACTAGATGGGCCAAAAATGACCAAGTCATTAAGGATATATTTATCTCCAATTACATGTAATTTACATTATTATAATATTTAAGGCTTTAAATAGTAGGAAACAGATCAAATAAGATGACCTACTAATGATTTTTTTAACAGTTTTCCTTCAAAAGCATAGGCAAGAAAATATGTGCCTAATACGATATCCTTCAGTATTTTCGTAATGTTAAAAGTTCTTATTAAAATAATTCGTCGAATATATATATATATATATATATATATATATATATATATATATATATATATGTATATATATATATATATATATATATATATATATATATATATATACATATATATATATATATATATATATATATATATATATATATATATATATATATATATATATATATATATATATATATATATATGTATATTATATATATATATATGTATATATATATATATATATATATATATATATATATATATATATATATATATATATATATATATATATATGTATATATATATATATATATATATATATATATATATATATATATATATATATATATATATATATATATATTGGTATATATATATATATATATATATATATATATATATATATATATATATATATATATACATGTATATATATGTATATATATATATATATATATATATATATATATATATATATATAATATATATATATATATATAAATTATATATATATATATATATATATATATATATATATATATATATATATATATATATATATATATATATATATATATATATATATATATATATATATATATATATATATATATACTAGCAGTGCCCGCGGCTCCGCTCGCGTGGACTTGATTCACTACTATCGTCACTGCTTATTCTTTATGTTACCTAACTTAATAAAATATCTGCCATTATTTCCCCTTATCTCCCATTTATTTCTCCTTATCTCCCATTATCTCCACATAATTTCCATTATCTAGGCTTATCTCTGCTCATCTCCCATTATTTCTCTTTATTTCCCATTATTTCCCCTTATCTCCCATTATCTCACCTTATCTCCCATTATCTAGGCTTATCTAGACTTATCTCGCAATAGTTCTCCTTATCTCCCATTATTTCCCCTTATCTCCCATTATTTCTCCTTATCTCCCATTATCTCCACATAATTTCCATTATCTAGGCTTATCTCTGCTCATCTCCCATTATTTCTTTTTATCTCCCATTATTTCCCCTTATCTCCCATTATCTTACCTTATCTCCTATTATCTAGGCTTACCTCGACTTATCTCGCAATAGTTCTCCTTATCTCTCATTATATCCCCTTATCTCCCATTATTTCTCCCTATCTCCCATTATCTCCACATAATTTCCATTATCTAGGCTTGTCTCTGCTCATCTCCCATTATTTCTCTTTATCTCCCATTATTTCCCCTTATCTCCCATTATCTCACCTTATCTCCCATTATCTCACCTTATCTCCCACTATCTAGGCTTATCTCGACTTATCTCGCAATAGTTCTCCTTATTTCCCATTATTTCTCCTTATCTCCCATTATTTCTCACCATTAACCATAACTCCCATTATCTAGACTTATCTCTGCTTATCTCCCATTATTTCTCCTTATCTCCCATTATTTATACTTATCTCCCATTATCTTACCTTATCTCCCATTATCTAGGTTTATATCGAATTATATAGAACATATGTGTAAATTTATAAAAAACACGTAAATCGGATAAGTGGTTCTCAAGTGATAAGCGCACTAACGGATAGCGCACTAACGGACATACAGAGAGACGTTGCATTTTATATATATTATATTCTTTGTAACATGATATTGTTCCATATTTAATGGTTTAGGCAGTGTATTGCAAGAAAAACGCGTTAACGGTAACCTTTTTTCCGACTTGATTCACTATTATCGTCACTGCTTATTCTTTATGTTACCTAACTCAATAAAATATATCCTATAACCTGGCCAGAGAACATATGTATGTTTAAAAAAGAAAAGTACGTATATCGGATAAGTGGTTCTGCAGTGATAAGCGCATTAACGGATAGACAGACAGACAGACAGACAGAGATACGTTGCATTTTATATATACTCGTATTATAGATGTAATAAAATATATATCTGTAACCTGGTAAGAGAATATATGTATAAGTTTAAAAAATCACGTAAATCGAATAAGTGATTCTCGAGGGATAAGCGCACTAACGGACAGACAGAGAGACGTTGCATTTTATATATATTATAGATATAGATTATTATTATTATTATTATTATATAAACTGACCAAAGAATATATGTATGAATTTAAAAAAGACACGTAAATCGGATAAGTGGTCCTCGCGTGATAAACGCACTAATGGACAGACAGACAGACAGAGAGACATTGCATTTTATAAATATATTATAGATTATAGATATTCTCCGCTACATAATATTGTTCTATATTTAATGGTTTAGGCTGTGTATAGCAAGGGAATGCGCTAGCGGCAAACTTTTTTCCGCCTTCATTGACTATTATCGTCACTACTCATTTCTTATGCTACCTATCGTAATAAAATATAGCCTATAACCTGTCCAGAGAACATATGTGTGTTTAAAAAAAAAGTAAGTAAATCGGATAAGTGGTTCTCCAGTGATAAGCGCACTAACGGACAGACAGACAGACAGACAGAGAGACGTTGCATTTTATATATATTATAGATATATATATATATATATATATATATATATATATATATATATATATATATATATATATATATATATATATATATATATATATATATGTATATATATATATATATATATATATATATATATATATATATATATATATATATATATATATATATATATACACATATATAGCAAAAAAGGGGGAGTTTTTTTTTCAGGTTTGCGGTCTGTGACAATTAACACTTGATTGCTGTTAAACTCTCTATATTTCGTTGTACTTTACAACTTCATCAGGAAAAACTATAATTTTTAGAAAAAACAGTGTCAGGAAGTTTTTTTTTAAATAAAGAATTATTTTAAAACTTACCAACTAAGAGATGGTCTCAATATTTGTAAAAACAGAAGAACATCGACTACATTACACACATAACATGAACAGAAACAAGCAAAAGACTTATGTACAGTGACAAACAGTTAAAAATGGCCTCTTTTAGGCTATAAAGCCGAAATCGGACCAAAAAAACGAAAAAACTATTTATTAAATACAGTGGTTTAGTTATTTTCAAGGTGGTTCAGTTATTGACTGGCAATTTTTTTTTTTAATTTTTTTATTTAAATTTAAAATATTATAATATATTACACTTAATTTACTGGTATCTGCCTTATAATTAACACAGTCCTTATGTTTGTTTATGTAACACATTTCAAGAAAAAGCCGATCCTTGTAATTATTTACTCTCTCCAAAACTTCCACCTTGGTAAAATCGAACTGATGTCCCGTTTTTAAAATATGGTCAACTAAGGCACATGACCCCTTATTTATTCGACAATCGCTTTTGTGTTGTGTTATTCTTTGTTTTATCCACTGCGATGTCTGTCCGATATAACATGAAACACAACCCAAACAGGACAACTTGTAAACTACGTTGGTGTTATAAAGCAGAGGGGGTTTCTGCTTGAATTGGGTAAACAATGTACGGCTACTGAGACTGTTATATTTAACTATTTTAATGTGTGAGAAATCTTTGAAGATGGAAACCACTGAATCTGTCAATCCGCGCACAAACGGCAACTTCTTATATCTGAGAACATTGTGAGTTTCCTCTATAGGGCCATCAAAATTATTAGAATTGTAAATGAGTTTTTTCAAAATGTGTTTTGGATACCCATTGTTGGAAAAAATATTATATAATTTGGTCAGATTGGCAGGTAACTCTCGTGGCTAATATGTGTTATTCTGTTCTTCATTGCTATTACGCTATTATATTTTTGGTTCATAGGGTGATTTGAAAAATAATTAATAAACCTGTTGGAAGCTGTTGGTTTCTGATACCAATTCAAAATTAACACATTATCATCAGTTCTAATGACTTGTGTATCCAAAAAAGGGATACTAGCAATATATATATATATATATATATATATATATATATATATATATATATATATATATATATACAGTCGACATTCTATATAGTGAAAGATCAAAACGTTGACCGAAATTTCATTAAAGAAAGTTTTTCACTATATGAAGAAAAAATCCGTATATATTGCTATGTATGTATTTTATATTGGTAATCATTTACTTGTATTTTATAAGGTACAAGCAACAAAAAAAATTGCAAAATTGATATATTAGAAAAGATTTTATTAAACATTTGAAAGTTTCAATAGTACATAGCATGCACAGGGCTAAATACATACATAAAGTCCGTACGTTATATCTTTACCCGTGCGTCATAGTTTTCAGACCATATAACAGACGACTATTATATTATTTGTCTCTTTTCACCAATAAATCGTAGGTATTGGTAAAAAGAGACAAAAAATATAATAGTCGTCTGGGATATTGCCTGAAAAACTATGACATACGTGTAAAGATATAACGTACGGACTTTATGTATGTATGTACTACATACGAAATAAAAAGAATAATACAAAATCTGTCAATACATATGTACATACTACGTACATACGTACTATAAAAAATAATCAGTTATTTTCTTTTGAACATTACTTTTGAAAAATAATTGTTGCTCAACAAAATTCTCGCATTTATTCAAATGCATAAAGATTTGATCAGGTACACTTTCCTGGCCCCTGAGAGTAGTTCACACAATGTCAAATGCATTTCTTATTTCATTTTTAATAAATTTAGCAGGACATTCCCCGGTTTCAGTTTCTTCTTCATGATCTTCTATACTTTTTATATCGTCAATCGTCAAAATCATTGTCGATTTCTAAGAAATCTTCAAGTAAAAAATCTGCGTCGACGGTAGCAGCGGTGTAGAATACCCCATTGCCTTTTTAAGGTAGCGAGATCCATTTCGTCTTCGTCTTCCCATTCGTCAATTTTTTCAGTAAAACCTGCTTTAGAAAAGCAGTTTTTGATAGTTTTCTGAGAAACATTTTGACTCCATACTTTAGCGACTTCGGTTATACACTCTTTAAGGGTAATCAATTTTTGGACTGGAAGGTTGTTATCAATCGCATTAACAATTTTGTGAACAATTCTGTTTCGGTAATGATGTTTTATGTTTTTTATAATACCCTGGTCCATCATTTGCAATTTGGAGGTCATGTTTGGTGGAAAAAAGATCAATTCAATATTCCTTAATTTTTTACTTACAGTAACTGGATGTGCAGGACAATTGTCTATAAACATCACAATCTTTCGCTTTTGGTTTTTCATTTTTGTGTCCAGTTCTTTGATCCATCTTTCGAAAATCTCAGAAGTCATCCATGCCTTTTTATTATTGGCATAATCTAACTCCAGAGATTTCCAGAGATCCTTTTAAACAACGGGGATTTTTGCTTTTACCTATGAGCAGTAATTTCAGTTTTTTCTGAGCCATCCATGTTTGCTTCAACCATAAGTGTCACCTTTTCTTTACTTGTTTTAACACCAAAACATTTATCACTTTTAAAAGCAAAAGTTTTATTTGGCAAACATTTAAAAAACAAACCGGTTTTCATCACAACTGAAAACGTTTTTTGGCTCGTACTTTTTCAATGCACTTTTTAAAACAGTTTCAGTCCAAATGTCACAGTCCTCCTGACCAACGCTTGCACTCTCGAGTCTTCCAGGCACTCAACCACCCTTCACTAGCTTGAAAATTAACGCAGTTAAATTCTTTAGCAAATTGTAGATCCTTTTGCTTTATTAAATTTCCCGATATTGGTACGTTTTGATGCGTACGGGCCACTTAAAACCATCGTAAAACTGCTTCATTTACATCCTCGTAAGTACTCACCCGTACTCGTTTTCGACTGCTTGGAACACTAGGTTTCTTGATGATACTGTCGCGACTTTTTATTATCAGAGAGACGCAACTTGGAGAAACACCAAATTTTACAGCAACATCAATTTTTTTGCAGCCTTTATCAACTTCCTCCAAAACTTTAATTTTCTCAGCTAAACTTAAATACACTCGCTTGGACATCTTACTTGATTCTTAAACAAAAAGAAACTGAACCTGAATTTGCGAATTACTAGGCCTCGACTATAAAATGGGTTTTTTTCCCCGGGTTTCTATAAAATGGGTTATTCCCCGGGTTTCTCACAGAAATCTACCTGATTTATTGCCAACCATTAGGCGTTATAAACGCGTTAAGAACCTTTTCAAAAGAATGCGTCACAAAAATGGAATTCGTGCTAATGTTAGATAAAAATGGGAAACCCGAAATGACCAAGATCTCAATAAATGCATAAAAATTTATACTTAAAATTCCGGTAAAAATTTTATTATATAGAGAGTTACTATTTTACAGATTCACTATATGCAGGGCTTTTTACATGAAATTTCATTAAAATATTCTAGGTCTTGAAAAAATTGCACTATAAAGAGTTTTTCTCTATATAGAGTTTCACTATAAACAGTGTCGACTGTATATATATATATATATATATATATATATATATATATATATATATATATATATATATATATATATATATATATATATATATATATTTATATATATATATATATATATCTATATATATATATATATATATATATATATATATATATATATTTATATATATATATATATATATATATATATATATATATATATATATATATATTTATATATATATATATATATATATATATATATATATATATATATATATATATATATTGTAACTTTTGAAAAAATGTTGCCCCAAGCTTGGGCGTAATTTTGTAACATGAGAAACTGTCCTCAGTTTGAGGCATCTTTTTTTGTACCCTGTGAGAAGTTGTTTGTCCCACGCTTGAGCGCAATTTTGTAACATTGGAACTTGCCCGCACGTTGTGGTGTCATTTTGTAACTTATGAAAAGGTGTTTAATTGCGCCCCACGTACACTGCGTCATTTTGTACCGTTTGAATATTGGACACCCCAAGCTTGAGCACAATTTTCTTGCAGCCCCGCCTTAATTTCTGATAATGAATTGAGTGAATCCTGATTTTAAAAGAACTAAAGAAATTAAACACACACTAGCTCAGTTTTCCTTGGTAGAGAGATATGGGTAAGAGATAATTGTCTTACGTCTTTTTGGAACTATTTTCTATTTTTAAAAAGCTTTAGCTGAACAAATTTTGGGCACCATCCATTTTAAAATAGAAAGGATCTAACTTCAGCTAAAAAAATGGAAAAATACTGAAAGAATGTATTGTTGGAAAATAAAAAAAATCAGTTTGTTACAGCCATTCTTGTCCTGAAAAGTAGGATAGGTATTCAGTGAGACACTAGCTTTAATCAACAAAAAAAGAGAATTTATTCATGTTTTTTAAAATAAAAAGTTCCAACCTTTGCAGTTCTACAAAAAAAAATTCTAGCCTAACTAGTGGTTATTACATTTAAATCCTGGCTATGATAACCCCCAAAGACGAAAAATAGTGCTTTACACTTCACTTTTAGTCTGTTTTAAATTGTTGTTAAGGCACTGCTCTGGAATAAGTCTATTGAAGGAAGTTTGGGTAACTTACTGTTCTTATTCCTGTTTTGATGGCATTCGACCGATTGCACACTTTTTCTAGCTAACACTTTGAAAGCCCACTACGGCTTTTAGTTACGAAAACTGGTACTTTTACTTAGCTCGCATGATGGTTGTTCTGAGCTTTTTTTTTTGTAGCTCAGTCGACGGAAGCCTACTTGGCGACTCTCATGAAAATTAGCCTGTCGGCTAGATGGTACGAAGCCTACTCGGCGACTAGATGGAAAAATAGCCCGGCTGCGGCTCGATGGAAAACAGCCTCGATTCAAGCTCTGCGGAGCCTTAAATAATCGTGCGACTTTTGCCTGTAATATCACGACGCTCCAATCAAAACTGCGGATCAAACATTTTACCAATCGCGGCGTAGCGAGAGGTTCGGTCAGGAACCCGCACAACACCGTATATACCGAACGTCTTGGAACTTCTGTTTAATATACCGTTCGATACAAAAATGAAAATAAGTACAATTTGAAATGGAAAAATCAGTAACATTACATGGTCTTAAAATCTAGGAAAAAATGAATGTTACAATATATATATATATATATATATATATATATATATATATATATATATAAAATATATATATATATATATATATATATATATATATATATTTATATATATATATATATATATATATATATATATATATATATATATATATATATATATATATATATACACACATTAGAGTGACCACAGAAAAAAAAGTTTTTATATTTGGCGGTGCTACCAGCTAAAAACCAAAAACCTTCTATTAAGTGTAAATAGAGATCTCTGAAATTTGGTCCAAAAATATAAAGGTTTAGAGGGTGTTAAAGTCGATTTGTATATTTTACAGGATAAAAACATAATTGTACCTTAAAAACATTACTTTTTTGAGGATTTAACTGCATAGATATGTAGAACTGACAATTAGGTATAAACGTAGACCAAGTGTGCAATCACGGAATACCAAGTAAACTCAAGTTATGAGCAATTAAAAGACGTTTAAAATGCACAAAGAGGCCAAATTTTGAACTTAGTGGTTACTTTACGTTGCACGCGTTATTTTTTTCAGGTATAAATTGCATAGATATTCAGGACTGATATTTATGAACAAAGTTAGACCACGTGCAACCATGGATTACCAAGTAAAGTCATGTTATGAGCAATTAGAAGACTAATAAAATTCAAAAATAAGCAAAATTTTATATTTAATGGTTACTTTTTGTTGTGCACCTCATTTTTTTGACGTATAAATTGCATAGATATTCAGGACTAGCAATTTTGAACAATCTTAGACCATATAAGACCATGCTCGACCACGTAAACTTTAGTTATGATGTATGAAATGCACAATGCACAAATAGGTCAAATTTAATATTTAATGGTTACTTTTTGTTGCGCATCCTATTTTTTTGAGGTATAAATTGCGTAGATATCCAGGACTGACATTTATGAACAAATTTAGACCACGTGCAGACATGTGCGACCAAGTAAAGTTAAGTTATGATCAATTAAAAGACGTATAAAATTCAAAAATAGGCTACTATTTAGCAGACAGGAAAACTAACCTAACCTAACTCTCGTTTCTGGTTTGAGAATGTAATTACTTTTATATATTTTCCCTCGACGCCTTAGGTTAAGTTAGGTTAGTTTTCCTGTGTGCTATTTTAGTAGCCTATATAAATATAATATAAATAAATAAATATAAATAATAGCATATTTTTGAATTTTATACGTCTTTAATTGATCATAACCTGACTTAACTTGATCGCTCGTGGCTTCACATCTATGCAATTTATACCACAGAAGAATAAGGTGCGTAACAAAAAGTACTCATTAAATACGACATTTGGTCCATTTGTGTATTTTAAACATCTTTTAATTGCTCATAACTTGAGTTGACTTGTTCGTCTATAGTTGCACATGGCCTAAGATTATTTTAAATTGCCGGCCTAAATATCTAAGCAATTTATTCTTTAAAAAAATAATGTGTGCAAGGTAAAGTAACCATTAAGTTTGAAATTTGGCTTATATGTCCATTTTAAACGTCTTTTAATTGCTCATAACTTGGGTTTACTTGGTCACCCGTGGGTGCACGTAGTCTAAAGTTGTACGTAATGGTCAATTCATCATATCAATGTTAATGATTTCAACCTACAATTATGTTTTTACCCTGTAAAATATACAATACACTGATGTTACCAATAAAATCGACTTTAGCACCCTTTAAACCCTAATATTTTTGAATCAAAATTTCACACATCTCTATTTACACATAATAGAAGTTTATGTGTTTATGTATATATATATATATATATATATATATATATATATATATATATATATATATATATATATATATATATATATATATATATATATATATATATATATATATATATATATATATATATATATATATATATCCTTTGCTACATGATATTGTTCCATATTTAGTGGTTTAGGCAGTGTATTGCAAGAGAACGCGCCTATAATCTGGCCAGAGAACATATGTATGTTTTAAAAAAAAAAGCACGTAAATCGGATAAGTGGTAGTGATAAGCGCACTAACGGACAGACAGAGAGACGTTGCATTTTATATATATTATAGATATAGATTTATGTTATTATATAACCTAGCCAAAGAATATATGTATGAATTTAAAAAAAAGACGCGTAAATCGGATAAGTGGTCCTAACGTGATAAACGCACTAATGGACAGACAGACAGAGGGACATTGCATCTTATATATATTATAGATTATAGATATTCTCTGCTACATAATATTGTTCCATATTTAATGGTTTAGGCTGTCTATTGCCAGAGAACCCGCTAGAGACAAACTTTTATCCGACTTCATTCACTATTACCGTAACTACTCATTCCTTATGCTATCTATCGTGATCGGTGATAACTATGCTATTGCAGTCCACAATTTGTCCACAACGGAAAACTATCCCCATTATATTGGCATTCACCTATTTAATAAATTGCCCCCCCCCCCCCCCCCCATGTTCGAAATATTGATAATATAAAATTGTATAAAAGAACGTTAACTGATTTTTTTTGGAAAAATGTTACTATAGTATAAACGATTTTTTAACAGATAGAGGCTACTAATGTTAAGATGATAACTTGTGTTTGCTTTATTACATTTATGTAAATTCATTTGTAATACTTCTTCTCACTCATTTAAAATAGTGCGCAGTTACATATATCTAAACTTTGAAGACCGAAGATGAAAATTTAATTAACATCCTATATATAGCATAGAGACCATCCATTAAGTCTTACAAAACTTCTGACGGGTTGTGCACATAGTATAATCATGCCATTAGTATTGAAATACATATAAGCATAAGATCTTTAACGCGATAGCATGTCAACTACATAGTACAAAGCTTGAAGCACTTTCCAAAAATTTCGTTCCGCCAGCAAAGTTAAAACGCAAACTTATGTTTTACGTTTATTATATTATTAAAGACATGGAATATAGTCCTATTGTTTGTGGTTACGATTTATTTTTATTGTTTACGAAAAAACACCTATTTTATTTTACAATAGCCGTTTGAAAAAAATTGTCGTCGGTTCTTGGTTTCAATTGCTAAATTTTGATTTTGACATACGATTAATATTGGTGTAAGTATGCTGTAAAAACTTTACTAGAAAATCCAGATTTAAATAGTACAGGGTACGTCCGAATTAAATGGTACTCTTTCAGATTCGTGTTCCTTCCACACAAAATTAGATAAAAATTTAGATCTATGTTTCACATTTCATTTATTGACAACTAGCTAGTCTATAACAATGATAAGATAGAACATGATTAACAGTTTAGATCTTAAGATATATACATGGCAGGGATCTAATTAACTTAGTCTAGGTAAGGAATTTATATAAGTGTATTGAGAGGATCCGGGTGGAGATTCTTTTGTTTGTTTGTCCTATGTACCGTGTATGTGTCTCCACCCGGATCCAAGAACATAAAATAAGTATCAAAAACAAACAAATAACATCAGCTCTTTTTCAGCACCATCATGATAATGGTCACAACATCAATTTTGAGGGATCTAAACAAATAGCCTCGATTTCACATTATAAAACACGCATAGTCAGAAAAGCCTTGGAAAACGAAAAGATGCGTCAGCTAAAGAAGCGAGATGATCCGCTGAATATCTCCACTACATGGAAGAGTCTACTAGCTGAACCAAGGAATAACCAAAACATCGAGAAGGCAACAGTCAGCATAGCGCCGGAACCTCTAATGACCACCCAGTCGGCAAACACCTATGCTCAGATGAACACTTCCGACCCCCCCACCTACAATCTGAGTAGACGCCGACCTATAAAAGAGGGCGACCCCACGTCGGTTTCTCAGTTAGCTTTGAGCGGCAGCAGCAGCAAGATCACAGTATCGAGTAGCAGCAGCAGCGGGAGCACTTGAAAATAACAGATGAGATTTTGGTGAAAAGTCGTGCAAATTCATTGTTAGCCGAACGGATTGAAGCCCGGAATTTTAATGTATTACATTCCACCATCCGTGAAAACCTCTATTGTAACATATATATATATATATATATATATATATATATATATATATATATATATATATATATATATATATACGAAATTTTTGGAAAGTGCTTCAAGCTTTGTACTATGTAGTTGACATGCTATCGCGTTAAAGATCTTATGCTTATATGTATTTCAATACTAATGGCATGATTATACTATGTGCACAACCCGTCAGAAGTTTTGTAAGACCTAATGGATGGTCTCTATGCTATATATAGGATGTTAATTAAATTTTCATCTTCGGTCTTCAAAGTTTAGATATATGTAACTGCGCTTACATGCACTACACTACTTTAAATCATTTCAGTTCTATTCTTACTTTATGTATTATATGTGCACCCAATTTTAAATCGATATTTTATTTCGTTTATAAATAAATAAATAAATAAACTTTATTAATCCAGGAGACCATACACAATAGCATAGGACAAGTCAGGCACTATTTTAAATGAGTGAGAAGAAGTATTACAAATGAATTTACATAAATGTAATAAAGCAAACACAAGTTATCATCTTAACATTAGTAGCCTCTATCTGTTAAAAAATCGTTTATACTATAGTAACATTTTTCCAAAAAAAATCAGTTAACGTTCTTTTATACAATTTTATATTATCAATATTTCGAACACGGGGGGTGAATGCCAATATAACGGGGATTATTTTCCGTTGTGGACAAATTGTGGACTGCAATAGCATAGTTATCACCGATCACGATAGATAGCATAAGGAATGAGTAGTGACGGTAACAGTGAATGAAGTCGGAAAAAAGTTTGTCGCTAGCGGGTTCTTTGGCAATACACAGCCTAAACCATTAAAGTAGATAAAGCTATGAGAGTACGAGATATTTTTCACATGTTATTTCTTATGGAGCCTCATTTTGCATTTTTGTTGCCATTTTTTGACCTCGAACCAAAAGTCGGGTATATGTGCGCAAGCGCGGTAGTTTGGCTAGAGAAAATTTTAATGTAATTAAAAAAAAGTCAGGTCTAGACCAGGATACGAACCTTTGTATCTTCGGTTTCAATACTGCAAAACCAGCGGCTTTACCACTGAGCCAAATAGGCAAATAGTGAATGAAGTCGGTTTAAAAAAAAAAAGTTTGCAGCTAGCGCGTTCCCTTGCAATACACAGCCCAAACCATTAAATATGGAACAATATTATGTAGCAGAGAATATCTATAATATATATAAAATGCAATGTCTCTCTGTCTGTATGTCCATTAGTGCGTTTATCACGTTAGAACCACTTATCCGATTTACGTGTCTTTTTTTTTAAATTCATACATATATTCTTTGGCTAGGTTATATAATAACATAAATCTACATCTATAATATATATAAAATGCAACGTCTCTCTGTCTATCTGTCTGTCCGTTAGTGCGCTTATCACTACCACTTATCCGATTTACGTGCTTTTTTTTTTTAAACATACATATGTTCTCTGGCCAGGTTATA
The DNA here is from genome assembly GCA_019049505.1 of Pachyrhynchus sulphureomaculatus. Taxonomy (NCBI): domain Eukaryota; kingdom Metazoa; phylum Arthropoda; class Insecta; order Coleoptera; family Curculionidae; genus Pachyrhynchus; species Pachyrhynchus sulphureomaculatus. Next base: position 64,163,014 of record CM032447.1, on the reverse strand, counting down.
GGCGCGTTCTCTTGCAATACACTGCCTAAACCACTAAATATGGAACAATATCATGTAGCAAAGGATATCTATAATATATACAAAATGCAACATCTCTCTGTCTGTTTGTCCATTTGTGCGCTTATTACTGGAGAACCACTTATCCGATTTATGTGCTTTTTTTAAACCTGCTGAACCATTAAATATGGAACAATATGATGTAGCAAAGAATATCTATAATATATATAAAATGCAACGTTTCTCTGTCTGTCTGTCCGTTAGTGCGCTTATCACTCGAGAACCACTTATCCGATTTACGTGTTTTTATAAATTTATACATATGTTCTATATAATTCGATGTAAGCTTAGATAATGGGAGATAAGGTGAGATAATGGGAGATAAGTATAAATAATGGGAGATAAGGAGAAATAATGGGAGATAAGCAGATATTAATCTAGATAATGGGAGTTATGGTGAATTAATGAGAGATAAGGAGGAATATTGCGAGATAAGTCGAGATAAGCCTAGATAATGGGAGATAAGGTGAGATAATGGAAGATAAGGGGAAATAATGGGACGTAAGGAGAAATAATGGGAGATGAGCAGAGGCAAGCCTAGATAATGGAAATTATGTAGAGATAATGGGAGATAAGGAGAAATAATGGGAGATAAGGGAAAACAATGGCAGATATTTTAATACGTTAGGTAACATAAGGAATAAGCAGTGACGATAGTAGTGAATCAAGTCCACGCGAGCGGAGCCGCGGGCACTGCTAGTTCAGTTTATATAATGCAAAACACGACAATGATAAAGTCCTGCAAAGAGCATCAACATGACTTTTCCAACTTAAGCTATTTTCCAAATATATTCCTAAAAATTTTACTTCATCTACTTGTTGGATACTTTTCCCTTGAATTTTTAATAGATAACTTTCAGATATTGCTTTAGTTCGAGGAGTAAAATCAATGAATACAGTCTTTTGTGTATTTATACGCAATTTATTTGCATTAAACCATTTTAAAAATTTATTTAAAATATCTTGTGCACACTAGCACTTCTTCTTTACTTTTGTGAGAGCAAACGTAACTATTATCATCGGCAAACATGATGAGATTATGTTTAGGTTTCGAGATTTAATGTGCTATTCGACATATAGGTCGATGGAAATGGCGAATTGTAATCCGTGGATCACGAAATGTGAAGAGATTCAAAAATTCCAGAGAGTAATGTTTTTACGAATGCAATACTTCCATTAGCAAAGAATAATCCGATGATTCGTAAACTTACGACAATTTGTGAAGTCATCTTTTAATAAATAACTTTGAACTGCATTAGGAAAAAAAATTTTTTGTTTCGTGAATTATAAAACTGCAGTACTTATATAATTCACTTTTCTACAAAAAAAAAACACACAAACTATTGCTAAGAAAATGCAATGCACCATGCCAACTTAGTCCCTTCCTGACTTCTAATGTATCTTTAACTTTGTCTAGCTATTAACAACGGCTCAATAAGCCACTAATTCTTAAGTAGTTGTGGACTGTTAATTTATGGCCACCTGGAGGATTTCAAACATCTATTGGTTTTAAAAATGATTTAGAGGGTCATATTATAATTTTTAGTTTATTAAAATTATTGTATGCAGGTGCTCTAGATCTTTATGAACGAGTAGGCTGAAAAGTTTTTGGAGTGACACATAGATGTCGCCCTTTTCAAAAAATCCATATGATTTTTAGAAAGTACCAACCTTCGAACGATATGTGTCAAAATTTCATGACTTTCGACGATTGGTTTACAACCAACAGTGGTTTAAGTGACGCTTTTGATATTTTCCAAACAATGAAAAAATCGAATTTCGTGTGTTGATTAAACACTTTTTTTATGGGAAAAATACCGTTCAAGTAAAGCAATGGCTTGATAAGTATTACGGGGACTCTGCCCCTGGAAAATCACTCATCATTTACTAGTATGCTGAATTTAAACGCGGTCTTACAGATACAAGTGATGCTGAACGGTCTGGACGCCCAAATGAGGTGGTTACACCGGAAAACATCAAAAACATTCACAAAATTGTTTTAGATTTTGAGCGCTGTTTAAGAGCAATAAAAAGGAGTTTTTCATGCGATATGTGACAATGG